>OY804578.1:140087165-140694328 GCA_963680875.1 Bathymodiolus brooksi
GTAGATCATTGTTCTTTTGTCCTTTTTCTCATGGACATCGCATTGTTTGTCCTTCTTCTCATGGACATCGCATTGTTTGTCCTTCTTCTCATGGACATCGCATTGTTTGTCCTTCTTCTCATGGACATCGCATTGTTTGTCCTTCTTCTCATGTACATTGTATTGTTTGTCCTTCTCATGTACATTGTATTGTTTGTCCTTCTTCTCATGTACATTGTATTGTTTGTCCTTTTTCTCATGGACATCGCATTGTTTGTCCTTCTTCTCATGGACATCGCATTGTTTGTCCTTCTTCTCATGGACATCGCATTGTTTGTCCTTTTTCTCATGGACATTGCATTGTTTGTCCTTCTTCTCATGGACATTGCATTGTGTGACCTTCTTCTCATGGACATTGTATTGTTTGTCCTTCTTCTCATGTACATTGCATTGTTTGTCCTTCTTCTCATGGACATTGCATTGTTTGTCCTTCTTCTCATGGACATTGCATTGTTTGTCCTTTTTCTCATGAACATTGCATTGTTTGTCCTTCTTCTCATGGACATTGCATTGTTTGTCCTTTTTCTCATGAACATTGCATTGTTTGTCCTTCTTCTCATGGACATTGCATTGTTTGTCCTTCTTCTCATGGACATTGCATTGTTTGTCCTTTTTCTCATGGACATTGCATTGTTTGCCCTTCTTCTCATGGACATTGCATTGTTTGCCCTTCTTCTCATGGACATTGCATTGTTTGTCCTTTTTCTAATGGACATTGTATTGTTTGTCCTTCTTCTCATGAGCATTGCATTGTTTGTCCTTCTTCTCATGGACATTGCATTGTTTGTCCTTCTTCTCATGGACATTGCATTGTTTGTCCTTTTTCTCATGAACATTGCATTGTTTGTCCTTCTTCTCATGGACATTGCATTGTTTGTCCTTTTTCTCATGAACATTGCATTGTTTGTCCTTCTTCTCATGGACATTGCATTGTTTGTCCTTTTTCTCATGGACATTGCATTGTTTGCCCTTCTTCTCATGGACATTGCATTGTTTGCCCTTCTTCTCATGGACATTGCATTGTTTGTCCTTTTTCTCATGGACATTGCATTGTTTGTCCTTTTTCTCATGGATATTGCATTGTTTGTCCTTCTTCTCATGGACATTGCATTGTTTGTACTTTTTCTCATGGACATCGCATTGTTTGTCCTTCTTCTCATGGACATCGCATTTTTTGTCCTTTTTCTCATGGACATTGCATTGTTTGTCCTTCTTCTCATGTACATTGTATTGTTTGTCCTTTTTGTCATGGACATCGCATTGTTTGTCCTTCTTCTCATGGACATCGCATTGTTTGTCCTTCTTCTCATGTACATTGTATTGTTTGTCCTTCTCATGTACATTGTATTGTTTGTCCTTCTTCTCATGTACATTGTATTGTTTGTCCTTTTTCTCATGGACATCGCATTGTTTGTCCTTCTTCTCATGGACATCGCATTGTTTGTCCTTTTTCTCATGGACATTGCATTGTTTGTCCTTCTTCTCATGGACATTGCATTGTTTGTCCTTCTTCTCATGGACATTGCATTGTTTGCCCTTCTTCTCATGGACATTGTATTGTTTGTCCTTCTTCTCATGTACATTGTATTGTTTGTCCTTTTTCTAATGGACATTGTATTGTTTGTCCTTCTTCTCATGAACATTGCATTGTTTGTCCTTCTTCTCATGGACATTGCATTGTTTGTCCTTCTTCTCATGGACATTGCATTGTTTGTCCTTTTTCTCATGAACATTGCATTGTTTGTCCTTCTTCTCATGGACATTGCATTGTTTGTCCTTTTTCTCATGGACATTGCATTGTTTGCCCTTCTTCTCATGGACATTGCATTGTTTGTCCTTTTTCTCATGGACATTGCATTGTTTGTCCTTTTTCTCATGGACATTGCATTGTTTGTCCTTCTTCTCATGGACATTGCATTGTTTGTACTTTTTCTCATGGACATTGCATTGTTTGTCCTTCTTCTCATGGACATTGCATTGTTTGTCCTTTTTCTCATGAACATTGCATTGTTTGTCCTTCTTCTCATGGACATTGCATTGTTTGTCCTTTTTCTCATGGACATTGCATTGTTTGCCCTTCTTCTCATGGACATTGCATTGTTTGTCCTTTTTCTCATGAACATTGCATTGTTTGTCCTTCTTCTCATGGACATTGCATTGTTTGTACTTTTTCTCATGTACATTGTATTGTTTGTCCTTTTTCTCATGGACATCGCATTGTTTGTCCTTCTTCTCATGGACATCGCATTGTTTGTCCTTTTTCTCATGGACATTGCATTGTTTGTCCTTCTTCTCATGTACATTGTATTGTTTGTCCTTTTTGTCATGGACATCGCATTGTTTGTCCTTCTTCTCATGGACATTGCATTGTTTGTCCTTCTCATGGACATTGCATTGTTTGTCCTTCTTCTCATGGACATTGCATTGTTTGTCCTTCTTCTCATGTACATTGTATTGTTTGTCCTTCTTCTCATGGACATTGCATTGTTTGTCCTTCTTCTCATGGACATTGCATTGTTTGTCCTTCTTCTCATGGACATTGCATTGTTTGTCTTTCTTCTCATGGACATTGCATTGTTTGTCCTTCTTCTCATGGACATTGCATTGTTTGTCCTTCTTCTCATGGACATTGCATTGTTTGTCCTTTTTCTCATGGACATTGCATTGTTTGTCCTTCTTCTCATGGACATTGCATTGTTTGTCCTTTTTCTCATGGACATTGCATTGTTTGTCCTTCTTCTCATGGACATTGCATTGTTTGTCCTTCTTCTCATGGACATTGCATTGTTTGTCCTTTTTCTCACCATTTCTTTAGAAATGCCTGTACCAAGTCAGGGTCATTACGGTTTTCACAGTTTTCCGGTTGTTGACTGATTTTGTCTGTTTATATACTTATGAGTTTTGACTTTCCCTTTGTAAGATTGTTCGGAGTTCGGTAATTTTGTTATTACCCTTATCATCAAACTTTTCTTTAACAAATCAGTATCATACATAGAACTATATAGTGCACATTTTTGTTATTGAATTCAATATCTATTTATGGTGATCGCCTATGTTTCATATTTTAAAACTGGAAAAAGTCTGGTTCTCAACATTCGTTTTTCGGAGTTCTATGACTATGGTCGCAGTTAGTAGTAGTATTGCATTTTCTAATATAGTCAGTGTCTATCACAACGACAGTTACTGAGCTCTACTCCATCATGGTGTACTCGATTAAACCTTTTTTCAAGTCTATTCGTGTTTTAAAGAAGGTCTGTGATTTTTCACACGGAGCGGGAAAATGTGTAGAACACTCATTATTTAATTTAAACATAATTTTCTCGTACTCTTTCAGAGCGCAGAATTAAAGATAATAGAATCCATAGAACACGGTGAGTGATTTGTTAAGAATAGAATCCATAGAACACGGTGAGCGATCAGTGATGTGTTGATATATTAGACTAACTAATATTTTATATTAGAAGTCAAGTAATCAAGACTTGGTGTTTCCTGATATGAAATAACTTTATAGTGTTTCAAATATTTTGACATTACATTAAAAAAAGATAAATCTCAAGGTTAGAGAACAGTAGAAGAACGTAACAAAAGATATGAGTTCAATCTTCCCATCGTGAACTTTCCATTTATATGCAGCAACATTCCAGTGGCTCCTACAACTTAGTATATATCTCTCAGTTGATACGATATTACAGAGCATGTGGTTACCATCATGACTTCCTTATGGAGTGTATGTCACAAATGACCATTGATATGTTCCGCTTGTCGTAATCGCAATCCGGTTTGTAACTAGAGTAGCACGACGGGTTCCACTAGTGGAGCAGGATCTGCTTACCCTTCTAGAGCTTATGGGTTCACTCCTTATTATTGGACTTCCTGTTTGTCATGTCGTCCTATTATTTCTTCATGTGTTTTGTTCCATCCTGTGATGTCCGCTACGATATCCGAGTAAAAACGATGTACGACTCGACGAGTGGCACTAGTGAAGCACCATAGTTTACTCTCTGTTATTAGTGGCGTAACATGACAGGTGCCACTAGTGGAGCACCATAGTTCACTCTCTGTTATTAGTGGCGTAACACGACGGGTGCCACTAGTGGAGCACCATAGTTCACTCTCTGTTATTAGTGGCGTAACACGACGGGTGCCACTAGTGGAGCACCATAGTTCACTTTCTGTTATTAGTGGCGTAACACGACGGGTGCCACTAGTGGAGCACCATAGTTCACTTTCTGTTATTAGTGGCGTTCGCGCGTCTTCCGAGTTGTGTTTTGTAGACCATTGTATGTCCTTTTGTCCTTTTTCCTTTAACCATTGGATTGTATGTCCTTTTTTCATTTGCATCCTCTGTGACATTTATTAAGCGAGTGTAGACTTGATCGTGTATCACCCATTACCCTGGTATCATTACTCGTGTTTATATAGGACCATAGCTATCATAAGAGGAAAGGCGTATACAAGAAAATGAAAACAATACCACATTTTTGGAACAATTCTAAAATACATTCGAAAAATGGCAGAAACAGAGACAATATCGATACCTCTGACACACATGACTGACTTGGTATAAAACAGAGACAATATCGATAATTCTGACACACATGACTGACTTGGTATAAAACAGAGACAATATCGATACCTCTGACACACATGACTGACTTGGTATAAAACAGAGACAATATCGATACCTCTGACACACATGACTGACTTGGTATAAAACAGAGACAATATCGATACCTCAGACACACATGACTGACTTGGTATAAAACAGACAATATCGATACCTCTGACACACATGACTGACTTGGTATAAAACACAATATCGATACCTCTGACACACATGACTGACTTGGTATAAAACAGAGACAATATCGATACCTCTGACACACATGACTGACTTGGTATAAAACAGAGACAATATCGATACCTCTGACACGCATGACTGACTTGGTATAAAACAGAGACAATATCGATACCTCTGACACACATGACTGACTTGGTATAACACAGAGACAATATCGATACCTCTGACACGCATGACTGATTTGGTATAAAACAGACACAATATCGATACCTCTGACACACATGACTGACTTGGTATAAAACAGACAATATCGATACCTCTGACACACATGACTGACTTGGTATAAAACAGAGACAATATCGATACCTCTGACACACATGACTGACTTGGTATAAAATAGAGACAATATCGATACCTCTGACACACATGACTGACTTGGTATAAAACAGAGACAATATCGATACCTCTGACACACATGACTGACTTGGTATAAAACAGAGACAATATCGATACCTCTGACACACATGACTGACTTGGTATAAAACAGAGACAATATCGATACCTCTGACACACATGACTGACTTGGTATAAAACAGAGACATTATCGATACCTCTGACACACATGACTGACTTGGTATAAAACAGACAATATCGATACCTCTGACACACATGACTGACTTGGTATAAAACAGAGACAATATCGATACCTCTGACACACATGACTGACTTGGTATAAAACAGAGACATTATCGATACCTCTGACACACATGACTGACTTGGTATAAAACAGAGACAATATCGATACCTCTGACACACATGACTGACTTGGTATAAAACAGAGACAATATCGATACCTCTGATACACATGACTGACTTGGTATAAAACAGAGACAATATCGATACCTCTGACACACATGACTGACTTGGTATAAAACAGAGACAATATCGATACCTCTGACACACATGACTGACTTGGTATAAAACAGAGACATTATCGATACCTCTGACACACATGACTGACTTGGTATAAAACAGAGACAATATCAATACCTCTGACACACATGACTGACTTGGTATAAAACAGACAATATCGATACCTCTGACACACATGACTGACTTGGTATAAAACAGAGACCATATCGATACCTCTGACACACATGACTGACTTGGTATAAAATAGAGACAATATCGATACCTCTGACACACATGACTGACTTGGTATAAAACAGAGACAATATCGATACCTCTGACACACATGACTGACTTGGTATAAAACAGAGACAATATCGATACCTCTGACACACATGACTGACTTGGTATAAAACAGAGACAATATCGATACCTCTGACACACATAACTGACTTGGTATAAAACAGAGACAATATCGATACCTCTGACACGCATGACTGACTTGGTATAAAACAGAGACAATATCGATACCTCTGACACACATGACTGACTTGGTATAAAACAGAGACAATATCGATACCTCTGACACGCATGACTGACTTGGTATAAAACAGAGACAATATCGATACCTCTGACACACATGACTGACTTGGTATAAAACAGAGACAATATCGATACCTCTGACACACATGACTGACTTGGTATAAAACAGAGACATTATCGATACCTCTGACACACATGACTGACTTGGTATAAAACAGAGACAATATCGATACCTCTGACACACATGACTGACTTGGTATAAAACAGAGACAATATCGATACCTCTGACACACATGACTGACTTGGTATAAAACAGAGACATTATCGATACCTCTGACACACATGACTGACTTGGTATAAAACAGAGACAATATCGATACCTCTGACACACATGACTGACTTGGTATAAAACAGAGACAATATCGATACCTCTGACACACATGACTGACTTGGTATAAAACAGAGACATTATCGATACCTCTGACACACATGACTGACTTGGTATAAAACAGAGACAATATCGATACCTCTGACACGCATGACTGATTTGGTATAAAACAGAGACAATATCGATACCTCTGACACACATGACTGACTTGGTATAAAACAGACAATATCGATACCTCTGACACACATGACTGACTTGGTATAAAACAGAGACAATATCGATACCTCTGACACACATGACTGACTTGGTATAAAATAGAGACAATATCGATACCTCTGACACACATGACTGACTTGGTATAAAACAGAGACAATATCGATACCTCTGACACACATGACTGACTTGGTATAAAACACAGACAATATCGATACCTCTGACACACATGACTGACTTGGTATAAAACAGAGACAATATCATATCGATACCTCTGACACACATGACTGACTTGGTATAAAACAGAGACAATATCGATACCTCTGACACGCATGACTGACTTGGTATAAAACAGAGACAATATCGATACCTCTGACACACATGACTGACTTGGTATAAAACAGAGACAATATCGATACCTCTGACACGCATGACTGACTTGGTATAAAACAGAGACAATATCGATACCTCTGACACACATGACTGACTTGGTATAAAACAGAGACAATATCGATACCTCTGACACACATGACTGACTTGGTATAAAACAGAGACAATATCGATACCTCTGACACACATGACTGACTTGGTATAAAACAGAGACAATATCGATACCTCTGACACACATGACTGACTTGGTATAAAACAGAGACATTATCGATACCTCTGACACACATGACTGACTTGGTATAAAACAGAGACAATATCGATACCTCTGACACACATGACTGACTTGGTATAAAACAGAGACAATATCGATACCTCTGACACACATGACTGACTTGGTATAAAACAGAGACAATATCGATACCTCTGACACACACGCCTGACTTGGTATAAAACAGAGACAATATCGATACCTCTGACACACATAACTGACTTGGTATAAAACAGAGACATTATCGATACCTCTGACACACATGACTGACTTGGTATAAAACAGAGACAATATCGATACCTCTGACACACATGACTAACTTGGTATAAAACAGAGACAATATCGATACCTCTGACACACATGACTGACTTGGTATAACACAGAGACAATATCGATACCTCTGACACGCATGACTGATTTGGTATAAAACAGACACAATATCGATACCTCTGACACACATGACTGACTTGGTATAAAACAGACAATATCGATACCTCTGACACACATGACTGACTTGGTATAAAACAGAGACAATATCGATACCTCTGACACACATGACTGACTTGGTATAAAACAGAGACCATATCGATACCTCTGACACACATGACTGACTTGGTATAAAACAGAGACAATATCGATACCTCTGACACACATGACTGACTTGTTATAAAATAGAGACAATATCGATACCTCTGACACATATGACTGACTTGGTATAAAGACACCCCAATAAACAAAATAGTGTCGGGATTGGGATTGAACTAGTTTTATTGGTCTTCTTTTTTTTTTTTATTATATCTATATTACACCTGTGAACAATTTACCTCTGGGTGCCAGGAAACCTCAAAGGTTTACAAATATTTACATTGAACAATATAATTAAATAAATAAATACTGGTACAGCTGTAGTAAGAATACAATACCATAAGCAAATAAATCATATCTTATCTCTCATATTCAATTTATAAACATACATTTTTACACAGTAAACAATGAAAGGAATTATTAATACAACTAAATTCATAATGTATCCAATAATAGCTGTAATTTCCTAATATTATATAAGTTTCGAACTTCTGGGTTCTTAATCATCATTTGTATATTACTTCTGAGTTCATTTTTGAGATTTGTGATAACTATTGCTTCCCTGTAAGTACTTTTATTATATTTTATATAATTTCTTGTTTTCCAAATTACCCATTTTAATATACAAATTACTAAATTCATTAAAAGTAGATTTTCAGTTATTTCTCCCTCATACACCCCAATGATTAAGTTTTCCTCAACAAGTACTATATTTTTTTCAAAATTGCTATTAAAAATGTGTTTTAATTCATCTAAGACATGTTTAATTTTATGACACCTGTAAAACAAATGCATAAGGGACTCTATTTCATTTTTACAAAAATGACATTGACTATCTGATTTTCCCATTTTTTGTAATCTATATTCTGAATAGACAATGTTATGCAAACATTTCCATTGGAACTGGATAATGCTTTGTTTACATTTAATCTTGTTCAGTATATACCAAATTGATATCCAGTTAAATTTCTTTTCATAAATTGTATCCCATTTGAATTGACATTTTGGCGTAATTGGTTTACGTATTTCTTTCTGGATATTCTTTAGTTTCAGCTCTTTTGGAACAATGATTTTATTATTATGATTTCTAATATTCAAATTACTATCTATTTTTAAACCTAATGATTTTTTTATCTTTTCGTTATCATCGGATTTTAATTTCTTAACAAAATTTTCTGGTATTGATTTTTTTATTTTTGCCCATTCTGATATCCAGTTCCTTTTATCATCCAGTCTATTAAATATAGTCTGATTATCAACAAAGGTATTATTGTTTTTATCCCATATATCGTTTATTTTAAATATATTATTTCTCAAAAACGATTGAAAAAAAAGTGGATTTCTATTAAATTTGATCTCAGAGTTACCAAATATGTTTTTATCTAAAATGTCATTTTTAGACTCCGTAGAACATGACCCCAAAAAATTGTTCCATGCTTGTATAGCGTCTTGATAGTATTTTGGAATGGATGCAATATCTAAACCTTTAATATCGGAGCATTTACAAAGAAAAAAATCAACTCCAAATTTTTTATCGTATTTCTGTAACCAGTGTTTACCTATCGCATTCCATGAGTCCATCTCACTGTTGATTATTTTGTATATAAATTTTATCTGTTTACTTTTGACAAAATTGTCTATGTTAATCATTCCCCCCCCCCCCCCCCCCCCCCCCCCCCCTTCATTAATATTTAAGCAACATACGTTTCTTTCTATTTGGTTTGGTTTATTGTCCCAAAGAAATTTCCAAATCAAATCATTCACCTCTTTTTTTATATTTCTCTGGTATCCCCCTCATTTCAGTTTCAAATCCCATTTGAGCTAACAGAAAAAATTTTACGATTAAAGTTTTTCCCTTAAAGGTTAAATTTCTGGTTTTCCAAACCTGAGTGCAGCTTTTCATTTTATTTATAATTTTTTTCCAAATGTCATCAGTGTCTATATTGTACCCGTGAAAAACACCTAAAGTCTTTATATTATCTGAAATCCATGATATGTTAGTTAATCTGGGTCGTTTCCCCCTTAATCTACCAATAAATAATCCTTGTTTTTTCATAATTTATCTTAGAGCCGGATGCCTTTTCAAATTTCGAAAGAATTAAAAAGGATTGTTCAACAGATTCTTCGTTTTTGTTTAAGAGTTGCGTGTCGTCTGCAAACATGCATATTTTTGCTTCCTTTACGGGCTGCCCCTCACAGTCGGGTAGTTTGATACCATGTATTTCCGGAGTGTTTCGGATAGCACAAGCCATCGGCTCTGCCTGAATAATGTACAAAATCGGTGCAGCAGGACATCCTTGTCTGGCTGAACGCGATATTGCGAAAAATTTTGATATGAAACCATTTGTTTTTATACAGGTTTGTCCCTGTTTAAATAGCATATGAACCCATTCACGAAATTTCAGTCCAAAATTAAAACATTCCATAACATAATTTAACCACCCCCATTCCATTCTATCAAATGCTTTTTGCTGATCAACAAAAATAATTACACCTTCCTCATCTTCATTATCTACAAATTCTATAATATCATCAATCATACGATTATTTTCGCTTATATTTCTCCCTGCTACGAATCCTTTTGATCCGTATGAATAATTTTGTTTAATACTGGCTTCATGCGATTTGCTAAAAGTTTTGATATGATTTTATAATCACTATTTAATAAAGTTATTGGACGCCAGTTACGTATGTTATCTCTATCCCCCCCCCCCCCCCCCTTTATGGAGTAGTGTCAACATTCCTCGACACTGGGAATCACATATTTCAAATTTATCAAAAATTTCTAGTAATACTTCAAATAAATCTTCCTTTATTGTATCCCAATATATCTGATAAAATTCATTTATAATCCCGTCTAATCCAGGTGATTTGTATTGTTTCATCGAAAAAATTATTTTCTTAATTTCATTAATTGTCAAGTCTTTTTCTAAATCTTCACTTTCGTCGCATGTTAATTTTCTATCCATATGAGTAACCAGTTCCTCTGCTACATTTTTATCCCACCCTTATGTTGAAAATAGATTTGCGTAAAAATTTATCTGTTCATCTAGTATCTCGTCGATATCATATTTTAAATTACCATCTAGACCCCTGATTTTTTGCCATAATTTATTTTGCCCATTTTTTCTCTCTAGATTAAAAAAATATTTAGTTGATTGTTCCCCCTTCTCGTACCAGTCAACTTTAGCTCTTAACCTTGCGGCGTCAGTTTTATTTTCATAATGTGAGTGTATTTGGTTTTCTAAGTCTGCTAACTCTTCTAATTGTTGCCTGGAGGGTTCAGATATATCCTTTAATGTCTCTAATTTATTTTCTAGAGCCTTTATCTTGTCGTCAGTAGTGTTTACCTTTTTAGACGCTTCTATAGTTATCGATTTAATCTTAATTTTGGCTATGTCCCACCATTCCCTCAAATTTGAAAAAGATTTCTTTTCTAATTTCCAATATACCCACCAATTTGTAAACACTTGGTCTTTTAGTGAAATCATGCTGTCATGAAAGTGTTTTCCAAATATTTATTATGTGAGTAAAATGTCAACCATCTGCTATAACTGGGTGAGCAGCATTGTTTTAAACAACACTGTAGATAATATTTATCTTGATACACTGTAGATAATATTTACCTTTATACACTGTAGATAATATTTACCTTTATACATAATAACACTGTAGATAATATTTACCTTTATACATAATAACACTGTAGATAATATTTACCTTTATACACTGTAGATAATATTTACCTTGATACACTGTAGATAATATTTACCTTTATACACTGTAGATAATATTTACCTTGATACACTGTAGATAATATTTACCTTTATACACTGTAGACAATATTTACCTTGATACACTGTAGATAATATTTACCTTGATACATTATATATTTAATCTTCACGGCCAAAACTTTACATTATTTGACTTTCCCATCTTTCTATTTCGAACGTACCTGATGAAGGTTATTTTGATCGTACCTGATGAAGGTTATTTTGATCGTACCTGATGAAGGTTATTTTTATCGTACCTGATGAAGGTTATTTTGATCGTACCTGATGAAGGTAATTTTGAGTGTACCCGATGAAGGTTATTTTGATCGTACCTGATGAAGGTTATGTTGATCGTACCTGATGAAGGTTATTTTGAGTGTACCTGGTGAAGGTTATTTTGATCGTACCTGATGAAGGTTATTCCAGAAACGCGTCGTGCGCACTAAATTTGATATTTACGTTCTTATTGCCATGTCTATAATATAAGTTTTCTTCATTATTTAAATATTAGATTGTACACAAGGCTATCGTAAGACATAGTTTGAGATCATTATTGCATATTAAAATATTTACACCACTGGAGTGACAATAAAAGCAAAAGTTATACAACAATTTCAATAATAATATCATTTTAATAAAAATGTAAATATCAAATTTAGTGCGCACGACGCGTTTCTGGAATAACCTTCATCAGTTACGCTCAAAATCGAAAGATTGGAATGTCAATTAACTTAAAGTTTTGGGAGCAATAAAACCAAAGGCGAAAGGCATAAACAGGATATCCAAACTCGGATAAGGTCACCTATGCCTGAGGGAGGAGATCCTGTTTTATTAATAATTACATTATTTAGGAACTGTAAATTTCAGTCAGTAATAAATATATCTGATAAACTATGTCAGTGCAGATAAACCATGTCAGTGCAGAAACACTAACTACTGGACGAATGATACTTAGTACCCTCGGGGACTAATAGTCCACCAGCAGAGGTATCGACCCAGTACCCTCGGGGACTAATAGTCCACCAGCAGAGGTATCGACCCAGTACCCTCGGGGACTAATAGTCTACCAGCAGAGGTATCGACCCAATACCCTCGGGGACAAATAGTCCACCAGCAGAGGTATCGACCCAGTACCCTCGGGGACTAATAGTCCACCATCAGAGTTATCGACCCAGTAATAGTAAAAAAAAAGTAGATAAATTAACCACGAAATTTGAATTTCATGGACATAAACATTAAATGACAAATTACTACTGATCATTTGATACATTAAAATAAAACATTGAAAATAGTGCAATATAATAGGAGTAATAAAATGAAGATGTAGAGACAATATGAAAATTCTAAACTAATGCCAGTATTTTATATATATATGTTTTAGGAGTATTGGATTTTGGAACTGTTCTGGCAGGGGTGGTATTTTTTTGTTTTTACTGGTATTATAGATATATAACATTAATCCAAGTCTAACAATATTATTTTATAATTTGACTATTAACAAATAAAATATCATCTGGAAGATGTACATGTTAAATTAAGAAAAAAAAATTATATACATGTATATAAATAAAAAAATAAAAATATGCAATTATCGTTTGAATTTCAGGAAATAGCATCTCTCGATTGTACAAGAAATGTGCCATAAACAAGAAACCATCAATGTCGCCACAGATTACACTAACAGATGTAACATCCATATATTGTCACACCATCTGTAGTCAGTATGGCAACTGTGCTGTTACAGTGTTTGACACAAATGACTTCACGTGTGAACTGTATCCATTGTATGCAACCAGCGACACTCTTCAGGACAAAGATGGCGTCATAATGTCAATCGTACTATAAGTGGTTCCATTAGGTGATATGACTGTGATATTTTATATATATAAAACGCAGAATATTTTGGTAAGTCATGCATGAGGAAAGGACAGGATTGTGATTACGACAAACGGAATATATCCGTTTTCATTTATAACATGTGTATTCCATAACGGTCGATCAAGTCATCGTAGCGACAGTAAAGCGTTAGAGGTGATTACTACAACTTAACCACGCGGAATCTTTGGTTCAGTAGCTTCAATGTTAGCAGCAATCATCTATTGAGGAAATCATGATAGTCGTAAAGCTTCGTTCTTAACCGGTCATGATTGTCAATTTCTAGGTGTACTAGTGAAAGTATTATTCTGACTTAGCTGCATCTGTGGCATCCTATACTTCATACTCAATGGGATAGATGAGATCAACATATTCACCAATGTTGGAATTATTTAGTAAAAGGACATAATCTATATGAATCCTGTTAGTTTCTTTTCATTTTTCTTGAAAGCCCCTGATTGAAGTCTGTCATATACGAACAAACGAATAAGTCGGCTAGAAGAGGAGCACCGTTTGTACCCATAGGAATGAATGTCGACTGTCTGTTGAAAAACACGACTAACAAACATAATAAGATTTGTCCCTTCCTAAACAAGGTATTTGTATCTATGTTGGCCATTTTTATGACACAAAATTGAACTAATTCTTTTAATCTGACCTGTTTCGCGGGCGAGTGCATATTTACTGACAATGGATTTCACTACAACGTTCTCTGAATGATTTCAAAATATTGATTTAAGTCAACAACTTTTGTGCATATATACATAATTTTATCTATTTCGTAAATGGGTTTTAAAATTCATAAATAGGCCACTCTAATAGTCGATTGTTTTCATTGTCTTCTATCGGGAAACATTTTATCAAATAAATCATCCCTTTTCCCTAAATAAACAACAACGAAGTGCAACGGAAACAAAACTGAAAGCAGCAATTAAAAATAGATAGTGTCATTTAGCCTACATAGCTTGACAATGTAATATTAACAACAAATTTAAATAGATCAATTTTATTGTAAATAGGCAGTACATATTTTAGATAAACTGATACTATCTACGATTTTAATCTATTTGTTCGACATAACTATTTTAACAGGGAATAAATTAATAATATAAATTGATATCAAATAGACAATTGTGAAGATATAAAGCCAACCTATGTAGGTATATCCTGCAATTGTGTGATTTTGAGTACTAAGGGGTCAAATAAAGTCATGGGCCTATAATAAAGGTACTCGATGTACAATAGAACCAGGCCGTAACTAGGTTTGTATATATCAACCGAGGCAGATCGTGCCAATAGCACGACCGGGATGATCTCGAGATGGTGTTACCCCTTGTCGTTGTTGGATGATTCATCCCCCGAAAAGTTTGAAAATTTAGACTGCAGGAGATGCAAAATGACAAAAGAAACTTGTCATATGCATACAAAAGAACTTCCGTTTGTCTGGAATTATAATTTAAAAGCGAATCAACAAGACCGACATTTAATGGAAAGCGATTGGTTTAGCACATCGGATCATTTTGGTCAAGTAAAAATAATAATAGAAACACCTTATCTGCAGCCTGTGAATTGGACCGACTGTTTGCCCAATATCATTCTAAAAACACTTTCATTGTAAAAAAAATTAATCCCACACACCCAAACAATCGGATACAAAATACAAAAACAGAATGATTTGGAAATGTCGACTGAAGATGAAATAAACTAATAAATCTGACCGCCATGATATATAATTGAATATTGTTGAAAGTGGCGTGAAGCACCATAACTCCTTCCAATCTGATCACCCCATCAGTGGTACCATCCTCATCAGTGGTACCATCCTCATCAGTGGTACCATCCTCATCAGTGGTATCATCCTCATCAGTGGTACCATCCTCATCAGTGGTATCATCCTCATCAGTGGTACCATCCTCATCAGTGGTACCATCCTCATCAGTGGTATCATCCTCATCAGTGGTACCATCCTCATCAGTGGTACCATCCTCATCAGTGGTATCATCCTAATCAGTGGTACCATCCTCATCAGTGGTACCATCCTCATCAGTGGTATCATCCTCATCAGTGGTATCATCCTCATCAGTGGTACCATCCTCATCAGTGGTATCATCCTCATCAGTGGTATCATCCTCATCAGTGGTACCATCCTCATCAGTGGTATCATCCTCATCAGTGGTATCATCCTCATCAGTGGTATCATCCTCCTCATCAATGGTACCATCCTCATCAGTGGTACCATCCTCATCAGTGGTATCATCCTCATCAGTGGTACCACCCTCATCAGTGGTATCATCCTCATCAGTCGTACCATCCTCATCAGTGGTATCATCCTCATCAGTGGTACCATCCTCATCAGTGGTACCATCCTCGTCAGTGGTACCATCCTCATCAGTCGTACCATCCTCATCAGTGGTATCATCCTCATCAGTGGTACCATCCTCATCAGTGGTATCATCCTCATCAGTGGTATCCTCATCAGTGGTATCATCCTCATCAGTGGTATCATCCTCATCAGTGGTATCATCCTCATCAGTGGTATCATCCTCATCAGTGGTACCATCCTCATCAGTGGTATCCTCATCAGTGGTATCATCCTCATCAGTGGTATCATCCTCATCAGTGGTATCATCCTCCTCATCAATGGTACCATCCTCATCAGTGGTACCATCCTCATCAGTGGTATCATCCTCATCAGTGGTACCATCCTCATCAGTGGTATCATCCTCATCAGTGGTACCATCCTCATCGGTGGTATCATCCTCATCAGTGGTACCATCCTCATCAGTGGTACCATCCTCGTCAGTGGTACCATCCTCATCAGTCGTACCATCCTCATCAGTGGTATCATCCTCATCAGTGGTACCATCCTCATCAGTGGTATCATCCTCATCAGTGGTATCATCCTCATCAGTGGTACCATCCTCATCAGTGATATCATCATCAGTGGTACCATCCTCATCAGTGGTACCATCCTCATCAGTGGTACCATCCTCATCAGTCGTACCATCCTCATCAGTGGTACCATCCTCATCAGTGGTACCATCCTCATCAGTGGTATCATCCTCATCAGTGGTACCATCCTCATCAGTGGTATCATCCTCATCAGTCGTACCATCCTCATCAGTCGTACCATCCTCATCAGTGGTACCATCCTCATCAGTGGTACCATCCTCATCAGTGGTACCATCCTCATCAGTGGTATCATCCTCATCAGTGGTACCATCCTCATCAGTGGTACCATCCTCATCAGTGGTATCATCCTCATCAGTGGTATCATCCTCATCAGTGGTATCATCCTCATCAGTGGTATCATCCTCATCAGTGGTACCATCCTCATCAGTAGTACCATCCTCATCAGTGGTATCATCCTCATCAGTGGTACCATCCTCATCAGTGGTATCATCCTCATCAGTGGTATCATCCTCATCAGTGGTATCATCCTCATCAGTGGTACCATCCTCATCAGTGGTATCATCCTCATCAGTGGTATCATCCTCATCAGTAGTACCATCCTCATCAGTGGTATCATCCTCATCAGTGGTATCATCCTCATCAGTGGTATCATCCTCATCAGTGGTACCATCCTCATCAGTGGTATCATCCTCATCAGTGGTATCATCCTCATCAGTGGTATTATCCTCATCAGTGGTACCACCCTCATCAGTGGTACCACCCTCATCAGTGGTACCATCTTAGCTAGAATTTCTCCAAATGAGCGAGTTGAGATTAAATATCCAGATGAGCAATTACAAGGGTTTATTTTTTTCCATTTCACATTGGAGTAATATTTTACCATATATAAAACTTTGGACTCCTAGTGATACAAACCACACAGATTCCAGAGTCTTAAATTATTGCAAGAATGAATCTGTGGATCAAAATCATGATTCATGCTCTATATACATGTGCTTCCATTGACTGGATCTGAGGGTCATTTTATTGAAACCCTTGGATTATCCTCTACAAAATGTATATATTTGGGTCAGATGTCACCAGTAGATACAGGTGAACTTTTAAAAGCAGCAAGAATATTATTTTCTTTTTGTTTTCTTACATCTCGAGTTCTGTAAACAGTTTATGTAAACTTTATGAAACTATAGGCTATCCCAGTAATCTTTTAAAAAAAAATATAGTCGAACCTTGTTATTTCAAACTTGAACAAGTTGTTTTCTTCGTAATTCCAAGAAAGTAGTCCTTGTCTGTGGTATAATGTATCCAAGAATGGCCTTAAGCCAATTGGGCCAGCGCCAGTGTTATCTACTCTCATAACTCTCGACTGTTCAAGTACACACAACACACTGAAGGTTTAACAGAGAACAATTCGGCCCTTCACCTCCTACGGTTGGCCCTGAATGTATCTATCCAGATAACTCGAATACTCAACAATTTTGAAATAAAATGTTGCTACATTCAACTTTTGACACCACAAGGTGCATACATGATATTTGTTAGGTCCTCATAATTCCCCATTTCATCTTAATCCAGCATAAAGCATGGCCACCATGGGTATTTCTTGATATTGATTGGTGAAAAATCTTTTCCTCTGAAGGTACTGGGCCAATTGTAACCCAGGATTGGTCACACTCTGATACTCTCCAATCATCAACTGTAGGTCATTTAAAAGAAAATTCTTTGTACTCATGAATAATTCATCTCGAATGTGATTGGATCTGTATTGCCTTTAGTAATATGATTCCAAGTTTGATCCCGACCCCCCTGCAGGAGTTGAACCCAATTAAACCCTGGAGCATACATTGGTAAGAAATGCTGCTTCATGTACAAATGCATTTCATTTCAATTCTTAATTCTTAAGAAGAGGATTTAAACAAAAATTCCCACTTCAACTTTAGATTCCAAGGACTTTTATCTGTTCAAGCTTAAAGTGCACAGCATGCTGACATTTCATGCCTTACTCAATTGCATCTTCATACAATGTTGCTGGTTCACACAAAAAAAATTGAGTTTTTCTAATGCAACTTGTGTTAAACTTTGGACTCCAACGGTAGAACCATATAGACCTTAATTAGGGACTCATGTTTGTAGAGAGTTGTTGTTTAATGCCAAATGAGCAATATTTCAGCTCTTTCATGGCATTCGATAAGATGATAATGATGTCTGCCTTATACTAGAAGAACACGCTTACTCGCTCCACTCAAACACATTATTCTGATTAGGTGCCAACCAGTCTTTGCTCTTTATCCTTAGTGTTGTGTGCTTAGCGGAGAAGCAACAAATACCAATTTTATAGTCTTTGGTTTGATCTGACCTGGGCTCAAATCCACAATCTACCACACTTAGAGGCAAGCACACTAACTGTTACACCACAGATATGGTTCTCATGTTTGTACAAGCCTGAATCTTCATATCACAATGATACTTAATACAATTTGCAAAATCCACTGCATCTTCTTAAAATTGAATGTACACATGACAATGGTGTTTCATTCCAAACATGCATAAGGGAAATAACACTTTAGGTGGGTAAAAGTATATGGTACCACCCCTTATTGAAAAGCCAGAATATGTATCGACATATCACAGTAATGCTGTAAAGCAAATACTGTAGCATGTCTATTACTGACTGTTGACTTAATGCTTAGACCCTTACTATTATCTGGCTCACTCCTTAGTATAAGTCTGAATCTCATTTGTTATCTGGCTCACTCCTTAGTATAAGTCTGAATCTCATTTATTATCTGGCTCACTCCTTAGTATAAGTCTGAATCTCATATTTTATCTGGCTCACTCCTTAGTACAAGTCTGAATCTCATATTTTATCTGGCTCACTCCTTAGTATAAGTCTGAATCTCATTTTTTATCTGGCTCACTCCTTAGTATAAGTCTGAATCTCATTTGTTATCTGGCTCACTCCTTAGTATAAGTCTGAATCTCATTTTTTATCTGGCTCACTCCTTAGTATAAGTCTGAATCTCATATTTTATCTGGCTCACTCCTTAGTACAAGTCTGAATCTCATATTTTATCTGGCTCACTCCTTAGTATAAGTCTGAATCTCATTTTTTATCTGGCTCACTCCTTAGTATAAGTCTGAATCTCATTTGTTATCTGGCTCACTCCTTAGTATAAGTCTGAATCTCATATTTTATCTGGCTCACTCCTTAGTATAAGTCTGAATCTCATTTTTTATCTGGCTCACTCCTTAGTATAAGTCTGAATCTCATTTTTTATCTGGCTCACTCCTTAGTATAAGTCTGAATCTCATTTGTTATCTGGCTCACTCCTTAGTATAAGTCTGAATCTCATTTTTTATCTGACTCACTACTTAGTATAAGTCTGAATCTCATTTTACTCTGGTTAATCCTTGTTAAATTTAGTTCAGTTTGGTTGAGAAGATATTACATTGTGTACATTGTATAAAGTAAAAAGTTAATGATGATGGTTGATTGATTTATTGTGTTTAACGCCACTTTCAGCTATATCATGGCGACCAGATTTAGTGGTGGAAGGAAGCCGGAGTACCCGGAGAGAACTACCGACCATGGGCAAGCAACTGGTAAACTTTATCACTTGCGGCTGCGAGTCGAGTGCACCCGTTTTTGTAACTTACAAAGCTGGGCGCGAACCCACGCCGTATTGGTGATAGGCTTGTACGAGTTGTTAGGTAATCCAACTACCTAACTCACTGAGCAACCCGGGCCCTTTAATGATGATGGAGCGAAAGTTAAAACTCAACTGGCCAAAAGTATATTATTTTAAATTATCAAAGGAACAAGGCTGAAAAATGTGAAATACAGTCCTTAGTATTAACTGTTTAAGTATTTTAACTAGAAATTCCATTATTTCAATATTTATTTTCCCTCTTTGAGAGCTTTTCTAGCATTTTTTAGAATTTGTTTTTTCCACTGTTCATAATCTATCTTAACATCCTCTTCTTCTATTTCTTCCTCTTCTTTTTCTTTTGGTTTCTTTGGACTTGATGCTTTCTCTAAAATATCAACATACCAATATTTAAAATTTGTATCTATACATGTATATGCATGAAAAATTGGAAAGTATATTATCAATGACTGTCATCACTCAAGTTTGTGTGTTTGATAATTTTTGTCTTATGGAAGATTAGTAGTGGCTCACTTGGTCGTCTTCAGTTTGTTTAATTGGAGAAATGGGAGGTGTTGAGATATTCTAGGAAACAACTTAGAATACATTAATACATTTCTAATAGAGATAGGAGGAAATATCTTTTAAATATCTTTGTAAGGGTCAGCTGTACTATTGTCTGAACCAAAGGGTCAGTTGTACTATTGTCTGAACCAAAGGGTCAGCTGTACTATTGTCTGATCCAAAGGGTCAGCTGTACTATTGTCTGATCCAAAGGGTCAGCTGTACTATTGTCTGAACCAAAGGGTCAGCTGTACTATTGCCACTCCTTTGTTAGATTGTCTGATCCAAAGGGTCAGCTGTACTATTGTCTGATCCAAAGGGTCAGCTGTACTATTGTCTGAACCAAAGGGTCAGCTGTACTATTGCCACTCCTTTGTTAGATTGTCTGATCCAAAGGGTCAGCTGTACTATTGTCTGATCCAAAGGGTCAGCTGTACTATTGTCTGAACCAAAGGGTCAGCTGTACTATTGCCACTCCTTTGTTAGATTGTCTGATCCAAAGGGTCAGCTGTACTATTGTCTGATCCAAAGGGTCAGCTGTACTATTGTCTGATCCAAAGGGTCAGCTGTACTATTGTCTGAACGAAAGGGTCAGCTGAACTATTGTCTGAACCAAAGGGTCAGCTGAACTATTGTCTGAACCAAAGGGTCAGCTGTACTATTGCCACTCCTTTGTTAGATTGTCTGATCCAAAGGGTCAGCTGTACTATTGCTACTCCTTTGTTAGATTGTCTGATCCAAAGGGTCAGCTGTACTATTGCCACTCCTTTGTTAGATTGTCTGATCCAAATGGTCAGCTGTACTATTGCTACTCCTTTGTTAGATTGTCTGATCCAAAGGGTCAGCTGTACTATTGCTACTCCTTTGTTAGATTGTCTGATCCAAAGGGTCAGCTGAACTATTGCCACTCCTTTCATCCATCATCATTTCATTTTATACTTAGATGACAGTATTCTTACCTTGACATAATCTTTCAATATCATCCACGATTGTGTTCCTCTTCTTCTCTTGTATAACCTTCCTGTTGCCTGTAAAATTATTAAAGAATGTTATAATAAGGCAAAGTGCTCTCAACTAAATTTTCTTCTTCTCTAAATGAACACATGATGGATAAAAATATTAACAAAAAGGAATACAAAAAACATTTATGCATGCAGATACAGCAAATATTTACACCGTCGACATCCATATAGTCAACAAATGATAATATCAGATTATAATAACTTTAATCTAAATTGATTTTGAAATTATTTTTGCTTTTTCAATTATCAATTGCTATTCAGTGAGTACAGTCCAATCCTATGGTGATTTATGCCAATTTTTAATTTATCAACTACAGTGCCATATGATCCCCGTTATATACATTATGCTCTTCAATATTTAGGAGATAACTGTATTGTATTTGAAAATTTCATGGCATCAATTGGAGATTTGATGGTGGCAAATTGAGCTTACTGGCGATGCAATAGCGGAGCCAGTAAACGGATATTTGCGACCATGAAATCGACAATTGATGCAGTGAAATTTTCAAATACAATACTGTTATCTCCATTCTAATGTAATCATGTGTATCGATGTGTATTGCCACATTATTGACAAGATGACGTAAGCGGTAATCAGCTAAAATTCTAAAAATATCTCATGCTATTTCAACCGTGGAATTGATACTGTAAAAATTACACAATTAAATCGACAATTAATGCCGTGAAATTTTCAAATACAATACAGTTATCTCCATTCCAATGCAATCATGTGCATTGCCACATTATTGACAAGATGACGTAAGCGGTAATCGACTAAAATTCTAAAAAAATCTCATGATATTTCAACCGTGGAATTGATACCTTGAAAATTACAGCATTGTCCAATCACAAACCAGGAATATTAAACAACTACATTAGAATTAGTGTTTGACAATCTGATTACTGTTATATTACTGTGTGGGAGATCTGAGGAAACCCCATTACAGGTCATGTGTGACTGACCTTATGTTATGAATATATAATGATGATAGGTTATGATCTTTTTCAGCCAATCGGATTGCTTGTAGCATGTAAAACATATTAGTAACACTCTCATAGTCTCGTAATCGCCATTTTCAATGGATGGTACATAGAGTCACTTGCACACACATGAATCAGATTGGGCATTTGAATTTGGTTTCTCAGATGTTTTGATAGCTAGTCGCAAAGAAACGATAAACGAAATTACAATGTGCCATCAAAAACCACTCCAAACAAACTGCTGCTATTTTTTTTTCACTTGTCGCATCAGATATGTAACACAGAACTTCACTAGTCTGAACCAAACTTTTACTTGTACCAGGCTTATAGATTTCAGCTAATGTTGAACCCTGTTAGGGAAAGGCTTTCTTAATTATTTCTTGCTGATATCTGTAGTTTTAGGTTGTAGAGATATTAAGAGGAGGAATTTACATAAAAATATGTCAATTGTTAATAAATTCATTAAAATTTTGCTATAAAAGCTGATTAATATTGTATACACTCGAGATCAATTTTCCTTTATAATTTTACCTAGTATCTTTGTTGCTATCTTTTCAAGATCTGTTGTCAATTTATCAAATGTTGACCTTTTTACACTACAACGTTCAATAAGTTTTGTCCTGTCAACTTTTATCTTTAATGTTCTGAAAAATAGGAGAGATAAATTAATATTGTGTAACGGAATTTATTGTGGTCTTTATTATTTCTGCAAATATATAAAGAAAATAAACAAGAGGCTCACGTGAGCATGTATCTCTCATCCGATAATAAATTATAAATGTCGGAGAAAGTATTTCAACATTTCTCCATTGATCCTCTTAAAATACCTTTTTTTCCACATGTTAAACTTTGTCAGGGACCATTCAATGAATATTCATGTACAGTTTGGGTTTAATCAAGTTTTAAGTTTCTGAGAAAAATTATTCATTCATTTTCTCGTAAGTACCTATGAATGAAATGCTAAAATTTTGTCCTGCAGTGCCATCCAACTTTGAAAATTCTGAAAAAATATTATTCATTTTCCAAGAGCGTAGATGTTAAAATTTTGACACATGAAGGTGGTCATCTTGAATTGCCAGTGTCAAATGAACTACATATTATATACAGTCATATAATTAACATTTCCCTTGCATTTGTGATTTCTGAGAAGAAGAGATTTTAAATTTCAGCCAGTCAGAAAACATAATCAATTAACCTTAGCAGCCATGTTGAATTTCAAAATAAAACATTAGATTTTACCTATTAGAATCAATATAATTCATGGAAGCCATAGCTTGCATGACATTTAAAAAATGGGTAACATTACTATCACTGGGTCGATACCTCTGCTGGTGGATTATTAGTCCCTTAGTGCATCATCTGCCCAGTAGTCAGTGCTTTGGCTTAGATATATTCATTACTGAAATTTACAGTTGCTATTAGCTAAATAATGTAATTATTAACTAGAGGTACTGCTGGACGCGGGAATAATACCCCCCGCATCCCTATCATCTTAATTGAGCCAAAACATATTTGGAACACAACTTTTAGACTAATAATTCTGGGAAAACTTGATGAACCAGGATATACTACTAATGTGCACATCTTCATATTAGGATCTTGCAATGTACAAGGTTTCATGAACTTCTGATTAATCATGTAGGAGAATTTGTGATGACAAAGTGCATTCTGAATTGTCTCAAAATTACTAAGTCCAAAGAGGCATAAAAGGGGTAAAACTCAATGGACAATAAAATCCTTTATACTGCAAAGTTCACACATCATGATCTTAAATTCCACAAAGTTTGGTGGAAATCGGACAAAAGATGTGGAAGTTGGTCCGGACAGACTATGTTATACCAACAAGGGCAACGCAAAGCGTGGCGTATCCCCTCGCCTAAATATTTGACCTGGACCTTTGACCTATGCCCTTGAAAATAAATAGGGTTCCAGATTCTCTTAAGGAACTAAGTATGTACCAAGTTTGGTCAAAATCCATTGAAGGATTACGGAAGGACGGACGGAAGGACGGCAAGATGGACGGTAGTGTTACTATATCCATTCGCAACTTCGTTGGCGAGGGGATAATAAAACTAAGATTCCCCTCCCTCAGAAATAGGTGATAGCTGATATTGTCTATCCTGTAAGGCCCTTTGGTTTAATTTCTTCCAAAATTTTAAATTATTTGGCTTTCCAATCTTTCAATTTTGAGCGTATGTATCTCATGACGGTTATGCCAGAAACTTGTGCACTAAATTTGATATCTACTATGGCTTCCATGAATTAGGTGCTGGCCTCGGACAGGTGCAAATTATGTATCGGGTTAAACATATTTTTCAAAATTGAATTGATTAAAATAATAATTTATATAGATGTTTTTAATTATCAATGTAATAAATGTCTGTTTGATGCAAAATTATGATTTTTTTTTTTTAATATGTAGTAAATTTTAGGCGAGGTTTCTCGATGCAACATTATGTGATAAAGTTTGTCAGTGATTTGCGACAGCTATGTGGTCTTCTCTGGTTTCCTCCAAACTTAAATAAGGATTCATTTGGAGAAGACCTCACAATATACTTTTAATGAGTAGCAGTATTTTAAAATAAATAACAAAATTTTGAGATATTTCAAATTTATTTCGCAACCTTATATTAAACTAGTTTCAACAATATAAAACACAACCATAACAACAAAAGTTCATAAAATAGCACATTCAATGCTTTATAACAATAATAAGACTAAAAGTTCATAAATATAATTCATAACATATGCTGAACATGTGTGACTGTCAACTTCTTCTGCTTCTTGTTGTATGGACGTGCATTCTTACAACGATTGCGTTTGTTGCCAAACCATTTCTTGATCTGTTCTGCTTTAAGACCTGTCTGTTGTGCCATGTGGTGGACGATGGTGTGGCTTGGGTATGGGTGGTTGATGTTGTCATGGTACCAGGTTTCCATGATGTGTATGGCTTTCTTAGAAAGGACGGGTCTGGATCTTAAAACTATTGGATGAGGTGCTGGGTCACTGTCATGGTAACCATGTGTCTTTTGGTTGTTACACTCTAGGTTAACTATACTACACTGTAAAATAAAACACAATAAGTATTAATACTGTTAAAATCATATGTAAATAAACGAGAAATTCTGAATTATGCTGTAGCACATGAATATTATAAACTTTTTGATTCCTGAAAAATCTATCATAAATATCAGTATCTTATGAGAATGATATATTTTAATATAATATTCACCATAATTGGTTTGATTAAATAGTAATATCTGGAATTAACATAAGAACTGCAGAGTAGGGGCTGCTTCACATTCTTATTGGGGTACAAGTTATTGAATACCCTACCATGACTGTGAAATGTAGAACAGCAATAAAAGTACCGTTACTTTACTTTGTGTAAGTACAAACTTGGGTAGTTTCTTATGTTCATTTACACCCATTTCTTTTCTGACTTATATATCAGAAATGATGGAAACAACTACACTCTATTGTGTGTAAAATAATGTTTTATCTGTAAATATTTCTATTTGTAAATCATATATACCTCAACTCTATCAATGATGAGATGAAGCTGGTTGTCATAGTAACTGTTGAGTGAGTTGTAATTGAATGGGTCCAGTGAGCATTGGTGCAGGCACTGAAATCTACTGGTCTCCACTAGAGCAGAGTGGTACTGGTAAAAACTAGACAGTTGTTGAATCTGGTCTGGGTAGATGAACTTGAGTTTCTGGAACTTTTGTTGTAGTTGTAGCTCTCGGTTGTACACACTGAGTAGTTGAAGTCTGGATGGTTGGAATGCAGTGTGGTTGTTTGTAGCTGGTGAACCAAGCCCAGTAAGTGAGGTGTTGAATCTACTGTCAGGACAAGGACTGTAGCAGTTGAGTGGCAGAGTACAAGTTTTGGCTGGAGCACTTTGTTCCTCAATTGGTGGGTCACTAAGTAGGCAGTTGAGTATACTGTCTAAGGAGATATCCGAGTCTGAGATGGGTGCTATCATACTGCTGTTGATCGCTGGTGTACTGTCTAGTATGGTGGCTGTAATGACATCATCTAGAGTAGTAGAGGAGGTCAACTTCATGGGTGCTGGTGATTCTGGTGTCGTTTGCCAAAAGTAGTCAGCCATTGTTAAATTAATTATTTATCCTATAAACTTCAATGAGTATTTGATGATTACTAAACGAATAGTGCATTCAACCCTAAATATCCAGGCTTATTTATTAGAATTGGTAATGATGGACCATAAGCTTGGACTGCTAACATTTGTTCTGATTGGCTGGTGAATTCTCAAGACTGCTTCTGATTGGCTCATTAGAACTAAACTCTATCTATGCCAAGCCAGCTTGGTGTAAATTTTGATAGATTAGATGATAAACAAATATTTTTTTTAAACATTCAAATAATTGAATTAAAAATTTTCAAGATATATTTCAAAGCTAAAAAATAACTTATTAAAATTGGAATATGTTGTGAAGCAAAAATATATAAATGTACATATCAAACAGAAAATTACATGATTTAAAAAGGAAATGGTAAAATTTATTTAGGTTAATATCAAGATTTTTCACAATACGGTTACAACTTACAAGACAAGACAAATACTTTATTAAAGTCTCACCTCTCATATTATAAAACAATTATATACATAAATATTATATATAAAACAACTAAGAGCCATTCTTAAAAGAGTTATGAGAGACTATTATGTACAATCAACAATTCATCGATATAAAATACATTTTCTTTTAAATAAAATGTCATGGCAGATTTTGACAGAATAAAAACACATGTTTTCATCAGAGAATAAAAATAAAAAATGTTCATCATCAGATAACTGCATAAAATTATTATTATATAAACAAGCATGTTCAAATAAATAACAATGTAGCAAATAAGAAATATTTATAATATATCTTCAAAAAATATTTTAGTTGCAAATATGAAAAATATATAATATATCTTCATAAAATTAAGTTTGTATGTAAATTAACAGGAGAGGGGATACACATCTGTTATTTTTATTGTTTACTACATCTAAAGCATCATATATTTATCTTTTCTATTTGTGTGTATATTAATTATCTGTCTTTTTTATCCTCATTTTATATTACTTGCATGTTCAAACTTTAATATAATGTTATTTTTGCACTGATTTTCTATCCATATTTCTGTCATTAAAATGCATTAATTGCCATGTTCTACACAAAAAATTCTACAAAAAAACAACATTATTTTTTAATATAAATTAAAATCTTTATTATAATTGGCTTGTATGTGATTAAAAGTCATAGAAAACAACATTAAAAGTGAGTGATAAACAAAAGATAATAATTATGAATTTTAATCACTTTGAAGTACCTGATATTAAACAGCTTGTCTATCATTAAACATGATTATTATGATATAAAACAAACAATCATGATTAATAATCACTTTGAAATATCTAAATAGAACTCTGACAATAATTTTAATTAATCATGTCACTTAATTATTTGATTAATTAACAGTCTTTCAAATTTTAGTTACTTTCAAAAAAAAATTCTTCAAATTTTGAACCTATTTAAATATTATTGTGATATATAACAATCATGATTAATAATCACTTTGAATTCTGACAATAATTTTAATTGTTGAATTAGTTGATTATTTAATAGTCCATCATATTTTTGTTACTTTCAATTTTTTTTCTTCAAATTGCTAAGCAATTTTTTTTTTTTTAAAGTTCTAAAATATTTTAACAGGAGAGGGAATACAAATTTTGCTATGTTAGAAATAAATTAAATTAACTGTGTTTTAATTGTTTTCTACATCTAGAACATCATATATATATCTTTTCTATTTGTGTATGTAATTATCTGTCTTTTTTATCATCATTTTATTTTACTTTCCACATAAATAGAAATCTATTTTTAATGTTTAATCAAATATTCTTTTTGGTTGATTTTCTATCCATATTTCTGTCATTTTAAAAAATGCATTCATTTCCATGTTCTACATATACAATTCTACCAAAATTAAATTTAAATATAATTTAAAACCATAAAAAAATAATTATTCCAGTTGGCTTGTTTGTGATTAAAGTCATTAAAAAACAACAATAAAAGTCACTGATAAACAAAAGATAATAATTATGACTTTTAAAGTACCTAATATTAAATGGCTTGTCTTTCATTAAAGGTGATTATTGTGATATAAAACAAACAATCATGATTAATAATCACTTTGATATATTTAAATAGAACTCTGACAATAATTTTAATTAATTGTCAAATTAATCATGTCAATTAATTATTTGATTAATTAATAGTCTTTCATAGTTTTGCTACTTTCAAAACAAACAAGAAATCTTCAAATTTTGAACCAATTTAAATGTTTTTCTTAAAATAATAATATTTAAAATGGTTCAATATTTGAATAATTTTTTTTGGACAGTAACAAAAATATGAAAGATTTAAAATATATTAACAGAAGAGGAAATAAAATTTGTAATGTTAGAAACAAATTAAATTACATCTAAAACATTATATATATAAGGGAGTGGATGTGGTCGAGTGGTCTAGGGCGCTGGACGTAAGGCTAAGCGAATGGTGCTGCAGTGTATCAATGGTGTGGGTTCAAATCCCGTCGAGGGAAGAACAAAAATTTTACAGCTCTAAAATCTAATTCTAACACTGTTTGGTTTAATTTTCAGACGTATATATATATATATATATATATATATCTTTTCTATTTGTGTATGTAATGAGGAACATTGGTGAAGATTATCCCCACTTGATTACAGGTGGCACTATGGTAGATCAGGTTCAGCATATGTTATCATGATAAGCCAGCATGCATACACTGCTATGTGCTTGTGTTATTTATCAATAAATTCCTTTCCTTGATTTTTTATTTATCTACTTTATAATATTATTAATGATACAAAAAATGTCAAATTATTAAAGTTGTGTATTACATATATCTGAACTGAAAAAAAGGAATTAAAATTAAGGAGTGCACCTGTATCTGTACACATTTAAGGTTAACAAAATAATAACAGTTGATAGAAATGAAGAGTTTATTTCTGAAATTATTAGTACATTAGTTTAACTGCATTTTATGATAAATCAATTTTAAAAAGACAGTTGTAAATAAGTTTAGTTATTATGGATATTACAAATTATTCTTGGTGATATGAAACTTTAAATAAAGTTATATTCCAAACTGACTTTATTGTTATGAACATGTATATACGACTTAAATAAATTTATATATGATAGTTATACATGTATATTATTTACTCTGTTTATTAGTGTACTCAGACATATATAATAATTTACTTTCAATTATGAAATAATTTAGTTTAAATAATATATAATAATTTACTTTCAATTATGAAATAATTTAGTTTAAATAATATATAATAATTTACTTTCAATTATGAAATAATTTAGTTTAAATAATATATAATAATTTACTTTCAATTATGAAATAATTTAGTTTAAATAATATATAATAACAGAGGAGGCACGACGCTTTGCACACGACATGCATATACCAAGTATATTATCGACAACCGGATGTTTACGATTCAGTTTGAAAATGGACTTTGAAGTGAAAACATCTCGTTAAAAAAAATACTTAAATTAAACGTGAATTTATCCAGCTGTCTAAATTTATTTTCAATATGGGATCTCTTGAAATGTATGATCGCAATACAAAAAGTGTACAAGTATTGTTATTCCCTCCCCCCAAAAGTTGAACTCTATTGAATATGATTATTTTTCTGTTCTGTTATGGAGTTTTAATGAAATTGTGTTTTTATTTAAAGAATCATAATTAATTGTCCAAATACATTTTTTTTTCTCACTAATTTGACTTTTTTTTTTAATAGAAAAACGGTTATAGTTGAGTTGTTGCACAATACACAAACATGTCGCTGCAATCCACATCTACAACATTTATCATAAAATCCACAATTATTAAAGATCATTAAAGTTTAGTTACGCAACAATACTAAAACATTCTTATCAAAATCACATACAGTGTATGCACTAATTAGTTCTCAGGTAAAATACAGGTAACAATACTTCGACAATACTTTTTATTATATATTTGTACACATAAAGTTCACGTGATCCTTAATATGTTTTAGTGTGAAATCGTATAATCACCATTAAAAAGGCTAAAATATGATATTCTGTGGATTCAAATTGTCACAGGAGATGTTTGATACAACACAAATCACGAAAAATTGGGGGATTTTTCAAGGTCAATTGTGGCGCAATGGATGGAGACTTAAGAAAATATTGGAAGCCCCATGATTGATCTATGTCATACTAAAAGGGATAGGAAAGGTCTCCAACAGATTTTACAAATTTTCATTTTTAATGTTGATGGGTTGAGGACGCTATGAATGAAAAAAGAGATGGCGACAAAATGTCCCTCTCGAAAATTGCAGATGATCACATTTAACATTCAACCCAAACATTCTTAGGTTAATTCCATTCATATATAGATATCTATCAATAATTTACCGAGAGGGACTCGCCATTAATCATCCATGAATGCAGTAATCGGCCTAGTAAAACACTGAAAATTCGATAATGTCACCCTCATGATGCTCATCAGATAACGATATATTGATGCCGACTTCCGGTTGAGCAACATGTAAATTGTTGCACACGACACCAACGTGTCGTGCCTCCTCTGATATAATAATTTACTTTCAATTATGAAATAATTTAGTTTAAATAATGGAATAATGCATTTTTTTTTAAATTGCACAACTACAAAACTGATGTCACTGACAAGTTCTGTTTGAAGCAAGGGTGAGAATTTTAAATGATTTTGCTAAACCTATCACCTGTTCAATATGAACAAGTTTACTGGATATTTGTCTGTCTCTTTGCACTGTTTTTCCAGACATCCTATTTCTTTTCTTTAAAAAATGTTGGAACATCAATTGTGACATCTGATCCTCCATATGCAGGAGACAGATATGACACAAGTCCACCAGTTGAACATCCAAACAATACATTTACTGTGTTTCTGTTTTATATGTAGAATAAGTAGATCATTGTGCAACCTGATGTTTTGGTTTTTGGAATGGTATTTTTGTGTCATCTACAATAAGTCGGGTTGGTGAAATTTTATTTCAATCAGATGGACTATAACATACTAAATCACTATGTGGACACAAAGCTAACTCCTGCCATTGTCTAGACACAACATTTATCCAGGATATTGATTTTCAAAATTTAGCTGGTTCACAGGGCACAATCTGCTGTATACATAGTTCAAGTTATATGCTCCACCACCTCGGGAAGCCAATACAAATTTGATGTTGGTGTATTTTGCCTACCCAGTATGAATTAATACTGATCATTGTCAGGTCTAAAGTTTTCAATGGCAAGGGATGGCCAAGCTGGAGTTTGACATCCAAATTCCTAATATTGTGGAACAACACAACACTTTTTTTGCATTTAAGTAAGACTAATTTTCACTCTAAACATGTTCCTTTTCCCCTACATCAGATATACACAGAAGTCTGCTTCTTCTTTTGTGAAGAACTCAAATTTTGTTTCATTTGTAATTTGTTCCCAAGTCTATTACCTCCTTCAGATGCACTAGATGGGCATTTTCTTTAACAACAGACCACATTTAAAACACCCCCTTACCCCCTTTTTAGCTGTTTCCTATAAACATTGGTACCAGCAATAAATAAAATACAAAAAAGTTAAAATGGAAAAAAATAATTCCATTCATTAATTAATATCTTCTGATGATAAACTTAATCCCTAATCTGTGATGGCATGCATCAATCTTACAAATAAACATGCTAAGTAAACACTGTAAAGATTGCCATCTCAACATGTAATATTAAATAACAAATATAAACACTATAAAGTACATAGATATTAATTATGAACCAATATTAAAGAAATGATATTTTGCAATAAATAAAATATTTATTATGTGAAGTTGTCTTTATATTTTCATTTAAGATATTTCTTTTTATTATAATTTTTTATATTTATATTTAAAATTATAAAATTTAATATATAAAATTAATAAAAATATATAAATATGAAATGTATAATCCTAAATTAAACAATGCTATTAAATTATTACAATTTACACTTACCAAAACTTGTCACTGGTGTATAATCATTTTCTAGGCAGTTCATAGCAAGCAATACTGCTTTTGTATGGTGTCCATTCTTTGTGTTTTTACTCACTTAATTCTTTTTAATTGCATTTAATAATTCTTTTTTATTTGATCATCATTAGGAAACAAGTTTCCACCTCTATGAGCAAATCATATGCACAACAATATGTAGAAAGAATTTTAATTATTAACAAAAATACTGATAATTACTTGTAAACAAATATTAACCCAACGTTGATCTATGTAACTTAGAGATAAAGAGATGTTGTTGTTGAACCTGATCTACAGCAGCGCCATCTGTGTTAGCAGTTAGGGGAAATAATTGCATTAAAATGCATTCATTTCCACGTTCTACATATAAAATTCTACCAAACAAATTAAATTTAAATATAATTTAAAACCATAAAAAATAATTATTCCAGTTGGCTTGTATGTGATTAAAAGTCATTAAAAAACAACAATAAAAGTCACTGATAAACAAAAGATAATAATTATGAATTTTAATCACTTTGAAGTACTTGATATTAAACAGCTTGTCTATCATTAAACATGATTATTATGATATAAAACAAACAATCATGATTAATAATCACTTTGATATATTTAAATAGAACTCTGACAATAATTTTAATTGTTAAATTAATCTTGTCAATTAATTAGTTGATTAATTAATAGTCCATCATATTTTTGTCAAGCTGGACATAGTCAACAATTTCATACTTGATTAAATGTTAATTTCAACAAGGATTTGTATAGTACAAATTCAAATTCTTGATTAACTTTGAACATAACAGTTCATCAGTATACAATGTGGCATGTTATAATAACATGATTGTACAGCATACAAGGTATATATGCGTCTTGTGACATATCAAGAAATAGCATAAGTATGTTAGAAAATTATGAACAATTATAATAAACACACATGTTAATCATACCAAATTATTTCTAGCTTTACATGCGAGATGGATAAACTTCCCTAAATTACAAAATTCTTTCCTGTTTTCCACTGACAATAGTTGAACCAGTTTAAAAGTAGATGGTCTAGACCAATAATATTTCTTGATGTATTTTTTATGCCAATCATTATACTTTGTACATTGCAAAACAAAATGGAATTCGTCCTCCAGTACATTCAAGTTACATAGTAGAAAGGATACGAATCTCGTATTTTCTCACTTTATCTCGCGTGGCGATGTTTTATGCTATAACAGAGCAAAAATTAATTCATTCATTTTGAAATGCCTAGAGATTTCGTAGGAAAATCAACTAATTACACCAAAGTTCATTCTATGCATCGTCTATATACTACACTACACAAAACAATCCTTGGATTTGCTGATATAGGTTCAATGGAAAAGTTTTTTGATATTTTTAGTAAAATAAAAAAAAGTACTGTAGAGTTTCATACATCTAAAAACATATTAAAAATGATAAAACAAAGCAACCAATCATGCCAAGTTTTGGTCTATATATCGAATACACATTTATACACTTTGGTATGTCAATTTCATGTAAACAAGGAAGTTTATTGATTTCTAAATAGGCCACCCCCATTTCCGCCCAGAACGCCACCATTTTGACAAATGATGGTAAGCTCCGCTTCAATATTCAGTATGATGAGAGAAGAGAGGAGTTTGAAATTTAAATTTGAGTCTTTACTGCCCATAATAGGCAGGATTATGAAGGTCAAAAGGACAAATCGATTAATGTCAATTATTGATGAAATATGGGTCATACATCTACAAAAAGTCGATACTTTATTAAAAAATTGGTATTTAGGACAAATATTTTCACTTTATACCTGTAATTATGGTTTTATATATTTACAAACACTGGTTTAAAATGTTGAAGCGATGAAAATTTCCACCATTAATCAAGGCACGCGCATCGTCAACGAATTGCACTATGGGTAATCTCACTTGTTCTCACCATGCAACATACTTACATACAATCTATGTTAAATCTTGCGAGATTCATATCCTTTCTACTATACAAATCCTTGCTTTCAAAATTTGTTTGAACCAAGTAAATTTTTTTTTTAAAGTTTAAAAATATATTTCAATTGTTTGTTTATTAATAGCATTTTGATTCTTCATTATGAGATAGCCAAAGTCCTCAAATATCACATGAACTTTTTTTTTATTAATTAAATAATACATTTGTGTATGTATTTTTAGAAATACTTTTTTAGTAACTGTCATATTTTGAAAAATATTACCATAAATGGAATGGCATTTTGAGACCTTTGATTGAATTTACTTGTATTTATTACCTATAATTATGAAGGACTTTATTCATGACCTATAAATACTTCATTTCTGAGGATGACAGTGCCCACACAGCACAAGTAAGACCTCCATGACATCAGTGGGGAAACGCTCCTGGGGTCCAGGAGTAGGATAACGTTACTTCATAGCAGCCTGGCCACTAGAAGGACATACCTCGACTTGGTTGACCGTTATTGAAATCTGTGTCACAAATGACCACGGATATGTTTCACTTGTCGTAAACACCTCCTCGTCCTTTCCTCATTCATGACTTATCACTGGGTTTGTAACTGGATGAACATGACGGGTGTCACTAGTGGAGCAGGAACTGCTTACCCTTCCGGAGCACCTGAGTTCACCCCCGGTTTTTAGTGGGGTACGTGTTACTCAATCTTTAGTTTTATGTGTATGTTTTGTAGATCGTTGTTTGTCCTTTTGTACTTTTTCTGTTGGCCATTGTGCTGTCTGTTCTTTTGTACTTTTTCTGTTGGCCATTGTGCTGTCTGTTCTTTTGTACTTTTTCTGTTGGCCATTGTGCTGTCTGTTCTTTTGTACTTTTTCTGTTGGCCATTGTGCTGTCTGTTCTTTTGTACTTTTTCTGTTGGCCATTGTGCTGTCTGTTCTTTTGTACTTTTTCTGTTGGCCATTGTGCTGGCTGTTCTTTTGTACTTTTTCTGTTGGCCATTGTGCTGTCTGTTCTTTTGTACTTTTTCTGTTGGCCATTGTGCTGTCTGTTCTTTTGTACTTTTTCTGTTGGCCATTGTGTTGTCTGTCCTTTTGTACTTTTTCTGTTGGCCATTGTGTTGTCTGTCCTTTTGTACTTTTTCTGTTGGCCATTGTGTTGTTTGTCCTTTTGTACTTTTTCTGTTGGCCATTGTGTTGTCTGTCCTTTTGTACTTTTTCTGTTGGCCATTGTGTTGTTTGTCCTTTTGTACTTTTTCTGTTGGCCATTGTGTTGTCTGTCCTTTTGTACTTTTTCTGTTGGCCATTGTGTTGTCTGTCCTTTTGTACTTTTTCTGTTGGCCATTGTGCTGTCTGTTTCGATTTGCAGATTCTGATTACCCCTTTGGTATCTTCAATCTCTTCTTCCTGAGTCAAAGTATCCTAATGACCAGGCTTCAACTCACCATGATTTCAGTCCATGGACAACTATTAACCACTAACAATCATCTGTGAGAGAACATTTTGTAAGTACATGTAATGTTTTTGGTGATTAATGACACATTTTTTTACATGTGAAAAATAAGTATTGTTGAATGTTCATGAACATCGTAAAATTCAATCGCTATCATTTATATAGTAAATATTCAAACAAGATTTTTGTACTTACTTGCATGCAGCACAAAGAGATGAAGCCATAAACATAGGACCAGAAAAATCAACATCTGCTCCACTGAAAGACTGTTTATATCTGTAATTACAAAATTAAAAATCAAAGTCTGCTCCACTGAAAGACTGTTTATATCTGTAATTACAAAATTAAAAATCAAAGTCTGCTCCACTGAAAGACTGTTTATATCTGTAATTACAAAATTAAAAATCAAAGTCTGCTCCACTGAAAGACTGTTTATATCTGTAATTACAAAATTAAAAATCAAAGTCTGCTCCACTGAAAGACTGTTTATATCTGTAATTACAAAATTAAAAATCAAAGTCTGCTCCACTGAAAGACTGTTTATATCTGTAATTACAAAATTAAGAATCAAAGTCTGCTCCACTGAAAGACTGTTTATATCTGTAATTACAAAATTAAGAATCAAAGTCTGCTCCACTGAAAGACTGTTTATATCTGTAATTACAAAATTAAAAATCAAAGTCTGCTCCACTGAAAGACTGTTTATATCTGTAATTACAAAATTAAGAATCAAAGTCTGCTCCACTGAAAGACTGTTTATATCTGTAATTACAAAATTAAAAATCAAAGTCTGCTCCACTGAAAGACTGTTTATATCTGTAATTACAAAATTAAAAATCAAAGTCTGCTCCACTGAAAGACTGTTTATATCTGGAATTACAAAATAATAAAAAATAAAAAATCATCTGTTCCACTGAAAGACTATAACTATACACCAGACAGCTCTGTACTTCTTGGTGGTTTTAGTTTGTAGACAGTTAGATATGGTCATTCATGGAGCATAAATAAACATTCAAGCCAAAAATCTCAGAATCCCTACAAAACGTTTATTCTTATAACTGAGATATCAGGAAATGCATTGAAGACTACAATTTTGGAACTATCTATTTTAACTTATAAATTTCCCCAAAACCTGGAAATTTATCATCCATGATAAAGGTAATTTCAAAAGTAACAATTTGCCCTAGACTTACAATAACAATAAAACATTTATCTATTTGCTGTATATTGATAATTGAAACTATTCAAATTTTATTAATAAAAATAATTATGTACATTGACCCTGCTTTTTAAAATTCAGTAGGCAAACACATTTACATCTGACAAAACAGTGCAAGGCCGACATACAGCAAAGTAATCTCATATAGTTTTCTCTTGGCGGCACATGCCATCATTTACACACTCAGAAATCTACCTTCTCCCGGAAGAGCGGAGATACCATAAATGCTCCAATTAATAATCCTACACAACAAACAGTAACAAATGTATTTAGCTATGGCATAAACGACAGAATGCATTCTTACGACTGTAAAACTTGTGTAGCAAGGTCGGTAGCTCCAGTACAACCAAACGTGATTGCCAGATCTTTGATTGTGGTTTCTTCCTCAAGTCCCAACATACTTTCCAAAGCCTTCAAACCATTGATATATATCTTTTTGTTCACTCCTGATAATCTCATGGCTTCTGTCTGGAAAATAAATCATTGTTATATCAAATTAACAAATAATGTACCTCATTTTGATCACTGAATGTACACTGCATCATGCATTACATCGTAAATGAAAAAAAATCACATCTTTTAAAAAAAGAAAACTGAAGAAAAAAAACCTGCATGAACATGTTTTTCTGAATAAATTCACCAAAAACATAAATTTAAATTTCAGTGCATAAACCTATTTCCCATTATAAGAGTCAAAACAAGTTTGAAGATACCAATGGGGTAATCAGAACCTGTAAAACAGAACCCATAAATCAAACGACAGACAACATAATGGTCAAACGCAAACGGACAAAAAGACAAATAATGATCCACAAAATACTACACACAAACCTAAAGATTGAGCAACATGAACCCCACACTAAAAATGTGAGGTGAACACAGGTGCTCCGGAAGGGTAGCACTTCCTTCTCCACAAGTCGCATCCATTGCACTATTCTGGTTAAACATCTGGTGATAAGTCAGGCCAACTAAAAAAATACTTGTGCTTACACTAACATTCTTGATAAAAAAAAGTAGAGTAATAGGTAGGTAGACAAAACTTTAAAAAAAAATATATCTATGACAAAGGCCTGACATTAAGTGAGCTTGTCCAAAAATGTCAATAAAAACTTAAGGATAAGAACTAAAAACTTTCTTTGGCCCAATGAAAGAGGACAGGAAGATGTGACTATGACAAACACAACATATCCAAGGTCATCTGTTACACATTATGTGATAAAGATTGTCAGTTACTTGTGGCAGGTCGGTGGTTTTCTCCATGTACTCTGGTTTCCTCCACCTATAAAACTGATCACCACGATATAACTGAAATATTGTTGAAAGTGGCATTGAACACCATAACCCTAACCCTGGTTAACCAATTCTCTTCTATCATGATCTGACATTACTTGTCTAAACGTCATGACAATTGGTGATTTCTTGGTAGATATTTTGATTTTGGATTCTTAAATATTAAAAGATTTATTATACTCACTTTATTAACTGGTCGACTTGATCCAGCAGCAGCTAGATCTATACACATGACAACACAACATGATCCTGTCAGATTCAATGCTGTCAGACTCTGACTTCCTACTCTTATGTCAACCAGTTGTGACAACTCCTCAGCTTTTCTGAAAATAAGATAGAATTAAAATATTTTGCCTTCCGACATACTCATACTTTTAAACGTGTAGGTCCTGTTTATAGTCTTTGTTTTGCATGGCAGTCACATCGGGATCACTTTGTCTGTCCTTGTGACATGTTGTTTCATTTTTTATCTTGTAATCCAGTTTATATCAGACGATTTTCTCATTTGGCACGCTTGATTGTCGTCACATGGAAATGTACATATTATTATTTTTCTATTTGATTTAATTTTTTTTTAGCAAGTTATTGGTTTTTTTTCTGTATCTTGTATTCTTGATATACCTGTAGCTTCTTCTTCTCTTTGTATCAGCTTCCTTTAGTAGGAACACCATGGATTTTCCATGTGTTTTTGGCATGAGGAAGTTTTTTTTGTTTTTTTTTCTTTAGCTGGCAAATTGCTTTTAGTGCACTATATGCAGTGAATTTATTTTTAAGTTATGTGATGTCAAGTTTGTATTTAACATTTATTTACAGCCTTATCAAAATATTTTCTTACCTATTAAAAATATGAGAAATAATCTAAAATTTTATGCTAATATGAGGCTATTGACATACAGATTTTTTTTTGGTTAAATTTAAAATATACTCTACAAAAATACAACAGACTTTATTATAAATTTAAAAGATAAAATACAAGAATTTATGTTACACACACTTAAAAGGTAAAATTCACAGAAAGATTTTGGCTACATTGAAATTTAAAATACTACAAAAATACAACAAACTTTATTTTAAGTTTAAAAGATAAAATACAAGAATTTATGTTATGCTTAAAAGGTAAAATTCACAGAAAGATTTTGGTTACATTGAAATTTAAAATACTACAAAAATACAACAAACTTTATTTTAAGCTTAAAAGATAAAATACAGGAATTTATGTTATGCTTAAAAGGTAAAATTCACAGAAAGATTTTGGTTACATTGAAATTTTAAGAGGATGTCAGAGCTAAAATTAAAATGTATAAAATATTGTATGTAAAAAGATAATAACGGATAGCATACAGTGTCAGTACGCTTTTAATTTTTCATCATCATATCATGCCTTCATGGAGCAACTCACTAAAATTGTTTATTTCTGTCCAATGTGCATCCCATCAAAAAATATTTAATGGGGGGGAATGCATGATTAATATGAAAGTTTAATACCGAATTATTGATTGTGAAGAAACCCCAAGTTTCTGAGCAACGGTTCTGACAGCATTTTTGCTCATTTCTAGTTACCAGCTGATCTATACTTCCTGTTAATAATTTCCCGCCTTTTTTTTTTAGTTTTGCGGCTGTGATAATTCGGAGAGCATTCACTTAATATTGCTTTTTCTTATAGATATAGTGATCACTCATGCTTAAAATATTACTATCTTTTCCTTTTTGTCTTTTATCAGAGTGCATGCTTAAAATCGTATTCCCGGAAATTTTAGTATATACTCTAAAATTAGTTTTTATTGGGGGATCACATGACTGTAACATGGTGGGAGGTTTTGGTGGCGGAAGTTAATTTATGTTAATGATTGTTGATTTCTTTTAGTTCTACACTGATATTAAATGAGAATGGTAAATACTTGAAGAAATATAAATATACTAACATTTCTTAGAAATTGACAAATAAACAGAATATATGCTATACAGAATTTGGAAAGAAAACAGAACACTCAACCAAGCCAAAAAAGCATGAATGTTCATTTTCATGATTTTGGCATTTATACAGTTTTCTAGTGACTGGCAATACGCCAATAGTACAAGCACTAGACACTATATCAATATTAATTCTATAGAGTCGATGATAAAAATTGTCAGTGGGCTTCCAATGAACCATTTGGCAAAAATCAATAATGTCGGTTTGAAAAGCTCTTGAGAGCTTATGTTGTATCGTTATAAAATGTACCGACTTTAAATAAAACTTTTTGATTTGAACGGCATACATTTCCTAATTGGGGGGTAAATTGGTAAGAAATGTATTTTCATTAGTTTAAAGTATCGTGATATGTATCGGATCGTGAGAAAGTGATATCGTTACACCTCAAGTGTCTAGTGCCTGTGGTTATACTCTTGTGTCGTAATGAACCACGGGAACGGGCAAAATCAGCAAAAATATAAACAAATCGTTTTCGTTTGTTTTCTGAATGCAGGACTACAATTCATACCAGCTCACACTAGCCTTTGGCTAGTAAGGAAACATTTTGTCTTTGCCAACAAAAGTATGTAACTTACCAGCCAATTCGCACTATATAACTCCAATAATGTTATTTATTCCCAGAATGTGATAGAATCTCTTGAACTTGAACTTGACCCCACTTTTTGTAGGTCTGTGTTGCTACTTGTATTTGTTGTTGTTGTCTTTTTTATTTATTTAAACTTGTAAATAAAGAAATATAAAATAATTAAAAGAGTTTAATGTCTTTTTAATCCTATTTTTGAAATAATAAAAGTCTAAATACAAATGTATGTGAGCCTGTCTGTCTGCAAAAATCACAATAAATAAGTTAGCATCTTTACTGTGCAGTTTAAAAGACAGGATAATCAAAGTCGGAATTTAAATTGAAAAATATGGTCGGAGAGGGAACAAAAATTTTCCGGATATATAAACTCGCCGTCTGGCTATCAATACAGAATTTTTACTCGCAAATGAGTGTTTTGATCGCATTGTAGAGCCCTGAGAATGGTTTTCACTTTAATATCGCAATATTCATGGATGCAGGACTGCTTAATGATTTGGCCTTCCAATGATTTACTGGATATGAGACAACCATAGATCGACATGAACCATTTTTGTCATGCTACTGATGATTCATCATCGATCGACATGAACCATTTTTGTCATGCTACTGATGATTCATCATCGATCGACATGAACCATTTTTGTCATGCTACTGATGATTCATCATCGATCGGCAAGGAATAGGGGTAGGGTTATGGTGTTTAATGCCACTTTCAACAATATTTCAGTTATATCGTGGCGGTCAGTTTTATTGGTGAAGGAAACCAGAATATCCTGAGAAAACCACTGACCTGTCGCAAGTCACTGACAAACTTGATCAAGTAATGTTGTATCTAGTACACCTTATCATGAGTGGGATTCAAACTCACAATTTTTGTGCTGATTACATCACAGTGACAATGGAAGGAATATCGTACATACAAAATTTAAATAGGGTAAATAAAAAAGGTATTTATATTTATTTGCTAGTATTGTATGTAAAAATAATTTTGTTTCTGATATGTGCATATTGAATGAATGAATGATCTGTGTTGTGTTTATTACAGTCAAGCCAGTTATCACCACAGGAAGAGCAGGAGAAACTTCTAGAGGAATTTGTCAACACAGTCAAGAATCAGTCATTTCAAATGAAAAGATGTCTGGTTTGTAGAAAATTTATTTTCCTACTCTTTTTATTATGTTTATTATGAAATTTTGTCATGACTTCACTTGGCAACCAATGTTGTCTGTAATTGTTAACTTTTCCCCATTTTATTAAAGTTTAATCTCCCTATGTAAAACTCATATAGTGACATGAAAAGTGAGTCTATAGGGTTTAAACCATAGGGCTCCAAAGTTAGTTTGGGTGCAATAGAAAAACAAGTAATAACATTTTGTAAGGCACTTATTTGAGTCCTAGACAATTTCTTTATCCTGTATTTTTCAATGGAAAGCTGAATGAATATTTTATTTAACAGATTATAATTTTGTCTTTTCTTTTTAGGACAAAGGAAAATTAATGGATGGACTTAAGCATGCTTCAACAATGTTAGGAGAGCTTAGAACATCAATGTTATCACCAAAGAACTATTACGAGCTGTGTATCTTTTTGATCATTTTGATTGGGTGCATTATTTTTGGTGTCAAAACTCCCACTATAGGCATGTTAATTTTGATGCTTTTAAAATTAATACTTTTAATTATATAAAAACAGTTCATTTTATGGAGAGATTAACTTTATGTTAAGTGTGTTACCCTTTTGAAATAAAGTATTTATTATTATTATTATTATAACATCTTTCCTGTAGATTGTTTAACTAACATACATCTTTGTTTTTAACCTCTCATATTGCATGGATCCCATAAAAATTAGATAGTCCTATTTGAATGGAGTATATTAAAGAATTTGGCAGTTTTAAATTACTTAGATATGAGGAAAAACCATAAACTTTACATTTTCCTCATACATTTTTTTTATGCCCCCGCGACGAAGAGTTGGGGGGCATATTAATTTATCCCCTGTCCGTTCGTCCGGATATAGATACATGGTTTGTCCGGCTATCTCCTCCTACAGTTTTGGAACTACAGCTTTAATATTTTGTAGGATGTTTATACACATAATGGAGGTGTGCATGTCCACAGGATTTTTGATGGTCAGGCGGGGGCATCATTTGTGTCTTATAGACACACTTCATTTTTGAAAAATCACTCCTAACAAAACAACTTTGTCCATAATTATCAAGTGCGGGGACATACTTCTTTTCTAGTTTAATTTTTGTTCAACATCTATTTTGTACTCCATATTCCATTGAATCATGTGTCAGTTTAATTATTTTTATGCTCCCGCGACTTAAGAGGTGGGGGGCATATTAATTTACCCCTGTCCGTTCGTCCGTCCGGATATAGATACATGGTTTGTCCGCCTATCTCCTCCTACAGTTTTGGAGCTACAGCTTTAATATTTTGTAGGATGTTTATACACATAATGGAGGTGTGCATGTCCACAGGATTTTGATTTTCATCAAATATTTGATAATGACAGGTACATGTAGTTGGGGGAGGGGGGATTTTTGTCAAATATTCACAAAATGACAGGTGACTTCATTTCCTTCTTATTAGCTACTAGCTGCAATAATGTAGCTCCTGTGACAAACTTGTGTCTCGGCGGAGCTACAAAGCGGTCCCATTCGTCACAATGGAGCAAAAAATTAATTGCAGTTGAAACATAAAAACTCACTATTTACGCTTCAAACATTTCATTATAACTATTACTGCTGATTCCAGTCCTTGTTAAATCGGTTTGGCTGAGAAATGTATGCTTTTCAAAGGTAGCAACAACCTTGTTCAAATTTATCGATCATTCGCCATAACCGGAAACTACGGAAGACAGAGCTTTTCTAAATATGGTATTTCTTACTACATGTTTACTATGGCTGATGTAAACATTCACGCCTCAAATCCCCAAATATGGTATCGACATCCAAATAAGGAAAATACCAAAGTGAGGCTGGAAATGACGAAATTCAAAATGTCCAGAGAGAAAGTAAACATGGATTTTTATTTTGTGGGAATTACCTTCTAAAATACTGGTAGGTGATAAAAACTTGTTATAATAGTGGACAAAAGGAAAGGTTTTGTCTTATTATTGATAAATGCAGGCGTCAGAAACTCTGTAAGCGAGCGCAAAAAATCTCGGCGGCTGCTCCATTACGTGTAATGGCATCCCGTTAAAACCCTTGCGAGTAAGCGAGCAATTAGGGTTTTATTATTAGAACTAATTAGCTACATAATGGAGACATGGTTTGTATGGGGAATTATACCCATTTCACCACAGGTAATACCTTTATATTTACATATCAGGAATGAAAAATTAAAGGTACTATCTGTATACAAGTTGAGTATGATAGAACATCATACATAGTGTTAAAGAACTTTTGACTTGTTTATAATTTCCTTAGTCAGGCGGGAGCATCATTTGTGTCTTATAGACACACTTCATTTTTTAAAAATCACTCCTAACAAAACAATTTTGTCCATAATTATCAAGTGTGGGGGCATACTTCTTTTCTAGTTTTTTGTGAATTTATATTTATAATAGATTTCAGCTTACACATTCTCTGTCAACAAAAAAACTAACTTGAAATGTGTTGATCTTTAACTAACACAAGATATGGCTATATCTGATGAACTGAGACATCTAGAACTATATCTTGTGGATGAATTTCAAAAAGGAAGGAAAGTGGCAGATTTATATGAACTGGTACAGTATGCTGGGAATATTGTTCCTCGGTTGTAAGTATTAAATAGCAAAAGCAACAATTTTCTTAATTAGAACTTTTTTTTAAATTTCATCTTCTTGTTGCATCTACAGGTTTATTTTAAACAAGGTGATGGATTTGGTTACAGGTTTTTAATGCCACTTCCAACAATATTTTAATTTTATCGTGGCAGTCAGTTTTTTTTAAAAGAAACTAGAGTACCCATAGAAAATCACTGACTTACCACACATTTTAACAGAAAATGTTTTGCAAATACTTTTTTTATCAAATTAGTGGATATAAAACCCTTTAAACTTTAGATTAGTGGTGATATATGTAGGTACTGATTACATAGGAACAAATTAGACAATCACAGCCATAACTAACGGCTCCTTGAGCAAGAGGAAATTATATGATTTTTATAATAACTATATACATGTAGGAGAGAGAGCAGGTTTTTCCATGGAATACATAGCTGATTGTAGAAAACTCTTGGTCATCATTTTACATCAGCTTTAGTCTGTAATCAGATGTCTGTTGTCTTCACATGTCAATCTTATTCACAGAACTCACCTGTATAAGAGATGATAGGGAGTTGTGTTAGATTATTGTTGTTGGTCACCACTTTTGGCAATTTTACAGTTAAATCATGACTATGATACAGGGAGATATTTTGCCTGGACCGTTATACTCCAGCAACATTAGAGGTTGACGGCGAGTTGTTTTATTCTGGTATGCCATCCTTGGTGTATATGGAGTCTTTAGGTTGACCTGATGTTGATTGCACTCACAATATTCTGCTGTCGAGGGGAGCATGTTCTAGTAAACATTATACCATTGAGTTGTTCCAATATAGTGAAATAATGTATACTGATATATTTTATAGGAAATATTAGGAAAGATGGGTCAGAAATAAAACTTATATTATTACACTAACAAGTGTGTTCTTCTTTATACAGATATTTACTAATTACTGTTGGAGTTGTTTACATAAAATCAAATGAACTGTCACGGAAAGATATCCTTAAAGATCTGGTGGAAATGTGTCGTGGTGTGCAACATCCCCTTAGGGGCCTCTTTCTGAGAAATTATTTGTTACAGTGCACAAAAAATATTTTACCAGATGTTGAGGAGGAGTCAGCTGCGTAAGTTTATCTACATGATGTACTATTATAAAAAGATTTCAAATTGCCAAATTCTTGACATCCCCTCCCCCAAAAATCATATATATTTATTTATGGATATGTGATCCCAGAGTAGCACTACAGACTGTTTATAAGATACTTTTACTGTATAACAGACTTATGTCATGATTATCTGTTTACAATGTATCTTTAAATATTTCTACAAAATATTTTTATTTTCATATTGCTTGTACAGATTTTTGCAACTTAATAATAAAAACCTGTTAATTTATTATTTGTAAAAAAGCTATTCTGGTCATGAATATTGATGAAATGCTACTCACTTGGCGATAAAAACAACAATGATGTAAATGAGAAAATGTAGGCAGCAACAAATTTTATGATTATGAAACTTTTACTGTACAGGAAAGACCATGAAACAGGAACAGTTATGGATTCCGTAGACTTTATATTGTTAAACTTCTCTGAAATGAACAAACTTTGGGTTCGTATGCAGCATCAAGGTCATACTAGAGATAAGTTCAAACGTGAACAGGAAAGACGAGAGTTAAGGATCTTAGTCGGTACAAACTTGGTCAGACTCAGCCAGCTGGAATGCATTGATATGGAAAAATTCAAAAAGGTAAAAAAAAATTCAGTACAATTAAAAAAAATTATATTCACTGTCAGAAATTGTTTAGCCATTCGGGGAGGGGGTGACGATTACATGTTGTTATGTTCATCTATATTTCATAAGATATATATGTAACAGTGATTTCTTTCCTACACAATTTTTTTTCTCCAAAACCATATTCTGTTAGAGATTTAACATAGACAAATTAAGGTCAACCAGTGGATTTTTTCTGCTAGTTAGGAATAAGCAGGTAAATCAGCAAGCTCTAAGCCAGAATGGAATTACAGAGCTGTCCAGTGTTATCGCGCACCTAAGGGTTCAGTGGTTAATTTCACAGCTTACCAGAGATTCCACTACAAAACAGTGAAAATGAAGTGTAAGTGAACCACCCCTCGATTTTTTGACAAATGTTACAACGTCCGGTGATATCATGCATGCATACTTTGGATGGTTCTTAAAATGAATAAAGGAAAGATTTTATTTTGAAAATTTTCGAAATTGAAGTTCAAATTTGAAAACATTTAATATCTTTTAATATATTATAGTTAATACTCATATAGCAGTAGTCTCCTTAACTTTTCCAATGATTTTGCATTTTACATGTAAAAATGCATGAAATCACTGAATGCGCGAACAGCGGTGCCAAGACAGTACACTTGTATATGTTTGGTTTATTTACAATATTTGTATTTGTACTTGTTTTTGACAGGTTGTTTTACCTGGTGTATTAGAACAAGCTGTCAGTTGTAGAGATCCGATAGCACAAGAATATCTCATGGAATGTATTATTCAGGTATGTAGGAACTCTTGTTCTATAATTTTGACTATGTTTCATTTTCAGATAGGAGCTCTCTTGAAGCATGGTCAAATTAGGTCGTCATAGCCTAATTTTGATCTTCCCTTCCAATTATCATGATTATCACAAAAGAAAAATGATCTTAGCATGATTATATAAGTAAATTCAGCATCAGTTAAAATTATATTAATGTGAACAATGCTTATGATAGTCATTCTATTCAGAAATTCAACATGATGTTTTCTGATTGGTTGATTTTTAGCTCACTTTGCCAAAGGCAATGTGAGCTTTTGCCATCACTTGGCTTCCATCGTCCGTTAACTTTTCACATTTTAATCTTCTCCTCTGAAACCCCTCAGCCAAATGAACTGAAACTTGGTAGGAAGCATCTATGGAAGGTCCTTTATAAAAATTGCTCATTTTGTCCCGATCCATTTACAAACATGGCCGCCACAGGCCATTCTTGTTTGTGATTGGCCAATATTTAAAAATCTTCTCCTCTGAAACCGCTTGGCCAAATGAACCGAAACTTGGTAGGAAGCATTTATGGAAGGTTCTCTATAAAGATTGCTCATTTCGTCCCGATCCATTAACAAACATGGCCACCACAGGCCATTCTTGTTTCTGATTGGTTGATTTCTAAAAAATCTTCTCCTCTGAAACCACTTTCCCAAATGAACTGAAATTTGGAAGGTCCTCTAATAAGATTGCTCATTTCGTCCCAATTCGTTAACAAACATGGCCACCACAGGCCATTCTTGTTTCTGATTGGTTGATTTCTAAAAAATCTTCTCCACTGAAACCACTTTACCAAATGAACCCAAACTTGGTAGGAAGCATCTATGGAAGGTCCTCTATTTTCGTCCCGATTCGTTAGCAAGCATGGCTGCCACAGACAATTCTTGCTTCAGATTGGTCGATTTCTAAAAATCTTTTTCCCTGAAACTGCTTAGCCAATTGAACCGAAACTTGGTAGGAAGCATCTATGGAAGGTCCTCTATAAAGATTGCTAATTTCATCCCGATCTGTTAACAAACATGGCTGCCATAGGCAAATCTTGTTTCTGGTTTGTTGATTTCTAAAAATCTTCTTCTCTGAAACTATTTGGCCAAATGAACCGAAACTTGGTGAGAATCACCTATGGAAGGCTCTGTATTAAGTTTCCTCAAAGCAGAATGAAAGGTGAGTGACACAGGCTCAGCCCACTCTAGTTTCAATATCTTCTTTTCAGATTCATGTGCAAATGGCATGAATTATTATTTTGTTACACACAAACTTGTGCAAATGAAGACCCCAAACTTTTCTTTATGTTCCTTATGAAATTTTCTGTTTGAGATGTGTCAACAGATTTTATATAGCTCTCGCCATGCAATTTTTATCAAGTAATCCGTCACAATCACATTTTTTAAAAGGTTTTTCCAGATGACTTCCATCTACAGACATTGAACTCCTTCCTGAGAGCATGTGCAGAATTACACGAGAGTGTCAATGTAAAGAACATAATTATATCCTTAATAGACAGGTACTTATAAATCTTTAATAGACAGGTATTTATAAATCTTTCATTGTAACATCTTGTTCAAGAATCGTAGGCGTAATCCTTAATTAAATTTATTTATTTTTATTTATTTATTTATTTATTTATTGTAAAATAAAGCATATTTAAAGAAGTTTATGATTCCTTTATAATATCGGTACTGAAATATTATGTTGCCTATGGCAATAGCTGCTTTTTGAAGAAGGAAAAAATATATACTAAAAAGATTGTAAATTTATTTAAGAATCTATATGTAAATGTTTTCAGATTAGCACAGTTTGCTCAGAATGAAGAAGGAAGTGGAATTCCTCCAGAAATACAACTCTTTGATATATTTTCTCAACAAATAGCACAAGTTATACAGGTGTGTGTGTTACTGAAATAACAAATTATAAATGCCAGTCTAGGTAGTATCTGTCCAACAATCCATTACTTCTGCAGTAGCCCACCTCTTGTAAGGCCATCCTTTCTGTAGTGAATAAGTGGTCTTATAAGAGGGATGGTCTCTCTTGAGGGAGGCAGTTCAATAGTATTTTACTATCAGTGAGTCAGTGTATTTGAAATTTGGCATGATAAGAAGGGTTGCCTTTTGTGGGAGTGGTCTTACCAGTGTAAGATTGAGACTATTGCATAAACATTTATAGATTCTTGGACAAATATGATTATATTAGGCAAAGGAGGTCCATTTCTGTGATCATATATGGTAGTGGGATTGATCATCAACATATACAATTAATGTCTATCAGCCCTATTGTTGGTGTGTTTGACATACATACATGACAAGGTGTACTTGATGCAGTTTTATGAAATGAAGTTTGTAAATGACTTAACGAGAGTTTGTTGTTTTCTTTGGGTACTTCAGTTCTGTCCATCAATAAAACTGCCTGCCATACAATAATATTAGAATTTTTTTTTAAATAAATAAGATAATAATGCAAAATAAAAAATACAATATTGTCAGAACAGTTCCAATTCCAATCAGAAAATTGCAGAAACAGAGGCCAAATTCATACTCCTAACACACATATGCAGGACTGCTCACTCTCCTGACTCCCTAGTCATTTCATTAATAATGCCGGGTTGAAATAGTTTTAGGGCCAAAACCTCCCCTCTTAGTGAAATAAGGCAGTCGTGTAAGTGTTTTCCACATTGTGCATATGATTTTAAAACATCCATTATCAATTAGGTCATTTAGATTTATAGACTACAATGCAGGTATAACAGGTTTTTTGACTGAAATGGTTAGACATCAATTGATCAATTTAGCTCTAATTCTTTATCAGGATTTTCTTATTGATTAGATTTGAATCATTTGTATAAAAAATGGTAGATTTTATTATAATTATTTTCTTTTATAACTTCAGAATCGACCAGATATGCTGCCAGAAGACATTGTTTCTCTACAAGTAGCTCTGATAAACTTAGCTTTGAAATGTTACCCAGATAAAGTAGACTATGTTGATAAAGTCTTAGAAACCACAGAGGAAATATTTAACAGAATGAATCTGGATCAGTATGTATTAACAGGAATAAAATTATCACCATAGTTTCAAACAAAAGATTTAGAAGGAAAATAATATGGTCCTTTCAAATAGATGTGTGTCACATAAGTGAGTAACTGATTGTTGTTTAACTATAAGTGAACAATTTTTTAGCTATATGATGATGAGAACAAGTAACATTTTGATGAGATTATGATGATGTCTGTTTTGTGTTAGACCAATATGCTGGGTTGAATTTTTATAATGCTAACCCACTGAGACAACAATTCACAGATAAACATGTTGCTCCACTCTGACTTCAAGCCAACTAATCTTCGCTTCTACTCCTGAATGCTGTGTGCTTAGCAGAAAAGCAGAAAATACCAATTTTAAGCAAGTATTCAAAGACATACAATTTACTGTGTCAACAGTAATTTTATCTATTATTCTTGTCTCAGATTATGTGGCTGTCATTATTAAGGTAGACTTTGTTTTAACAGTTTTAGTTTATGATAGTTCAATGTTAAAGGAGTTCATAAAATTCAAGAACAAGTTGCTTTTGTAAATGATATGAGAACTCAGTTGATGCACTTAAAAAACATGAGTGAGTTATATATTCTCTGTGACAAGTGAAATATTTTTGATAATCTATATAATTATTAGTTATGCTGGTGACTACTAGTACATATAGAATTTTACGTTGTTTAAATTAAACAAACTATAATGCCATTTACAACATGAACTGTTATTTTACATTGGAAATATCAGATTTATTTGACAGAGAAATTCTGTTATTTCACGGCCATCTATATTTATAAGTTTTTAACTTGAGTATCTGAATAAGTTTCAGTTATAATGTTATTTCTTGTTACAGTTTAGAGCATGGAAGTCCAGTTTCTAAGGAGTTAATGCGTTTGATGAAGATCCCGGTTGATACGTATAATAATTTATTAACAGTATTACAGTTACAACACTTTGGACCAATGTTTGAATACTTTGATTACCAGAGCAGGAAAATTATGAGTTGCTATATAATCAATAATGCCCTGGAAAATGAAACATTGATACCAAGTCAAGATCAGGTACGGATAATTAATTGAATATTACCACTAGTCTACATACAGGGACATCTTTACAGCATTATAGGCCCCCGGGCAAAGCAGTGCACTGGGGCCCATACATACACAAACCAATCACAGGAATAAAACGGTAAATTTAGAATTAAACATATATTTATTGTATTGGTATTTCAAACAAAATCAGTGTTTAAACATTAAAAACCATTCCATACACAGCATACATAGATTAGCATGGGGTCCCAGGGCAACTGCCCAGCATACCTAAGCGCTAAGACAACACAGTCTACATACAGTTGTAATCTGATTGGATGAAGAATTTATTAAGACCTGACATATAGTGGCACCTTTTTATTTTATTTATTTATCGTCAACTTGTTCTAGTAATGAATATGATGAAATGCTGCTTATAAATGTGATGTCTAACAACAATCCATCTAATCAATCAATCATTATATTAATACTTATCATTCCTGTTGCTAATTTATATGTTCAGAAATAAGTCAGTGATGTCAAATTTAACACTTTCCGGCAACAATGCCAATAAAAACAAAAGACTGCGTTGTTTACTCTGTTTTATATAGCGAATTGTCCACAAATATACAGAATATTGTGATTCATAAAATGGATGACATTGTTTGTAAATCTGATTTATGTTTATACTTTGATGCAAATATTTTGCAGGTTGATTCCATATTAGGAATTGTGAGTGTATTAGTTCAGGACCAATCAGATCAGCCAGAAGAAGCAGATGACCCTGAAGACTTTGCTGAAGAACAAGGAATTATGGGAAGATTTGTTCATTTACTCCAGACAGAAGATCTGAATCGGCAATATTTAGTAAGTTTACATAAAATAAAAAATATTGAACTGGAAGAGACACAAGACTACAAGTCAAGTACTGTTCTTTTTTGTTGAAATTTAGATTTGAAATGTTCATTTACTCTGAAGTACTTAGTATCTTAGTACTAATCCACAAATTTAAGAACTCAACTCAATGAAGTATTATGTTTTCTGTCCAAATACAGGAGCAACAGCATTAATAAATAACACAATTCCTATATATTTGAGAGGGGCCATCATTGTCGTGATCGTATGTAGGTTGGATTTACAGCTACATGTACCCGTGTAATCAGTGCCTATCACCACTAAAGTTGTAAGTTTGAACCCTGTTCATGGCAAAGTATACTTGAAGTTGATACAACATTATGTGATAAAGTTTGTCAGTTACTTGCGACAGTTCGGTGGTTTTCTACTGGTACTCCAGTTTCCTCCAATGATATAACTGAAATATTGTTAAAAGTGGCATTAAACTCCATAAACCAAATCTTTATATTTCGATTAGGTTTTTTTGGGATGGTGTATTATTCAGAATCCAAGAAATTAAGAACCAAGAAATCTGTCTAGCTGTAAGATTGTTCTATCATTGTACATGGATTAAGTTTTGTATAGTGTGGATTATTTAATATCATGTCTAACAGAATATTACATGTTTGTAAATCTTTGTCTTGATAATGTGTTTGTTATTTAATTGTCTCATTAGCTCACCTGGCCATAGGCCATGTGAGCTTTTGTCATGGGTAAGCATCCGTCCGTCCGTTAGCTTTTCACATTTAAATCTTCTTCTCTGAAACCGCTGAACAGATTTCAACCAAACTTGCCAGAAATGTTCACTGGATGGTCCTCTACCAGATTTGTGTTTTTGGTGCTGATTTGAAATCCAACATGGCTGCCAGGGTCCATAATGTGTTCTCATTGGCTGAAATTTTAAAAATCTTCTTGTCAGAAACCACTAAGTCAATTGAATTGTGACTTTGCAGGAATGATCATTGGGTGGTCCTGTACTAAAATTGTGAATCGTTTGCCGATCGGAAATTCAAGATGGCCGCCATGACTCGACTTAGTGTAACATAGGACTCTATGGGAATTTCACATTTTCATCTTTTTTTCTGAAACCACAAAACAGATTTGAATCAAACTTGGCAGAAATGTTCATTGTATGGTCATATACAAGATTTTTGTTTTTGGCGCCGATCGGAAATCCAACATGGCTGCCAGGGCCCATAATATGTTCTGATTGGTCGAAATTTTAAAAATCTTCTTGTTAGAAACCACTAAGCCAATTGAATTGTGACTTTGCAGGAATGATCATTGGGTGGTCCTGTACTAAACTTGTGAATCGTTTGCCAATCGGAAATTCAAGATGGCCACCATGACTCGACTTAGTTTAACATTGGACCCTATGGGAATTTCACATTTTCATCTTTTTTTCTGAAACCACAAAAAGATTTGAACCAAACTTGGCAGAAATGTTCATTGGATGGTCATATACAAGATTTGTGTTTTTGGTGCTGATCGGAAATCCAACATGGTTGCCAGGGCCCATAATGTGTTCTGATTGGTCGAAATTTTAAAAATCTTCTTGTTAGAAACCACTAAGCCAATTGAATTGTGGCTTTGCAGGAATGATCATTGGGTGGTCCTGTACTAAATTTTTGAATCGTTTGCTGATCGGAAATTCAAGATGGCCACCATGACTCGACTTAATTTTAACATAGGACCCTATGGAAAAAATGTTTAAAAGTCTTCTCCTCTGAAACCAGTAAGTCAGTTTAAAGCAAACATGGCATGAATGGTCCTTAGGTGGTCAACTTTCAAAATTATGTCCTGTGACCCCGACCTCCATCCAAGATGGCCACCATCAGCAAACATATTTTTAACATAGGACCCTATGGGAAAAATGTTTAAAAAAAATTTCCTCTGAAATCAGTAAGCCAATTTAAAGCAAACATGGCATGAATGGTCTTTAAATGGTCAACTTTCAAAATTATATCCAGTGACCCAAAACTCCATCCAAGATGGCCACCATCAGTGGACATAGTTTTAACATAGGACCCTATGGGAAATATGTTTAAAATTCTTCTTCTCTGAAACCAGTAAGCCAATTTAAAGCAAACATGGCATGGATGGTCCTTAAGTGGTCAATTTTCAAAATTGTGTCCAGTGACCCTGACCTCCATCCAAGATGGCCGCCTTCAACGGACATACTGTAGTCTTAACATAGGACCCTATGGGAAAAAATGTTTTAAAATCTTCTCCTCTGAAACCAGTAAGCCAATATAGCAAACATGTCATTGATGGTCCTTAGGTGGTCAACTTCCAAAATTGTGTTCAGTGATCCCGATCTCGGTTCAAAATGTCCGCCGTCAGCAGACATAGTTTTAACATAGGACCCTATGGGAAAATTGTTTAAAAGTCTTCTCTTCTGAAACCAGTCAGCCAATTTAAAGCAAACATGGCATGGATGGTCCTTGGGTAGTATACTTTCAAAATTTTGTCCAGTGACCACGACCTCCATCCAAGATGGCTGCCATGAGCAGACATAGTTTTAACATAGAACCCTATGGCAGTATGGGATTTGAATAGTAACTTAGATGTATTCGGCATGCAGACATTCTTAAGAGGACTTATTTATGTCAGGTGAGCGATACAGGCTCACCTGAGCCTCTAGTTTTATAATGTTGACTTGAAAATCGGCTGATATCATAGTTTGATTGGTACATTTATTAGTACCCGCGAAAAGCATGAAATTTGGGTGGCCAATGAGTATTAATGAATATTAAGAATATAAGACCTGTAGAATGGGTGTATTTGAATAGAAAAAAAGGCATTATGGGTAAATTGTATTAATTTTATTTTCAGATTTTGAACACAGCGAGGAAACATTTTGGAAATGGTGGAGACAAAAGAATTAAATATACATTACCTCCTATTGTGTTTTCTGCTTATAGACTATCAACAAAATACAGAGAAATTCAAGAGGAGGTAACTCATCATATTGAATATTACTAGAAATAATTTTTACAGGAATTTTGGATGAATTTTCTTTAATGTATACATACATCCACATCTGTCTCCTTCCATGTTAACACCACGATATAGCTGAAAAACTTCTAAAGTTGGTGTTAAACACCAATCAATCAATCAACCTTCCCTTCCATGTTAAATAGATCGGTAAAACTACCAGTATTTGTTTTATGAAAACATTCTATTTGAAGCTAATACACAATGAATATTTAAGAAATGTGTGTGTAATGGGTTTTAATTACACATTGATGGATGATACAAATTCAGATTTAATACTTTTTTCTATATTTTAGGATGAAAATTGGGAAAAGAAATGTCAGAAAATATTTTCATTCTGTCACCAAACTATAGGTGCCCTAATAAAGGCAGAAATGGCAGAGATTCCATTAAGACTGTATCTACAAGGGGCCATGGCAGCTGGTCAGGTGGCATTTGAAAACCATGAGACTGTTGCATATGAATTTATGTCACAGGTATAATAGTAATAATAACATTTATACAACATTTATAGTAGTAATAGTTTTGGAGTTAAACTAGCATGTACTGGTCCATGATGATATTTTTTGTAATTTTATAATTTAGTAGATAGTTAATTGGGGAGAGGGATATGATAACAACTTTCTTAGTAAAAGTTGTTTTATGTTTATGGTAAAAAATCCTACAATCATATCAAATAACAAAAAGTCTGAATATATTAAAGGGGTATTTATTTATTTCTCACCATACACAGATGTGTATTTTGTAGGTTTCCTCACTGTACACAGATGTGTGTTTTATAGGCTTTTTCATTGTATACAGATGTGTATTGTATAGGCTTTCTGACTATACTAAGATGTACATGTATATCTATTTTTAGGCTTTCTGACTATACTAAGATGTACATGTATATCTATTTTTAGGCTTTCTGACTATACTAAGATGTATATCTATTTTTAGGCTTTCTGACTATACTAAGATGTACATGTATATCTATTTTTAGGCTTTCTGACTATACTAAGATGTACATGTATATCTATTTTTAGGCTTTCTGACTATACTAAGATGTACATGTATATCTATTTTTAGGCTTTCTGACTATACTAAGATGTATATCTATTTTTAGGCTTTCTGACTATACTAAGATGTACATGTATATCTATTTTTAGGCTTTCTGACTATACTAAGATGTACATGTATATCTATTTTTAGGCTTTCTGACTATACTAAGATGTACATGTATATCTATTTTTAGGCTTTCTCATTGTATACAGATGTGTATTGTATAGGCTTTCTGACTATACTAAGATGTACATGTATATCTATTTTTAGGCTTTCTGACTATACTAAGATGTACATGTATATCTATTTTTAGGCTTTCTGACTATACTAAGATGTACATGTATATCTATTTTTAGGCTTTCTGACTATACTAAGATGTACATGTATATCTATTTTTAGGCTTTCTGACTATACTAAGATGTACATGTATATCTATTTTTAGGCTTTCTGACTATACTAAGATGTACATGTATATCTATTTTTAGGCTTTCTGACTATACTAAGATGTACATGTATATCTATTTTTAGGCTTTCTGACTATACTAAGATGTACATGTATATCTATTTTTAGGCTTTCTGACTATACTAAGATGTATATCTATTTTTAGGCTTTCTGACTATACTAAGATGTACATGTATATCTATTTTTAGGCTTTCTGACTATACTAAGATGTATATCTATTTTTAGGCTTTCTGACTATACTAAGATGTATATCTATTTTTAGGCTTTCTGACTATACTAAGATGTATATCTATTTTTAGGCTTTCTGACTATACTAAGATGTATATCTATTTTTAGGCTTTCTGACTATACTAAGATGTATATCTATTTTTAGGCTTTCTGACTATACTAAGATGTATATCTATTTTTAGGCTTTCTGACTATACTAAGATGTATATCTATTTTTAGGCTTTCTGACTATACTAAGATGTATATCTATTTTTAGGCTTTCTGACTATACTAAAATGTATATCTATTTTTAGGCTTTCTGACTATACTAAGATGTATATCTATTTTTAGGCTTTCTGACTATACTAAGATGTATATCTATTTTTAGGCTTTCTGACTATACTAAGATGTATATCTATTTTTAGGCTTTCTGACTATACTAAGATGTATATCTATTTTTAGGCTTTCTGACTATACTAAGATGTATATCTATTTTTAGGTTTTCTGACTATACTAAGATGTATATCTATTTTTAGGCTTTCTCATTGTATGAAGATGAAATAAGTGATAGTAAAGCACAGTTAGCAGCAATCTCATTAATTATTGGAACGTTGGAACAAATGTCATGTTTTGGTGTAGAAAATCACGAGCCACTGCGAACACAATGTGCACTTGCTGCTTCTAAGCTGTTAAAGAAACCAGATCAATGTAGAGGTGTATCTATATGTTCACATTTATTCTGGTCGGGAGAATCTACAGCATTTGAAGGGGAGGTAAACACATTTTTTTCCCTTTCAGAATGCAAAAATCTTAAGGAAAATGATGATAAAATAAACAATATGTGGAAAAATTTGCCATTTAATCTCAAGATTACAAAAGCTAGTACTCTTCCTTCTTGCATTGTTAATAACAAAAATTATCGAGCAAAAGTTATGGTGTCTATTTGTAACATCATGTCTTCCATTGATTGGAATTACAGGTAATTGCATTTTGGGTACTTAGAGCCATTTCAACAATATTTCTATTATATTCGTGTCTGTATCTGTTAGTTGTATTTATAAAGGGAAGTCAAATACATTGATAAAAGCATGAAGAAATGTTTGAAGATACTAAAGGGGGTCAGAAGATACTAAAGGGGTAGTCAGAAGATACTACAGGGGTAATCAGAAGATACTAAAGGGGGTCAGAAGCTGTAAATTGAAGGACAGACATTACAATGGCCAAAAAATAGGACATTGGTTCTCAAAATTATCTTGATTGACAATGTTTATTTGTAGATGAAGGATGGTAAACGAGTAACAGATTGTCTTAAGAAAGGTGTTAAGATAGCTAACCAGTGTATGGATAGTTCTGTACAAGTACAACTGTTTGTTGAGCTACTAAACCATTATGTATACTATTATGAAAAAGGCTGTGATCTGGTAATTATACAATAATGTTTCGTTATGAAAAGCAATTTTAAACAGGAATATTTGTTTGGACAGTTCATCAGTGTATACCAGATATGCCCTTAATCTAAACCTAGAATAGATGGGGTGAGCCATTGTTGTTTAATGCCAAGTTAACAATTTATATGGAGAGAATGAATTACATTACGATGAGATGATGTCATCTTTGTACTAGATCAACATGTTGTTATAGGGCTAGCTCACTGAAACAAGAGTCTGTGGGTAGACATGTTGCTACACCCAGACACATTATTCTGATTGTGATGACCAGTCTTAGGTCTTACTCCTTAATGTTGCAAGCATCAAATACCTATTGTATAGTCTTTTGTTTTACCCCTTGATTTACTGCACTCAAGGCGATTACACCACTGATGTGTTTACCTAGAATATAATTGTATTGGTATAAACAAATTGTTTGTAAAAACGTTAGTGTGTACAGATATCCTCAAATAAAAAGATCAAATTCATAACAAAAATGTTGTAAAAATTTACCAGATCTTGCTATATTTCAGAAAAATCTCTCATGAAAGTGTTAATACAATGTGACACTTGTATACCTCTAGTTATACTTGTTACCACAATGCTTCCAATAATGTGGTTAGGGGATTAGGGTCATGGTGTTTAACACCACTTTCAACAACATTTCAGTTATATCGTGGCAGTCAGTTTTATTAGTGAAGGAAATCTGTGTAGCCGGAGAAAACCTCAAGTCACTGACAAACTTTATCACATAATGTTATATTGAGTACACCTTGCCTGAGTGGGATTTGAACTCACAACTTCAGTGCTTCCAATAATAAACAAATACCCATCTCATGACTCATGTAAACTTTTATAGAACAGTCTCGTATTTTCTTTGCAGGTTACAGTTCAAGTTTTAAACCAGCTGATAACGAAAATCAAAGAGACATTACCTAGTTTAGAAGCTAACGAAGAAACGGAACAAATCAATAAACATTTTCAGAATGCGTTAGACCATTTACGTCTTAAGAAAGATAACCCTGACAGTGAAGGCGTGTCATATGAATCATTGACAGTTTAAGCATAATATTTATTGCCTGGGAATGAAATGGTTTTAAAATTATATGGAAATATGGGATGCAGTTTTAGGGTCATATTTTTTTGGATATTAGCTTTTCTATTTAGGTTTTATTGATACTGAAACAAATGTGTTGTTATTTGTATTAGGTCAACTAGTCATAGGAGCTTTTGCCATCATTTTGCGTCCATCATATTTTAATTTAGTCTTGTAGAAGTTCTTAACCATATGGAGACAACTTCACAGGATAGAGGAAATTCTATCTTGTATAAAAAAAAAAATTGATACCCCAAGGGGATGCAGGGAGCCTAAGATGCAGAAATTAAGTAAATCTTTACAAAGCTCCTTCTGAAGGACCAGGAATGGATTATTACAATATTTGTTGTGCTGCATCAGTGTGAAATGGAGATTTAAGTCTGTACAAATAGGGAATCCAGGATTTATTGGGGTCTTACTCAGAGTCCAAAGTTTTAACTTTGACTGCAATGGGAAACATTATTTTTTCATAGGAACCAGCAACATTTTTACGAGACATGATACATTAATGTGCTGAGAAGATTCAAACTTACAGAGATAAATGTCTGTCAGATCAAGCCTTGAGGGTACAGGGTGCAGTTGTACTTAGCAAGAAGCATATTGTGTTATGCCAATTTAGTTTGATTCCAATGAATATCCCAGACACTATTAGGTCCTAGTCCTAAGGGATCAAAATTTAGCATGTGCTAAAAAAGCAAGTTTACAAAAAATGTTCACAAGGCGAGTCATACAGGCTTATGTCAGCCATTACGTACTATCTTGTTCAGGTTCAGTTCATTACAGTAAGCTTTATATTCCAGAACTATTTATTTGTATTTTACTTTTGTAATGATTTTCAACACAAGTTGTTCTAACATTGAGCTAACATTTCTCTAAAAGACAGCAATATATTGATAATACAGTAATAAAACTGTGGTGCCATTTCATTCCTATTTGTTATTGTTGTCAGTATATATGTAAAGATTAAAATCTAAAATATTTGTTTGATCTTATTGTGTTGAATATGCCATGATCTTTTTTATGTTCAATGATTTGAGATGAGAGGTGATTGTTTTGTTGAGATTGTTTGAATTGTTGACTCTCACTTTCTTTTCATAATTGATTGTTCTCCTTCATCATGATGTAGTTAAGCTACAACACCTCATTCCACACTTGATAGAGTTTACCCAAACATTACTTTCCATAACTTACTGATAGACATTTCCTGTTTGATTCCCCATTCAAACTTTCCTGATTTTCCTGTGATGTTAAAGGTTTTCAGATGAACATCAGGGTGAAGGACCGTTCTTGATTTTGTCATGTTACATATAATATTGGTAATGATGAAAGATCCTTAAATATTATTTTACCGTTATTCAGAAACTACTATCTTATGCCCTTCCCATGAAGGTTTTGCTGACCTGGGCTCGGATCCACGAACTACCTCATTCAAAGTGAATATGCTAACCCTTACACCACCAATTCAATTCTCATGGATCAAACCAATCGCAACCATTATGTAAACAAGAACAAAAATTATTGTACAGAAACCATTGTGTCTACAGAAGGACAATAACACCAAAACTAGAGGCTCAGCACTGAGCTGAGCCTGTGTCGCTCACCTTTCATTCTGCTTTGAGGAAACTTAATACAGAACCTTCCATAGGTGCTTTCCACCAAATTTTGGCTCATTTTGGCAACAATTTCAGAGAAGAAGATTTTTAGAAATTGACCAATCTAAAGCAAGAATTGCCTGTGGCAGCCATGTTTGTTAATGGATCAAAACGAAATGAGCAATCTCTATAGAGGACCTTCCATAGTTGCTTTTTACCAAGTTTCATATCATTTGGCCAAGTGGTTTCAGAGGAAAAGCTGTTTTAGAAATTAATCAATAAGAAACAAGAATTGCCTACGACAGCCATGTTTGTTAACGGATCAAAACGGAATGAGCAATTCCCATAGAGAACCTTCCATAGATGCTTCCTACCACGTTTCGGTCCATTTAGCCAAGCTGTTTCAGAGTAGAAGATTTTTAGAAATCGACCAATCAGAAACAAGAATTGCCTGTGGCGTCCATGTTTGTTAATGGATCGGGACAAAATGAGCAATCTTTATAGAGAACCTTCCATAGATACTTCCTACCAAGTTTCGGTTCATTTGGCAAAGCGGTTTCAGAAGAGAAGAATCTAAAAAATCAGCCAATCAGAAACAAGAATCGCCTGTGGTGGCCATGTTTGTTAACGGATCGGTACAAAATGAGTAATCTTTATAGAGAACCTTCCATAGATGTTTCCTCCCAAGTTTCGGATCATTTGGCCAAGCGGTTTTAGAGGAGAAGATTTTTATAAATCGACCAATCAGAAACAAGAATTTCCTGTGGCGACTATGTTTGTAAATGGATCGGGACGAAATTAGCAATCTTTATAGAGAACCTTCCATAGATGCTTCCTCCCAAGTTTTGGATCATTTGGCCAAGCGGTTTCAGAGAAGATTTTTATAAATCGACCAATCAGAAACAAGAATTTCCTGTGGCGGCTATGTTTGTAAATGGATCGGGACGAAATTAGCACTCTTTATAGAGGACCACCCATAGATACTTCCTACCAAGTTTCGGTTCATTTGGCCAAGCGGTTTCAGAAAAGAATTTTAAAAATCCGCCAATCACAAACAAGAGTCGCCTGTGGTGGCCATGTTTGTTAACGGATCGGGACGAAATGAGCAATCTTTACAGAGGACCTCCCATAGATGCTTCCTACCAAGTTTCGGTTCATTTGGACAATCGGTTTCAGAGAAGATTTTAAAAAATTGGCCTATCAGAAACAAGAATTGCCTGTGGCGACCATGTTTGTTAATGGATCGGGACGAAATGACCAACCTTTATAGAGGACCTTCCATAGATGCTTCCCACCAAATTGCAGTTCATTTGGGAAAGCGGTTTCAAAGGAGAAGATTTTTTAGAAATCAACCAATCAGAAACAAGAATGGCCTGTGGTGGCCATGTTTGTTAACGGATCGGAACTAAATGAGCAATCTTCATAGACTAGAGGACCTTCCAAGGATGCTTCCTGCCAAGTTTTGATTCATTTGGCCAGGCGGTTTCAGAGGAGAAGATTTTTTTAGAAATCAACCAATCAGAAACAAGAATGGCCTGTGGTGGCCATGTTTATTAACGGATCAGGACGAAATGAGCAATCTTTATAGAGGACCTTCCATAGATGCTTCCTACCAAGTTTCGGTTCATTTGGCCAAGCAGTTTCAGAGGAGAAGATTTTTTAAAAATCGGCCAATCAGAAACAAGAATTGTCTGTGGTGGCCATGTTTGTTAATGGATCGGGACAAAATGAGCAATCACTTATAAAGGACCTTCCATAGATGCTTCCTACCAAGTTGCAGTTCATTTGGCTGAGGGGTTTCAGTGGAGAAGATTAAAATGTGAAAAGTTAGCGGACGACGGACGCCAAGTGATGGCAAAAGCTCACTTTGGCAAGGCGAGCTAAAAACGTGTGTTAAAGAGTCAGAAAGATCCGTCAATTAAAACAAAATTATTGAATGGAAAACAAATTTTGAAATTGGTCCCTTTAATTGAGTTTATCTCAGAAATCGTAAGAGATAAAAGAATTATGTCGACATATTATTGAAAACTCTGAGCACAATCAATACAAAGAAAACAACACATCCAAATTGGATCAATAAAAACAATTCTATATATCTTCTGAATATGTGAAATTTCGGAATTTGGACCCCCTTTTGAAATAAAAGATTCCCCTATAGATGCCCCATTATTGTCAAAAGCACTAATAGTTCCATAACACTATGGATTTTCTTTAAAAAAAAATACATTAGAAAACCTGATCAAAATCAGATGAACAATTTAAACTCTCCATTTTTGCATCTTTGATTTCTTGTTTGAAAACGGATAGTGCTACAATACGCCAAACCAATCCCCACCATTATTCTGGGTCAATATCCTTTGTGTAGAACTAAATATATCACACTGAAACCATTTTTCTACAGACGAAAGTTGTTTGTGACTTGCGACAGGTTGGTGGTTTTCTCCAGGTACTCCGGTTTCCTCCACCAATAAAACTGACCACCACAATATAACTGAAATATTGTTGAAAGTGGCATTAAACACCATAAACATAAACACAATCTACAGACATAAGATGATGACAGACCCATAACATAATATGACTGCAACATTTTTGCAGTTATATAAAAATTATATCTACAAATGTGTTGAAATTGTAATATAAAATATTAACACAAAGAGATTGTAAGAATTTTATAACAAAAAATAAATACAATTTAATAAGTACATGTATCTACAAATCTGTTTTTGGTCCCATCAATGGAATTGCCTTCATTTCAGTTTTCATACATAGAAATTCTCCTACTACTGTCATTATAGCAATACCAATAATATTAATAATCCACCAAGACAAAGTCTGTGGCAAATGTCCACTAAATATCCAGCACGAGAAAAAGTGCACAAAATGTGTCGTAAAAGCAAAATCTAAACATAATTTTGTTCTCCGCACAATAAACCACAGTCCTAGAGCACTGAAAAAGAAATAATTTTCAATTTTGAATTGAACACATTTTATTTGCTCAAAATATTAGCAATTGGGATTGGGCATAAGTAATGTTAACAATTATTTAAAGCCTTCTCCCTATATAATTTTCCATTATTTTGAAATTTCAACACCACACACATATATACAACATGAACAGTTTTGTTACATTTTCTATTTAAATATTTTTGTGTTTTGTGTAAATAGTGGCATATTGCCAGTTTTTTTTATTAAGATGTATGTTTAACATGTATTTACAAATAATGTTTTTTTGTACCGACCTTAAATAAAACTTTTGAACTTTGAACTGTGTAGGTATGGTGGTGACACCTTAACATTATTTTAAAAATACCCATAACCATTAAAAAAAAAATTTAAATCTGAAACTAAGTAACGGTAAATAAAAAAAAATATTTTACATTGCTGCTCTGCATCTTTCAGTCCAGAAAAAATTGTTTCAATAATGAATATCAGGTGAGGTGTACTCGATATGACATTATATGATAGTTTTGTCAGTGACTTGTGACGGGTCGGTGGTTTTCTCAGGGTACTCCGGTTTCCTCCACCAATAAAACTGATCACCATGATATAACTGAAATATTGTTGAAAGTGGAGTTACCATAAACCACCTAAACCAACCTGAATTAATGTAAAGACATGTGAGTGACAGGGAGTCAACCTTTAACATGTATAAAGACATGTGAGTGACAGTGAGTCAACCTTTAACATGTATAAAGACATGCGAGTGACAGGGAGTCAACCTTTAACATGTATAAAGACATGTGAGTGACAGTGAGTCAACCTTTAACATGTATAAAGACATGTGAGTGACAGCGAGTCAACCTTTAACATGCATAAAGACATGTGAGTGACAGTGAGTCAACCTTTAACATGTATAAAGACATGTGAGTGACAGCGAGTCAACCTTTAACATATATAAAGACATGTGAGTGACAGCGAGTCAACCTTTAACATGTATAAAGACATGTGAGTGACAGCGAGTCAACCTTTAACATGTATAAAGACATGTGAGTGACAGAGAGTCAACCTTTAACATGTATAAAGACAATCACATGTGAGTGACAGCGAGTCAACCTTTAACATGTATAAAGACATGCGAGTGACAGCGAGTCAACCTTTAACATGTATAAAGACATGTGAGTGACAGCGAGTCAACCTTTAACATGTATAAAGACATGTGAGTGACAGCGAGTCAACCTTTAACATGTATAAAGACATGGGAGTGACAGCAAGTCAACCTTTAACATGTATAAAGACATGTGAGTGACAGCGAGTCAACCTTTAACATGTATAAAGACATGTGATTGACAGCGAGTCAACCTTTAACATGCATAAAGACAATCACATGCGAGTGACAGCGAGTCAACCTTTAACATGTATAAAGACATGTGAGTGACAGCGAGTCAACCTTTAACATGTATAAAGACAATCACATGCGAGTGACAGTGCGTCAACCTTTAACATGTATAAAGACAATCACATGTGAGTGACAGTGAGTCAACCTTTAACATGAAATAGGAGTAAGTGGTGTAAAACACCATAACCTCAAACCCCCCTCAATAATGAATATACATGCACTTGTATATTATGAAATTTCCATTTTTTCACCATGGAGGGTGACATTTGGGATCCCATTAACTGGTTTAACCCTGTCCCAATCCAGGACCTGGATTGTCAATGGATGCCATCCATATGTGGCATTTGGTTTGTGTTCAATGGCTTGAGGTGAGAGGTGATTGGTCATTTTATTGATGGATCATTTATATTCCAAGTTTCTTCAAAATTCGATTAATCTGACAATGACTGACAGAACTCTTCATTGTTTAAGGCTAATCTTTATCATTTTTTCCCCTTATTAACCTTTACTATTGTAGTATACCGGTAAAATGTGACTTAGTTCTACATGTTGATCAGTGTAATTTCATTTCTTATATTATAGAATACAATCTTTCTTCTGCTGCTCGATACCTTGAGTATAAATTTCAAATTGTTCACTTATAATTAAGGAGAACTTAAGTTATTGAACAGAAACCAAATGTGAAATGTATTGATGTATTGATATGGTTTACATGTATAATGCGTGCAATGCCTAGCTGTGGCAGCATAAAAACTACTCCATATAAAAATAAAATATACAAAATTTCAAGATAAATTTAAATATTTATTGTATTTATTATTATCTTACCTAGTAAAACTTATTTATTATTATCTTACCTAGTAAAACTGTTATTTATTATTATCTTACCTAATAAAACTGTTATTTATTATTATCTTACCTAATAAAACTGTTAAGGACAAATGCTACTACATTTACCCTTCCAGTATCTTCAAATAAGTCTAAATCCTGAAAAAAACAAGATTAATTGAATATCTGGCAATAAAAATAAAATATAAAATTTAATTACTAGATATATAGTGTATCTGTTTTCTACCCATATGAGCCTCTTTTCATTTTTAGCATTTTTTTTTTTCATTAAAGTAAGCTTTACCATATTTAATAGACATTTGAGAAAAATATACTACATTGTATCTATCACTTCAAAAATTTAAGTTGGGTTCCAGCAACCATTATTTTTGAAGGATGACCTACTATGTCTATATATTTTGAGAAACGAAAAATGCAATGTAGCAAGTTTTTCTCCAAGATGGTTTACAGTTAATATCTTATTACTAGCAGCAAGCATGCAAATACAATAGTACTTTTTTGTTAAACAACTGTTTTCATCAAAATGCTAAAGGATGACAAATGGACATTTAAATACATACATGTATATACCAGGTACTGTTACCCTACATACATTTTTTGTACATATGAATCATGATGACTACTGGTACATACACTGTGTATACACGTATCTCCAAGTTTCTTTATCGTAAATTGAGCAAATGGTTTGTACCTCGTCTTGAGCCAGGTGCATTGAAAATCTGGTAGTGTCATTGAATTAATATTATCTGATTTAATATATTGTGTATATAACTAACAGGTGAAAAGCCCCATTTTTACATTGGTAGATCAAAAGCTTAACTGTCTGAGTTTTCAGTGGATGGCTGATAACTTACATTGCTTTCAATGTTTCTAGAAACTAGATAAGAATAGGTATGTAGAAAAATATTTCATCCTAGATTACATCAACAAATAAAACACAAACGTTAGCTTTGAACAAGATGTAGAAGGAACGCATGCATGTCCACCAAGTAACAATTCTTCTATTTCTTCTACCAAATACTGACCGCCTTCAACCAGTTGAAGATTATGTCTGAGGACAAATTCCATCATGCATGTGGAGATGAGAAGAAGATATTTGCTATTTCAGAAAATCGGAAATTATGTGTTTTTGTTAATTGGACGTACATAATCTAGCAGTCATGCTATATGACCAGACAAGTATCATTGCTGACAAGGTTACTGTCCAGTTGTTTCTGATTGAAATGTGAAATAATTACTTATTATTTTAGTCATGAATATGCAATAAATATAGCTCACTAGTTGATGTTGATGTTTTTGACGATCACTGCATGGGTAAACAAAAATCTCGTTGAGATTAGAGTTCCGAAGATATATTCTGCTCTGTATCTTCACCCTAATCTCATCACGAGTCCTATCAAAAGTATTCTGGAAATTTAAAATCTGACCCCCGGTGCATTCTAATGCATATTTTGGCATAAATGAATCATCTCGGACCAAGTGCAGGTATGCTTTGATAAATACACAGTCATAAATTTCCAGAATACTATTGTCGTATTGAAAGGGCTTGTGACGAGATTAGGCTGGAGATACAGAGCAAAAGATTTCTTCATAAGCATCTTATAAGGTGATTTGATTTGATTTGATTTTTGATGTTTTAACGCCACTTTCAGCAGTATTTCAGCTGTGGAGGAATTCAGTATTGGGACAAAAGGAGAAGTTGTCAATAAAATGTTTTTTTCTGACTTAATGCTTTAGTTCTCATTGTGAACCAATGCACAGTACATTACATGTACATCATTGAAATAAAATTTTAAAAATCTGATGAAAATGTGAAAAAACTGATGTTTGACAATCATTTTCCACCACAAAATCCACAAAATTTGTGACATTTGCAACATGGGTTGCTATAATTTAACTATTACAAGTAAAAATAGTGGCACTTTTGAAAGTGCCAGCTTATTTGGACAGAAATATTGATAAAGCTTTTGTATTTAATGAATTAATTATTTTTTCGAAAGGAGGAATATATATTTTTGTTCCAAAAGTTTCATGTTTTGTTCGTAACCAATGGTGTCCTTCAAAAGTATCTATGAATTGTATGCATTACGATGATTCAGAATGATTTAATGAATTTGATCAGTGTGTATTGAAAAAAACTAACAGGAATGAGTTATATAATAAAAAGTGGAACAGATGGTCCCTATAATAACTGTGAAATCGAGGTTTTATTTTGGGATTCGAAATTGTCGTCATGAAATTACGAACAAAATGTTGGCCAATAATAGAATCGTGAAAGCCGTGACACTTCCTAAAGTGTACCTTAATCTATTGTTAGTGTGGGAATTTGCACAACGTCACGCAAAACTGGGTATCTCGCAGAAATCTGTGACGTAGTTCACAATAATGTGTTGTTTTCTCGATAATGGTGGACAGTTACGAACGCAACAGGTAAGTCATGTACCATGATTTCAACGGTTTTTTTTAAACTTCATGTATATGTTGAGATAAAGACGACATATAGGCAATTTCTCAGTACATTTATTTACATTGTGAAGTAAAAAAAAATCTTCATTCTAGTCACCTTAGTCGCGAATCACTGTTGTAGTCCTATGTTACGAACGCAACGTTTGATCGTTTTCACTCTAATATCTTGTGAAACTTCACATTACGGTAATGATTACCTGCAAATGGCTGCAATGTCATTTTCTTTCTTTTTCAGACTATCCAGTGAAACTCCAGTGAATTAGACAATTAAAAGTTTAAGAATAAAGTATTTAGTGGTGCTATTGGTGTCCTTGTTACTCACAACACTTTTTTTTCTTTTCGCTAAATCAATACTATGATGATTGAAACCTGCTAGTATATTCTCAGGAAGATATAAAATCAAATTTATTTATGTATAAGGTTACAAGTGTTCGTATGTAATGGTGTCCACATGATTAATCATTCTTAAGTCGAAGATATGAATATTTATTTTTTAATTTTTAACTGTATTTTACAACTGTTATATATAAGGTTATTACTGAATACAAAAGGGGTCTTTTAAATATATACAACAGTCTATAAAAAGCTGCATTTGGACACGCTATGAATGCAACAGACATTGGACACTCTCATGCATCACAAAATTATGAGAAAATGGGTACAGAATTTATCTTGCCATTGGTATTTGATAAAAATATAGACATTTTGCTTTGCAAAAACTCTCAAGGATCTTTTAATTAAAGATTTTCATTTTTTACTTATGATGTCACACTTTATGTCCTAATATAGAATTCCTCCACAGCTATATCATGGCGACCAGTTTTAGTGGTGGGGGAAGCCGGAGTACCCGGAGAGAACCACCGACCCTGGGCAAGCAACTGGTAAACTTTATCACTTGTGGCTGCGAGTCGAGTGCACCCTTTTTTGTAATTTACAAAGCTGGGCGCGAACCCACGCCGTATTGGTGATAGGCTTGTATGAGCTGTTAGATCCAACGACCTACGTGTAACTCATTGAGCCATTGAGCCACCCCGGGCCCCCTTCTTATAAGGTGACAACACTTCATTAGGTCAAGGGTGGAATTTCCGATGTGAGGAATCGGGTGAGTTGACAGGCAAGTGAAGAAGAAAAAAATGAGAAAAAAAAATCTTAATCAAAAACGAACATGTGATAAGGTTTTGAGAACAGAACTACACTTTGATGTAATTTTATTTCACTTACTATTTGTGTGAAAATTTGATCTAATGAGGCGTCGAACCGACCAAGAATGTCTAAGATGTAAACAAATAATGTGTAAGTAACATAGAATTGACACTGAATAGCAAATATTTGTGCAATGATCAGTTTAGGGTCCCAAATGTAGCTTCTAAAATGTCCAGGCATCTTAGTAAACCCGTTTCGAATAAGTCTCAGCATAACACAAGGTGAATACACAAAATATTGGAATCGATCATGCGTCGTATTTGTTTTAAATTACTACGTTTCCTATACAACTTTCAGTACCAGCTTAACATTGTACATGATTTACGTCAACAATGGTGGTGTCACTTGAATGTTTTATTTGATTTCTAACGTAAAGAATGAAAGGATTTAACGGATGTCTACTGTTTTTTTCCGGAACTTCAAGAAGTTTTTAGCGACAAAAAAATAAATACTAAATGATAATAACAGTGTTTTACATTATATTACTTATTTATTTGTTGAAATTGTTCATATGTTTCACACTTAATACAATTTAAAAAAAAAATCTACATTCAAGGATCTGAAAAGTCTTTCCCTACTAAGGACCCTCATCTCCAAAAACATATTCTACAGATTGAGATGGTCCAACGCCGAGCAGCACGCTTCATCAAAAGCAACTACTCAAGAGACCCTGGTACAGTGACAACATTACTTGAACAACTGGAATTACAACCACTTTCAACAAGGAGAAAAATAGCCCGTATCACACTTTTACATAAAGCCATCCATGAAAAAGTAGCGATACCAATACCATCCTACATCATTAAACCAACGAGAACTTCGAGATTCCATCATCCGAAGAGATACATACAAATTAGGCCGAAAAAAGATGTTTACAAATACAGTTTCTTCCCACGTACCATCAGGGATTGGAACCAACTATCAGATGAACTGTTAGACATAGAGAGCAGTGAGGAATTTAAGAGCAGACTCACTAAGCTTTACTACGGTGGCTGAACAACATGAACAAAAGATGATGATTTTATCCTGATTTTAATCACTTGTAAATACACACACTTTTAGGACTTTACTGTATCTACTAATAATTTTGTCATGTTGGAGGACGTCACAAATACTTGAGTGATGGGTCAACGACCTTTTTCAAGTCAACACCATAGATAGATAGATAGATAGATAGATAGAAGATGTTTCCCTATATATATTTCATATGAAAAATACTTAAAAAAATAATAATTCCTGATGTCATTTCTAATCAGATTTTCTTGAAATTTTCACCTTTAAAGGCATAATTAATGAGAGCTTATCTAAATATTTTAATATATTTCTTCATGCTTTTATTTACAAACATTTATGATTTAAACACAAATGTAAATTCTCTATGTCACAATTTTTATATGATGTTGAACAAGAATAAACATTGTGTTTACATAGTGTTTAATAATAATAATAATTATTATTATTATTTGAATAGTGTTTAAAGAAAAGTGTAAATAAAATTACATGAAAATTATAAGAAGAGGAAACTTTATTTATTTCTGTTTTTATTAAATGCTAAAAAATATATTAAGATATGACTTAAGAATTTTTCCCAAAAAGCAAAGTTTATTCTGAAAAGTTGTCCAAAGGCAAATGGTTGTTGGATGATGTTTTTAATGTTAACCGTTTTCTTAAGGAGTTGCTTGTCTCTTCATAATGTGTCTCTGATTAAACTAGATACAACCGTTAACAGATTATCGGAAATACGGATATTAGTTTCGTATCCTATATAAGTTCTAAATTTAGTAAAAGTAATACAGATTTCGAGAAATTACGAGATTTGTCCGTTTGTAACATCAAGGTAATATTGTTGCGGCACTTTAAATTATTACAAAGATACATTTAGTATTGATCATACATCCAACATCTCACAAACATGAAGTAAAACGTTTACATTCCTTATTTTCACATGAAAGAGGTGCACCCATGAAAGATGAGTTCGCGTTCATAAAATACCCCAATAACAAATCAATCGAATGACATGACCTTGGCTTCTCATTTTCGGTCACGTTTCCCCGAGTTCATTATTGATTATAATTAAATTTTAAAATATTCATACACCTAAATATAATTGTTTTAACAATCATGTGATACATAGACAGGGGCTGCTCTTGCTCCCAAAAAGTAGGAGCCAGAAAAATTGCCAGGTGCCAGTTTTGAAAGTCAGGAGCCACAGGCGCATGGGGCATGGATTTCGTTTCCTCCTCCCCCTTTTTCTCTACTACCCCCCTTTTTTCAAAATTTTCATATAAATCATTCCTTTTTCAAAATTTTCATAATCATTCGTTTTTTCTTCATTTGACAATATCAGTAGACGTCATACATCATGAATAATACGTGTATTCTGTGTCCACAGTTTTTTTACTGATACAGTATAAGAGAGAAGGTATGCAACTCCATTTTCATATTTCGCTCCATATCACTCACCTCGGTTGGGAAACCCCCGTGTTTTTTTACACTTTTTACCTTGTCTACATATGGCACTGTCGTATCAAACTGTTTCTAAGACACTTACCTAATTGCCCATGTTCGAATTTCAGTCTGTACGTCGATCTTTTCCAAGAAATCTCGCCGAGAATAGCGAGGCAGCTTCGTTTCTAGGTCAAACTACATCATATGAGACGGAAGTGCAAGAACGGGAACCCTGGGATTTTTACGAATGGATTACCAGCAATGAAAAACCCAGATGCGCTCCGAATATTTTTCCCATAATGTTTTGGCGGGAAATATAAACCGCTGAAAAAACATAACAGCAGACGGATTATTTCGTAAAAATGGCACAACGACCATCTGAATATGGAAACATTGAAATAATTTGATGGTAAATAACTGTTCAAAAAGAAATTCAAACTGAGAAATAGATGATTGAATGGTTAGAACTGAAGTCAAAATTTCAATGAAAAAGAAATATTCAGCTTGCCTCTACTTCAAATTATTAAAATCATACCCAAACAAATACATATACAGTAGACTCCACTTAATTGCAAACCGGTTAATTGCAAAATTCGTATTATTGCAAAAAAAGCTTAAACACCGATCCATTTACCATTCATTTAACGTTAAAACACGCGGTTAATTGCAAAGCGGTTAATGGCAAAATTCGCTTTATTGCAAAGACAATTTTTGCCAAAAATGTATAAAAGTGTCGGTTATTTGCAAAACTACTCTAGAATTGATAAAAAAAGAAGGAGAAAAAAAATCCAATACACCTTTGAACTAATTGATTGATTTTGTTCATGCAGATCGATGTTGAAACGGCGTGTGGTGATAACCTGATCAGACATTTGGAGACGCTTTGAACTATTGAATATTTTAATAAAAATCCATTTACATGTTTATTTGTGTTTAATCCTTTTCCTGAACTTCAATAAAGCTCTAATAAAGAACGTTTTGTGTTATCAGTAACCTCAATCAGTGTTGATCGTCCGCCATTTTGATTCAATAATTAAGTGTGTGACCTTACAGGTAAAAGCCCTGGTGTCTATTTTTAGATTTGTAACAATCAGCCATGCAGCAATTCAAAACACATAATTAGTGATCAAAGAAATTAATATGAATGCTGATCAGTGATTAAAAACTTCAAGAGAAGTTAAAATATGTTTACTTAGTTTGTTAATTAATTAATGTAAATTAGAACATCAAACAAAAAATCAAAGCGGATTAATCATTTTTTTATTTATTTAATAATGAAAAGTATTCAGATTTTGGGCTTGTGGTTTTTTTATTTTGCTATAAAGCATAGGGGAAAAATGAGTTCGTCATTCAGTAAGCAAAATGTCATCCTATGGTTATAAATATCCACCATCACGTGATATAAACAACTACACAAAGCTCCCATTACACAGAAACGGAATGAAGTCAACAACAGAGATATCTATCGATAATAACCTACCAAGATGAAAAGTAAAACCCTACAGTTATAAATAACAATATGGATACTGCAGTAACTATCATTTATTTAGTAACAACTCATTTACAGTACACAAAACGTAACATCTATCGCGTGATCATGTGACACTCAATGTACACAAAAAGCTCCCCCAATCCACAGAAATGATGGAAATATTATTTACACCAGTAATAAACAACAAAGACTTTCATTAAATATTCTAATTTATTATTTACATTCATGCATTTACTTTATCAACATATCAGCAATATCAGCTCCAGGTAAACAAAATGTCAATGTCACGGCACCTGTAGTCTATACTTCCGGTCTGAATAGCATTTCGTTTTATCGCAAAGTCCGCTTAATTGCAAAATTTTCTCTGACAAATAGGCTTTGCAAATAAGCGGAATCTACTGTACAACTAAAAAAAAAGATAAAAAAAAAACAAAGGAAGAAGCTGAGAACAGCTATTGAATGGGACTATGGCATTTTACCCCCTTCCTCAATAAAAGGGCTCCCAACTGATAAAAATGTGTAAGGGAGCTGGAGAGACCATTTAACTAAGGGGGCTATTTCTTTTTCAGGGGTAAAAAATAAATAACTTGTTTAACTATTTGAACGTGAAATAATAATTCGTGAACTTTTTTCGCGCATTTAACATCCTCGCGAAGAAAGCAAAAATTAAATACCCACCAAAATAACCACTTATACGGTAAAATAGGATTTTTTTTTCTGGATTTCAACACTGATTTCTGTCACTGCTGAAAAGTGGAGTTACACAAGTTATTTATTTTTTACCCCTGTAAGACAGATTATTGTTTTATAAAATCAGTGACATGAAATGAAAAAGAAATAGCCCCCTTAGTTAAATGATCTCTCCAGCTCCCTTACACATTTTTATCAGTTGGGAGCCCTTTTATTGAGGAAGGGGGTAAAATGCCATAGTCCCATTCAATAGCTGTTCTCAGCTTCTTCTTCCTTTGTTTTTTTTTTATTTATTTATTTATTATTTTTTTTTAGTTGTATATGTATTTGTTTGGGTATGATTTTAATAATTTGAAGTAGAGGCAAGCTGAATATTTCTTTTTCATTGAAATTTTGACTTCAGTTCTAACCATTCAATCATCTATTTCTCAGTTTGAATTTCTTTTTGAACAGTTATTTACCATCAAATTATTTCAATGTTTCCATATTCAGATGGTCGTTGTGCCATTTTTACGAAATAATCCGTCTGCTGTTATGTTTTTTCAGCGGTTTATATTTCCCGCCAAAACATTATGGGAAAAATATTCGGAGCGCATCTGGGTTTTTCATTGCAGGTAATCCATTCGTAAAAATCCCAGGGTTCCTGTTCTTGCACTTCCGTCTCATAAAATGTAGTTTGACCTAGAAACGAAGCTGCCTCGCTATTCTCGGCAAGATTTCTTGGAAAAGATCGACGTACAGACTGAAATTCGAACATGGGCAATTAGGTAAGTGTCTTGGAAACAGTTTGATACGACAGTGCCATATGTAGACAAGGTAAAAAGTGTAAAAAAACACGGGGGTTTCCCAACCGAGGTGAGCGATATGGCGCGAAATATGAAAATGGAGTTGCATACCTTCTCTCTTATACTGTATCAGTCGAAAAACTGGATACAGAATACACGTATTATTCATGATGTATGACGTCTACTGATATTGTCAAATGAAGAAAAAACGAATGATTATGAAAATTTTGAAAAAGGAATGATTTATATGAAAATTTTGAAAAAAGGGGGGGTAGTAGAGAAAAGGGGGGAGGAGGAAATGAAATCCATGCCCCATGCGCCTGTGTCAGGAGCCAGCTAAAAATTTTACAAGGAGCCAATTTTTTCGAACCGAAACTGGATGATTGCATGTACCTGGCATGTTCAGTTTCATGTATAAATGGTCCAGATTTGTTTGTACAAATGTTAATGTCTGTATTAACTATTGTACTTCTGTTTTTCGTTTCGATTTCATCATCAAAAACAAAAAGATTTATATAATTTATTACAATAAATAATCAATAAATAACAACATAGACATCATCATATAACAACAGTTAACATACAATATGATACAGACATACATTCAGAACTGTCACTAAAATGCCCTCTTGCCTTTTTCGTAAGTTTTTTTTTTAATTTATACTAACACTGCCTTTCTCTTGTTAAAAATATCGATCGATGTGTATGATCTGTCAATCAACAGATTACATCACAAAATTTGACACCTGTTGATAGTCTGAGTAGTTAATTAAAGGTGATCAAATTCAAAGGCAATTAACCTTAATTAGCAATCCTTCATTTTGGTGAAAGAAATTGATAAAATAATTGAAGTGTCTGGCTTGTTGTGTTCAGCTTGGTACACTACTCATTCCCAAGCTACTCGGGAATAGTGTCACAGCTGCTCGTTGTTATAAATATCCATAAAAATAAAGTATATTTCATCAGTTTCAAACATGCCTTCAGTGGCTTCACAGAAACATCGTTTAGCTCAGCTGACATGCGACAAGCAGAAGATCGCTAAGCAATCAATAATCAGATCGTTCTTCAACACAGATTCCTTTTGGTACTAGCAGTTGTTTATTTATTTAATCAAGTGAAAAATAAGTGCCAATATCAATTATAATAAAATATGGCACATTTGTTTATGTCATTGACGTGCAATTTTTATTTTTAATGACATTCGAAAATTTGTATGTTGTACATCACGGTAACTACGTGCTAAAAATAGCAAGAAAGTTAAAAATAACTTTTTATTGACTGCATTTTAGTTTGAATACAGTAACTGGAAATAAATGTCTGTCATCTCCGATTTTCCTCTATGTAATTCATGTAAAACAACTTTTTTCAAAACATGATCATCTAATTACACTTCAATTAACAACAATAATACGATCATAAATCATATAATTGGCGATCAAGATTTCACACCTCGATAAATTGTTTACCTGTTTTCCTTTGACAGTTAATTACCGACACATGCTAGCAGACGATAAAACTTACCTGTATTTTACGGATTATTGATTTTTGTTACGGTACACAGTGATTATCTATAAATTTACACAAGGAAATCTAGGTGCCAAAAAAAATCGCAAATTGCGACATTAGCGACCGACAGCGCGATCCCTGATAGATTTTCAGAAATGTTTGGTGGTTTCTAGTCTTAATATCTGTATTTTGACTTTTAACTCGCCTGCAAAACAATGACAACTTTGGCCAATGACTAGAGATTTGTATAAAAAAAAAATGTATCAATTATGCTGTAACCAATTCTGGCATAGAGTCAGTGGTACTCTGGAGATATTTTTTTTTGTACTTGTATCCTTCAACATCTTGTCACTGCTGTTTATTCTATTCTGGAAATTGAAAGTCAAGTTCAAATCTGCAAAAATAATGACATTTTCTTTCTTCTTTCAACAGCTCCATAGAATCTGACATAGATTGAGAGACAGTGTACAACAAAAAATGTGATATTGATCACGTGATAAACCTTTTATGGTCAACAAAATGGTGGGCACTTCGAAGTCCCAAACATAAAGTTGTGAGTCCCACAAATGCATTCTATTTTATTTTTATACCCCCACTCAGCTATATTGCAATTACCTTGTCTGTTTGTCCATCCGTTCACACTTTCGTAACAGATATTTCAGCTTCTACTGGAAGAAATGATTTTATATTTGATATATGGCTTTAGCATGGTGACTTGTACCGTGTCTCCCCTTTCCAGGTTTACCGCACATCTACTTCCTGTTTAAAGTGTGACTTAGAATTTTTCATGTTTGCCGTAATGAAACTTTCGTAACAGTTATCTCAGCTTCTACTGGAAGAAATGATTTTATATTTGATATATGGCTATGGCATGGTGACTTGTACCGTGTCTCCCCTTTCCAGGTTTACCACACATCTACTTCCTGTTTACCGTGCGACTTACAAATGAACGAGTGGAGGTATTCTTAGCACGACGTAGCGTGCAACATCTTGTTTTGTATTCAATCATTTTTAGTTAAACATTTGTGGGAGGAAGCTCTTGTTCAGGTTTATCTAATGATGTTGTGTTTTGTGCATCATTATTACTTGTACCATGATACATAGGTCAACAGTCTACCTGGACTTATCATTGCAATTCTGTCAATTTTATATCCCTTCAAAAAATAGGGGGGGGGGGGAGGGGTAATGAATACACATTATATTATTTTTTATTATATTTATATATATCATGTTTGTATTTTTCTAATTGTAGGACAAAAAAATGAGTGGCTTTTTACTGAAATCCACAGTGAGAGCTGTTGGTAGATTACATGCCAGAAATCTACATACCTCAACAGCATGTTTTGGACAGCTACAGCTTACACAAGAACAAAAAGATAAAATGTATCCAATTTTAGGTAAATTATTTTTTCAACTTTAGACATACACTGACTGTAATTGGTCATATATCAGTCACCATTTAAGATACACTACATGTAAATCTTGGGACATCATATTTTTCAAAATGTTTTTTTTAAGTTTTAAGTTTTATTCGTGTCTGTCCCACATTTGGTTTCCATTCTATAATTTAAGTTCCCTGCAAACAAATTTATGTACAAGGTCATGCACCATAACGGCAGCCGAGTTCAATTTTGGACTTTAACACTTATTCTGTTTTGGAGGAATGCCCCTTGATTTGCCGAAAAATAAAAATTTCTTGGGTTTCCGTCCAAGTTCCCCTTAAACAAATCATTTGAGGTTTTGACCACAATAAACAGGTCAAGTTCAAACTGGGTTATGCTATTTATGGTTCAATTGTAATGCCCCATAATTGAAAAAAAATGGCAAATATGTGGTTTTAATGTATGTTCTAACTGCAAGTATAAGCACAGATAATCCTACTGTTCATGTTTGTTGTATGTTTCAGGAAATCGAGATATAGTTGGGTTTGGTCATAGTGGAAGTGCAGATTACATGGACAGAAATGATTTTCCATGCCCAGCTGTTCGATGGAAAGCAAACTCGGCAGAAGTTATGGCACTCAGGGAGAAAGAAAAGGGAGATTGGAAAAATCTTACTATAGCAGACAAGAAAGCCTGTAAATAAGTTTCACACTTAAATTATACAACAGATTTTTTTATCATACAGATTTACTTAAATACATTTCATCATGATAATTTTCAGATAAAAAAAAGTAAATTGGATAAAAATTTAAGTACATTTAAATATGGAAGAATTACACAAGAATTAGGTCAACATACTCAGTATTTGCGCTGACCCACTTGCCCGAATACCTTAATGATATCTAAACTGTATCACTTTCATTCATAACTCTATGATCATGTGTCTATTACTCCATACCCATGGTAAGACTCATATTTAACACGTTAACTCAACCTTAGGTTAATATTTGACATTATAATGACTGGATAGATTAACAAATTACAGTGTATTAGCAGGAAGCCTTGATGTCTAATATATATCATGAGATACAGTTAAATAATGAAAACTATGTTATCTTATTTCCTGTAAGACATGTGATGAAATGAATGTGCCCAAACAAGGGACAAGAAATAAAGACTGCAATCTTAATTTTTCAGTGTACAGAGCAAGCTTCCGTCAGACATATGCTGAATTAAACGCTCCAACCGGTGAATGGAAGTTCTATATTGCTGCAATTATGTTGTCAATGATAGTGACAGGATGGATGGTTATGTGGATGGAAAAATTTGGTATGTTTATTAGAATCCCTATAAGTCTCGTTGACATAATTTCTGTAGCTTTTTAGTAGAGGGAAACTTTTGAAAGGGTGGTATGTAATTTGGAAAAAAGGTACATTACACATTAAAAGAATAACCATTACTCGCCGTTTGACAATGGTACAATAGATCGGGGTTCAAAGTACATTTTTATTCCAAGGACCCAATGGCTCCTAATCACAAATTTGTAGGAGCTGAATGGAAATTTTATTCACCAGACCAAATTTTAGGAGCTAATTTTCTGGTATAGTTGGTGTCAAAACATTACTTTTCCATGAAATATTTTATTGAGAGCAATCAAAATACAGTCAAACTTTGGTGCATCGAACTCTGATGAGTCGAATACCATGGATGGCTCGAACTGATTTGAAAGTCCCGTCAATTTTCCTTATATTTCTAAGTAAAAAAAAAACCTTTCGCTCAAACACTGATACCTCGAACAGTCGAACTCAATAAATGGTCCTGTCAATAATAAAATCACGAGTTTTACCATGCCAAACTCGAACATGGCAATTTAACTGACAGATGTATGTTACAGTTGAATGTGCTTACTGCAAGGTGTGATAAATGTCAGATTACCAACAAATAATTGTTTGCTTAACAATTACAGGTAGAGGGATAAACTTGTCATCATTTGTGTTAATTAGTTAGTAAATTCAGCTGTGGCTTGATTGTTAACCATTAATTACAGTTAATAAAGAACGATTATTGAACACTATGTTAGTGTCGCTGATTGTACCAAGCCGTGCCTACACTCGACAATAATTAAAACACTATGCTAGTGTCGCTGATTGTACCAAGCCGTGCCTACACTCGACAATAATTAAAACACTATGCTAGTGTCGCTGATTGTACCAAGCCGTGCCTACACTCGACAATAATTAAAACACTATGCTAGTGTCGCTGATTGTACCAAGCCGTGCCTACACTCGATAATAATTAAAACACTATGCTAGTGTCGCTGATTGTACCAAGCCGTGCCTACACTCGACAATAATTAAAACACTATGCTAGTGTCGCTGATTGTACTAAGCCGTGCCTACACTCGACAATAATTAAAACACTATGCTAGTGTCGCTGATTGTACCAAGCCGTGCCTACACTCGACAATAATTAAAACACTATGCTAGTGTCGCTGATTGTACCAAGCCGTGCCTACACTCGACAATAATTAAAACACTATGCTAGTGTCGCTGATTGTACCAAGCCGTGCCTACACTCGACAATAATTAAAACAATCGTAATAAAGTTTATTAAAACAATATTTAAAATTGTTATTACGTGAATTATTATTATTGAGGTTTTTTTTTTTATTTTAATTTTTATAGTTGCTGAGAACTGCATGTTCTCAAGGTCCATCTAAATACCAAAAAAATGAATATGTACTCGTACTGAAATTCTGATTAACCTGAGTTTTTATGTGTATATAAAAAAAAATCTTAAATCTTAATACCAAAAGAAACAAATATAATTGCTTCAAATTCAATTTAAAGAAAAAGAAAATGGCTAAAATTTGAAAATTGGTCATTAAAGATATATATCCAAATTATCAAGCATTATACCGATATCGATCCAAATGTTAATACCCAACCTCATATTTCCTGTTTATAAAATAGATTGCAAACAAAGTGAAAAACCGTTTTTAAGGAACGTTTGAAGATACCAGAGGTATTCAGAAGCCGTAGTCTTTGAGAACTTTCTAAAGGATTAAATATTTTTTTACGAGAAAGGCCCACTTTACTGTGCATCAGTTATCATAGCGTAATGAAACTGTCCCGGGTCGGAACCAGATTTTTTTTCTCTAAAATTACGGGACCTCGGTGGCTCGAACTACCGATAACTCGAACAGATTTTGACAGTCCCTTCGAGTTCGAGCCAGTGAAGTTCTACTGTAATATAATGTCATATTTATTTATCAATAACATTGTATAAATCACTTCCTGTTGGCCATGTGGTATAGTCTATAAAGTGATCTTTCGTGACACACTAAGCCATTTTTTTTACAGCTACACTTGTAAAGTTGGTTCTGCCTGCTAAATGTGGTTGTGTATTGCAAAAACTGCATGTAATTTTCCTTCCTATCAAATAGGCTAGAAACAGTTTTAAAATGGTTATTTATTTTATTATTACTACTTGTTTTCTTACTCAATCATTTTCTTCCACCAATCCTAGAGTACGATTGAGGACGTTTAAAACTTTATAAAGCATTCAAGTTATTATCAGCATTACCACTGGTTTTCTTTGAAAGAAAACTATAAAAGTGACTGTCATGAACAGGAATCAGACCAGGGGATTATAATGTAAGGGAACGAAACACTAGTTGAGTAAAATAATATGGCTGATTTTGAAATGTTTTTACATCAAAATTTTGCCAATTTTGATGTAAATAGGTGACCATTCCAAAATTATAAGTAAGGCATCAAAATATAAATTCAGTGTTTTCACAAGTTTATGTACAATTCATAAAAAAGAACTTACATCTCCCTCTGCTTGATATATGTCACCATTTATAGATGGCATTGTGTTTTTATGAATCATAGTTGATAAGTTCTTTAGTAAAGACTTAAAACTTGGCATGACTTTCAAACACATGAATGATAGGAAAAACTGATCATGGTTAGTTTGTTATAAAACAAGAATTCCTGGTACAGATAATGTTTTATATGAGAAAGTTCGAGTGGGTAGGTCATAAAACATGTAAAACAAGAATTCCTGGTACAGATAATGTTTTATATGAGAAAGTTTGAGTGAGTAGGTCATAAAACATATAAAACAAGAATTCCTGGTACAGATAATGTTTAGATAATGTTTATATGAGAAAGTTTGAGTGAGTAGGTCATAAAACATGTAAAACAAGAATTCCTGGTACAGATAATGTTTTATATGAGAAAGTTTGAGTGAGTAGGTCATAAAACATGTAAAACAAGAATTCCTGGTACAGATAATGTTTTATATGAGAAAGTTTGAGTGAGTAGGTCATAAAACATGTAAAACAAGAATTCCTGGTACAGATAATGTTTTATATGAGAAAGTTTGAGTGAGTAGGTCATAAAACATATAAAACAAGAATTCCTGGTACAGATAATGTTTTATATGAGAAAGTTTGAGTGAGTAGGTCATAAAACATATAAAACAAGAATTCCTGGTACAGATAATGTTTAGATAATGTTTATATGAGAAAGTTTGAGTGAGTAGGTCATAAAACATGTAAAACAAGAATTCCTGGTACAGATAATGTTTTATATGAGAAAGTTTGAGTGAGTAGGTCATAAAACATGTAAAACAAGAATTCCTGGTACAGATAATGTTTTATATGAGAAAGTTTGAGTGAGTAGGTCATAAAACATGTAAAACAAGAATTCCTGGTACAGATAATGTTTTATATGAGAAAGTTTGAGTGAGTAGGTCATAAAACATATAAAACAAGAATTCCTGGTACAGATAATGTTTTATATGAGAAAGTTTGAGTGAGTAGGTCATAAAACATATAAAACAAGAATTCCTGGTACAGATAATGTTTTATATGAGAAAGTTTGAGTGAGTAGGTCATAAAACATGTAAAACAAGAATTCCTGGTAGATAAAATGATGCTTCTTTGCTCACATGACAGTATTAAGAAGTAAGAACACAGATTGGTTGGCTATATATATATATATATATATATATAGTAGTCATGGTAATGTGTTTGAGTGGATGTACACATTGACATGAATGCTGTTATTTCAGTAAACCAAATCTATAAAAATCCATCTTTTTGTTAATTTCTCCAAGAAATACTACTCTCATTGTCAACTCTCCCCTCCTAAAAAAACTAAGTTGTCTTTTTAATTGGAGGACTATTTATTTATACAGCTGAGTGATTATAGGCTGGTTTGTTTAGTCATATAGTTATTCTTGTTTTTAATTTCAGTATATCCACCAATGTCACCAACCGTGACACCTGAGTACAATGAATACTTAGTAGACAGAATGATTAAACAAGGTGTAGGACCAATTACTGGAATATCATCTAGATATGACTTTGAAAAGAAAGAATGGAAAAAATGATCCCTCATTCTCTAGACTATTGTGTGATATCAAAAGTTAGACTCTTTATGAATTTTGTAATTTAACTGTGAATGTGTAAAATTCTTTTCAAAATAAAGAAAGAACAATTATTTGAGTGTACTTACCTTACATTACTTGTGGGGGTCGTCATGGTCGTGATCGTATGGATTTACAACTACCTGTGTAATCAGTGCCTATCACCACTAAAGTTGTGAGTTCATATTCCATTCATGGCATGGGGTACTCTATACACATTATGTGATAACGTTTGTCAGTGACTTGCGACAGGTCGATGGTTTTCTCTGGGTACTCCGGTTTCCTCCACCAATAAAACTGACCACCACGATATAACTGAAATATTGTTGAAAGTGATATTATACACCATAAGCCAAACCAACCAACATTACCAGTGTTTGTCTTTTTACATTTTTTCTTTTGGCAATTAATTAATTGTTTTGTCTGTCCTTCATTGATTTACAGCATCTAATTACCAGTGCCACTTTTGTTATCTTCAAACTTTTCATTAACCTCTTTTATATACAAAATTTGGCCCTGCCTTTGAATGTGCAGTCTTCATTTACACAAAATTGAATATACAGTACATCAGGTTATGAAAACAATGTATAAACAGTGGTAGTCAACAATTATATCTGCAAAACACAAACAATCACTTCTCGCCTCAACACTCCGAACATAAAAAAACGTGACATATGCCATTGGAAATCCAGGTCCTGACATTAGACAGGCACGCAAATGTGGTGAGTTAAACCAGAAAATGGGACCCCAACTCTCCACCCTCTAATAGCAATACATATATAGACAAATGATAAAAAAACATGCACAGATTCACTTCCACTCAAAAAAGACCACAATATCACAAAAGTGAATGACAACATAAACATGGACAGTACAATATCAGGGTCAATGAATGACAACATAAACATGAACAGTACAATATCAGGGTCACTGAATGACAACATAAACATGGACAGTACAATATCAGGGTCAATGAATGACAACATAAACATGGACAGTACAATATCAGGGTCACTGAATGACAACATAAACATGGACAGTACAATAGCAGGGTCAATGAATGACAACATAAACATGGACAGTACAATATCAGGGTCAATGAATGACAACATAAACATGGACAGTACAATATCAGGGTCAATGAATGATAAAATAAACATGGACAGTACAATATCAGGGTCACTGAATGACAACATAAACATGGACAGTACAATATCAGGGTCAATGAATGACAACATAAACATGGACAGTACAATATCAGGGTCAATGAATGACAACATAAACATGGACAGTACAATATCAGGGTCAATGAATGATAAAATAAACATAGACAGTACAATATCAGGGTCAATGAATGACAACATAAACATGGACAGTACAATATCAGGGTCAATGAATGACCACATAAACATGGACAGTACAATATCAGGGTCAATGAATGACAACATAAACATGGACAGTACAATAGCAGGGTCAGTGAATGACAACATAAACATGGACAGTACAATAGCAGGGTCAATGAATGACAACATAAACATGGACAATACAATAGCAGGGTCAATGAATGACAACATAAACATGGACAGTACAATATCAGGGTCAATGAATGACCAGATAAACATGGACAGTACAATAGCAGGGTCAATGAATGACAACATAAACATGGAAAGTACAATAGCAGGGTCAATGAATGATAACATAAACATGGACAATACAATAGCAGAGTCAGTGAATGACAACATAAACATGGACAGTACAATAGCAGGGTCAATGAATGACAACATAAACATGGACAATACAATGGCAGGGTCAATGAATGACAACATAAACATGGACAGTACAATAGTAGGGTCAATGAATGACAACATAAACATGGAAAGTACAATGGCAGGGTCAATGAATGACAACATAAACATGGACAGTACAATGGCAGGGTCAATGAATGACAACATAAACATGGACAGTACAATAGCAGGGTCAATGAATGACAACATAAACATGGAAAGTACAATAGCAGAGTCAATGAATGACAACATAAACATGGACAGTACAATAGCAGGGTCAATGAATGATAACATAAACATGGACAGTACAATATCAAGGTCAATGAATGACAAGATAAACATGGACAGTACAATATCAGGGTCAATGAATGACAACATAAACATGGACAGTACAATAGCAGGGTCAATGAATGACAACATAAACATGGATGGTACAATATCAGGGTCAATGAATGACAACATAAACATGGACAGTACAATATCAGGGTCAATGAATGACAACATAAACATGAACAGTACAATATCAGGGTCAATGAATGACAACATAAACATAGACAGTACAATATCAGGGTCAATGAATGACAACATAAACATGAACAGTACAATATCAGGGTCAATGAATGACAACATAAACATGGACAGTACAATATCAGGGTCAATGAATGATAACATAAACATGGACAGTACAATAGCAGGGTCAATGAATGACAACATAAACATAGACAGTACAATATCAGGGTCAATGAATGACAACATAAACATGAACAGTACAATATCAGGGTCAATGAATGACAACATAAACATGGACAGTACAATATCAGGGTCAATGAATGACAACATAAACATGGACAGTACAATATCAGGGTCAATGAATGACAACATAAACATGGACAGTACAATATCAGGGTCAATGAATGACAACATAAACATGGAAAGTACAATATCAGGATCAATGTATGACAACATAAACATGGACAGTACAATATCAGGATCAATGTATGACAACATAAACATGGACAGTACAATATCAGGGTCAATGTATGACAACATAAACATGGACAGTACAATATCAGGGTCAATGAATGACAACATAAACATGGACAGTACAATAGCAGGGTCAATGTATGACAACATAAACATGGACAGTACAATATCAGGGTCAATGTATGACAACATAAACATGGACAGTACAATATCAGGGTCAATGTATGACAACATAAACATGGACAGTACAATATCAGGGTCAATGAATGACCACATAAACATGGACAGTACAATATCAGAGTCAATGTATGACAACATAAACATGGACAGTACAATATCAGGGTCAATGAATGACAACATAAACATGGCCAGTACAATATCAGGGTCAATGTATGACAACATAAACATGGACTACAATATCGGGGTCAATGAATGACAACATAAACATGGACAGTACAATAGCAGGGTCAATGTATGACAACATAAACATGGACAGTACAATATCAGGGTCAATGTATGACAACATAAACATGGACAGTACAATATCAGGGTCAATGTATGACAACATAAACATGGACAGTACAATAGCAGGGTCAATATATGACAACATAAACATGGACAGTACAATAGCAGGGTCAATGTATGACAACATAAACATGGACAATACAATATCAGGGTCAATGTATGACAACATAAACATGGACAGTACAATAGCAGGGTCAATGAATGACAATATAAACATGGACGGTACAATAGCAGGGTCAATGTATGACAACATGTATGCTTGTAGTTAAGTGACTACTAGTTAGGAAGGTAGAATCTGTTGATTAGGACCATTACTCTTAAGACAAAAAAATCATAACTGATACTTCTAACAACTTTAATATCAATTGGTCATAAATATCTATAGAAATCAATGGTCTTCGTGGGAGACCAGAGTGTCTTCATACAAGTTAAACCAATTTCTGACCTTGTTCAGGATATCATAATTTCTTTGCTACAATTTGGCCAGGCTGCCTTTCATTTAACAAAATAGAATAATTTTGGTTAATTGTGACATTGTTGTAGCTCAACTGCACAAAAGGTCCACGTAAGGTATCGTCATCACCTTAAGTTCAAATTATACATGAATAATCATTAGATTGTCCCTTACAAAATATTTTTTGTGCCGAATAGAACCCTAGGGGGAAATGTTTTAAAATTATTCTGATCTGAAACCTCTAAACCATTAGACAACCTAGTCTCTTCATGAATAATCATTTGATGGTCCCTTGCAAAATTTCGATTTCTTGTGTCAATCAGATATCCAAGATGGCCACCAACTCAAGGCAAATTTAACATGGGATCTTATGGAAGAAATATTTTTAAATTATTCTTATCTGAAACCATGTGCATTAGATGATCCTTTACAAAATATGTTTTTCCTGTGCCAATCGAAATCCAGGATGGTCTCCACCACAGGGTATAATATTGACATAAAAATGAACAGTAATTTTTCCTAAAAACTATAAATTTGATTGAACCCATAATGAAGATGAATAATCTTTAGATAGTCACTTACAATTTGTTTGTGTTGATTGGAGATCTGCAGGACATAACTAATATGACATGAACAAAATGTTAAGATCTTAGAAGGAGATTGAATCAAAAGGTACATACATGGTCATCTGATTTTCATTTTTGTGTGGATCAGAAATCCAAGTTGGTTGACTCTACAGTACTTTAGTTAATTCATGGGAATATGAATAAAAAAATCAGTAACGAACCAAAGGTGCAAAAGCTGAGTTGCGAACATGTGGATGCACAATGTGACCTTGACCTTTGACCTACAACCTCAATATCAATAGGCTTCCTCCTCTCACCATCAGGCATGTGTGTACCAAGATTCATTTAGATCCGACATTTTGTTCTTAAGATATCGTGCGGAAACAAAAAAGTATTTAATTGTTGTTCTATTTTTAGAAGTTGTGACCTTGACCTTTGTCCTACAAACCTCAATAGGCTTCCTCCTCTCACCATCAGGCATGTGTGTACCAAGTTTCATTTAGATCCAACATTTCGTTCTTAAGATATTATGCGGAAACGAAAAACGTTTTGAATGTTTGTTCTTTTTTTAGAAGTTGTGACCTTGACCTTTGTCCTACAAACCTCATTATCAATTGGCTTCCTCCTCTCACCATCAGGCACAGGTGTACCAAGTTTCATTTATATCCTACATTTCGTTCTTAAGATATCGTGCGGAAATGAAAAAAGTATCAAATTTTTGTTCTATTTTTAGAAGTTGTGACCTTGACCTTTGTCCTACGATTCTCAATATCAATAGACTACCTCCTCTCACCACCTGGCATGTGTGTACCAAGTTTCATTTAGATCCGACATTTCGTTCTTAATATATCGTGCGGAAACGAACAAAGTATCAAATTTTTGTTCTATTTTTAGAAGTTATGACCTTGACCTTTGTCCTACAAACCTCATTATCAATTGGCTTCCTCCTCTCACCATCAGGCACAGGTGTACCAAGTTTCATTTATATCCTACATTTCGTTCTTAAGATATCGTGCGGAAATGAAAAAAGTATCAAATTTTTGTTCTATTTTTAGAAGTTGTGACCTTGACCTTTGTCCTACGATTCTCAATATCAATAGACTACCTCCTCTCACCACCTGGCATGTGTGTACCAAGTTTCATTTAGATCCGACATTTCGTTCTTAATATATCGTGCGGAAACGAACAAAGTATCAAATTTTTGTTCTATTTTTAGAAGTTATGACCTTGACCTTTGTCCTACGATCCTCAATATCAATAGGCTTCCTCCTCTCACCACCTGGCATGTGTGTACCAAGTTTCATTTAGATCAGACATTTCATTCTTAAGATATTGTACGGAAACGATTGCGCCGCCCGGACGTCCGGACGCCATTCATCGTATTATAAGCCGAGTTCGACTTCGTCGCAACTCGGCTAAAAAACCTACAGACTTGCTTGAACACAAACAGTACATAAATATTCAGGTGAACATACAGGCTCAAATGACCTCTAGTTAACATAATTATTCCACAGTTGAAAGTCTCTGCCAATTAGGGACCATGACAGCATCCTGAGTGTAGGACTACTTTAGTGACTGCAGTATTTCTTGAAAAAATATTTTAAAGCAAAACAGGGGTACATCAGCTTTGATTTAAAATTGCTCTAAAGATACAATGTAATAACATTTCTGGAAGACCCCATAAGAAAATATTACTAGCAAGTCTGTTGACTTAACATGTTGTTCTGAGGTAGAAGTCAGTAATGACCCAGTCAATCAGGGCCAGAGTCAACATCTTGAACTTCAAGTCGTTCCTAAAAGTAACAACCTTCTTAAGAAAATCTAGAGGAACATTTCTGGAAATCTTATGAAGATTATATGTTTGTTGTATCTTTTTTCATCTATTTTTTTTTTCGTTGGCAATATACAAACATCTAGCAACATCCCGTTTGGGATGACCCCAGACTTGATGTTGGTAGATATTAGTGTATCGCCAAGAAAGAAAAAATGTAACCTTTCAGTCATCTTTGACTGTCCAATCATATGCAAGACAGTTAAATATATTGAGCAATCGGACAGCAACTCTTGGTGTGTACTTGATTTTGAAACCAATAGTTCATCGCTGATTGATATATCGAAAAAAAAAATGCAGTAACATTGGATGAATATTAAAAATGTTCTTCATTTTTTTTATTCTTTACATCTTTTGTCCCTTTCGGTGGAATTTATCTCAGAAAATGGATATACTTTTACATTAATTAAACTTCAGAATTGTGTCTACTTTAGAACCCTAGCCTTATATTAATTAAACTTCAGAATTGTGTCTACTTTAGAACCCTAGCCTTACATTAATTAAACTTCAGAATTGTGTCTACTTTAGAACCCCAGCCTTATCGAAATAAAATAACAATTTTACTCTAATTGTCACTCATGGATTTTTAGATAAAGTAATAAATACAAGTGGTTTTAGTTTCAGACGTGATAAATATCCACTACATTTGACCACACACCCTCTCCCCAAAAATAAAAATATTTGCTTTCTAACTATGTTGTTAGATCTTACAAATTTAAATAATTAGAAATGTGAAGATGATTACAGAAAATATTATTTTCATTATTTTCTGTTCTTCTGGTTAAATAATCATTTTATGCATTTTAGTAGTGACCTGGTCGTCTTTAATGTACCACACCTTCAGAAATCTCATGTACAATAAAATGTGATATTAAATGACGTCCGGTTGTCTGTTCAAGTTCTCAGCAGTATTTTTTGTGGAGCTTTCACAGTTCGCTCCGAGATTGTTAATTTCATATTCATATTTTAACTTACTGATATTTTTATCGATAACCAATTCGGAGAATCAACGTGTATTTTAAGCTGTATGAGAAGATGGAGAATGGTGTGGAGTATGTAAAACAATTCACAGTAAAAAAATTAATCTAAAATAACAATATCGACAAAATGGTACATGTAGCTCGAAAACGGGGGTTTGATGAAGCATCATAAATAACTAAGCTCCATATGACGTTAACGGTAGTGAAAAGGGACGTGCAATACCCTCGACGGTAGAGTACACCGCGGCGTAAGAGGAGGTATCTTTTTTACCAAAATTTTGAAACAGGTTAAATTTGAGCATGGAAGCAGAAAATGTACAGTAATCCCGGGTTTTATTGGGGTTTGTGTTACTCGATCTTTAGTTTTATATGCATGTTTTGTTGATCGTTTTTTGTCCTTTTATACCTTTTCTTTGGTCATTGTGTTTTCTGTTCTTCTTTGATATACAGATTCTGATTACCTCCCTTGGTATCTTCAAACTCTTCCTAATGTTACAAACGTATTTTTACAAGCCACATTTATACTTTATGAACATATAGAACACTATGAAGATTGTCAACGGTTGATTGACTAGTCATTAATTAGTTAATTAGATGTGATAAATCAATTAATGATTGACAGTTACTGGGTGAATAAATTAATTAAAGATAATTATCTAATTAAAGACTGGTAATTTATTACAGGTGACGCTTTGAATGTGACATGCTCTAACGAGAACTGAGTCCATGCACGCTTTAATTGGAGGAGTTTTGAAGAACACATGTCAGCTTGAAGTAAATACTGTATAAATATGTACGACAGGAATGAGAATTATATCATAAATTAATTTTTTTGTTTCTAAGCAAATCTTGACCTAATACAAACATGGCTTTTCCTGTTGAAGATAGATTTCCTCTATTGAACCTCTACGACAATGAAGATGATTCGTCTTCTGGCTACGACTCTCCAGTTTTCGTATTGGACTCGGAATCTGGATATACATCACCAAGCGGAAACCATTCTAACAATACCAACGATGGCTCAAGTTCAGAAGAAGCCACATCGAGCGAGGAAGAGGATGGCGATGATTTAGATGACCTTAGCGACATTGACGACAATGTACACGTGTCTGGTACAGATGCTTTGGTTGACAACATGAGATATATCTTGACTATGCCAGCACTTTGTGATGTGACATTTCACGTAGGACCACAACTACTTCCTGTACATGGATTGAAAGCAGTGATTGGTTCCAGAAGTCAGATACTTCAAGATAAAATAGTACAGCAATACAACCAACAACTACTGAGGAGATCAAAGAAAAGAGAAAACTGCAACAGAGAAGATGTGAACATATTCATCAACAACTATGATTTTGAAGTTTTTAAACAGTTCGTCGACTTTTTACACACTGGGAGTATTGTAATGGACGCCACATCAGTAGTAGGGTTAGCATGCGCAGCGACAGAATACAGTGTACCTGAATTAGAAAGTGCTTGCATTGGATTCTTTAAACGATGTACGAATACAACATCCAACATCCAGATTCTTCAATGTGAGATAGACAAGTATAACAGTCATAGTACAACAGACACGATCAGTGCTTTAGCTTCTGAACTCACACAGAAGACGAGTACAAGCCCGTCACGAAAAGAAACAACAGTATGAAAAAACATTTGTACAACAATATTGAAACAAATAGTGCTAACTTGTGTATATATAAAGTGCTGTATGACAAAATAAAATAATATATAATCTTATTTTCATTGTTTTTTTTTTGTTTTTTTTTACTTAATCTGTACTCAATTTTTATTTTCCCGTGTAGTGTAGATCATTGTTTGTCCTTTTTCGTTCGGCCATTGTATTGTCTGTTCTTCGATTTACGGTTTCTGCTTGCACACTTGGTATCTTCAATCTTTTCTGAAACATCTTTATTGATCACGTGTGAAAGCATTCCAAATATAAACATGAATTGGATGGTTCCCGTGACTACAAATACAAATTATTCCGACACCCAATTACAAAATATTACAATTTAAACTTTTCAAAATTAAAAATTCTATATTTGCATACAAGTTAAAATTCACAAGATAACAACTAAACGTAACATGAATAGTACATATAAGACAGAGTTTGAAGATACCAGAGGGATAATCAGAATCCGTAAATCGAAAAAGGACAGACATTACAGTGACAAAATATAGTTGAACTAGAATTGGTCTTACAATTAACGGACAGGACAAGTAAAAATAAAAATGAAAACCAATTTTGCACCCAAAATTCTTTTCAATGAAATAAAACGGCAATTATTGCTTCAAAACTTATATGTAATCCTGGTATTGTTAAAGAAGACATACAATGTTTTCAGGAATTCCTATTTAACATGTAGGAGATTCTAGAAGTTGTGGGTTCAAACTTTTGTGGTGAACAGGACTGGACGAAAACAATATGTCTCCCAGAAGGGGGTACAGAAATATACCAATATTTGCATGTGCAAAAAAGAATGCACCATTCATATTAAAATACATGCTATATATGGGTATTCTAAAGGATATGTGACGTGGTATTTACGTCACATTGAAGTTTCTCGCTAGTAGAACTTCTACAATATATCTGGAAATAAATTACAATAGCTGCTTCATGTTGGGAAACAGACCACGATGACCCCTACTTATTGTGGGATGGTTGCCACTAGTAAAATATGTTTCATGCAAAATTGTCTTCTATGTTCGAAATTGCACTGAACACAGAGACCAGAAACAATCATCACATGACCCAAAACTCTATATATACTATGGTAACATAAATTACCTTTTTTTCTTTGATGTTTTTATGAATTATTCAACTTAAAAATTGTGTTTGTTGAAAACCTTGTTCTATTATCTGGAAGTGATATTGTACAATACTTAATTAACCAACCATTAAAACTTTGTTGAATTCAAATGCAAATGGGTGGCACTTACACCCTGGTATAAAATGCAGGTCTGAATGTGGTACCATAGCTTTAAAAACTCCATCACCTTTCTCCTGAAGTCCAACCCTACCTTTTTTCTTGTTCAGACACAATGATAAATGGCGCAAAACTTACTTCCACCAGTGGTCATTTCATAGGTATTGAGTTGTGGTCTATTTTTAGTGCCAAATGTCATTCTACTATGGTATACCATGTGTCTTACTCCTGAACTTAATTATACAAACTCATTCTTCAAATTCGTTTGTTTAAATAAATTAATTTGTAAGAAGGTGGTATGTATATAATACTTATACCTTGATGGTATACATTGGGAACTTGGTCATATAGTAATAACTACACTAGACTTATGTAAATCAGATCTTGGTCATATAGTAATAACTACACTAGACTTATGTAAATCAGATCTTGGTCATATAGTAATAACTACACTAGACTTATGTAAATCAGATATCTTTAATCACAAAAATACTGTACATTATAATATCTTCTTTAGTGTAGAATTCAATATACAAAAGGACAATTCTATGTAAACAGAACTCTACACATATACACACATATTTGGTACTTAATATTCATTACACAAAAACATTCAGCTTCAAATTTTATCCAGAGGCTACCAGCAGCCTGTAATTAACTACATATTTGCTTTATGTTTTGGCTAATACCAAATTACCACAAAAACTCATATGGAGTTTGGCCATTTAAATTAAAAACAAATAAATAAAATATGCACTGAAAATATCACACATTTCTTCTAGCAGAAGACAATAAGGAATGTAAAATATAAAAAAATAAAGGATCAAATCTCCTATTGTGTTGAAGTGTAATAGGGGGAAAGAGTGCCATCAACTGTAGGTTATCAATGATGGATTTTTGTTTTATTTGGGGGTGGGGAGGGAGGAGGGAGTGGGAGTTTGAAGCAAATTAGATTTCTTTAAAAGGTAATGTTTTAATGGTCTTCTGAAAATAGAATGTATGAGAGTATATAAATTCTATACATATATCTGTCAGACAGATGAAAAAAGACAATATTCTGGTACTGACAGAATAACAGATAGCCCATCTTAAAGGGTATTAAATCCATTTTTGTCAATGCAAACATTATATTTAGCTTAACAATTTAGTTACATAAAACATAATAAAATTTATATAATTTATTAATATGACCATACCATGCTGAAAAAGCTAATTAATTATACTTCGCTGGTCAGTATGAATGTTTTCTGAAGAAGGAATCATACTGGTTGTTGTCATGGACGCTGACTAGCACATGGTATATGAATTCACTATTTTATTGTTAATAATGTATTAACTTGTAAATAGAAGTTGTCTTATTTAAGTTATAATGATGCCATGTGATAGAAGAAAATGTAGAATACATAAAATGATTTAACAAAAATAAATAACCATCAACACAAGTGGTGTATATTCAGGTTCATAGTATCTGCTGGGTGGGGTACGGTCATATCAGAGGTCATCATCAATAAGACGGTCGTTGTAATGATTTTTTCCCCCTGGAAATTAATTAATTTCATCAGTATTTTCAGCATTAATATTTTAAATTGGCACATGTTTTGAAGAAAAAAACAGTTGTAAAATAGACAAAAAAAATTGCCAACTTGAAGTAAGATAAAATGCCAGTTTAGGACATCATAATGCTGTCAAAAGTTGGTGAAAACCATTTTTGGCATTCATTTCTATTCTATTAATTGCTATTTTTCTTGTATTCTAGTCAAAAAAAATGTTATTGTATCATTCATTTTGGAAATTCTGTAAAAAAAAATGAGGGCCAAATAGGATCCTTTATATATCTAATACTAATTAAAGATCTATTGGTAAACATTTAATTTGTAATACATGAAATTAAATGTATGTACAATATTCTCAATTAGATGACAGTATTTTTGAAACAGATACATTGTACATATATATTAAAACTTCAAACTTTCTTTTTATTTTAAATCACAGCTATGAATGAAGATAATGTACTGACATAAGATAAAGATTAAGTTTGGTTTAATATTAAATCACAGCTATGAATGAAGATAATGTAGTGACACAAGATAAAGATTAAGATTTGGTTAATTCCATATACAAAACATACAGAGCTAAGATAATATACATAATATACAAACTTATATAAAAAAGCATTTAAAACATAAAATCTTCCATTCTGATAAAACATCCTCATTATAAAAACAATGAGAAAATTATTTGTAATAAAACCAATGAGACTATGATTTGATACATAAATAATGAGACAGTGATTTGTTACACATATATTCCTTGTCATTCATCCAGTCTATATAGTAAATGCTATATAGGTAGCCATTGTTGTGTGGGGATATCTAATACTACATCCATATCTGGGGTACATCTACAATAAATAAACAATGTTTGTAAACAAAGAGAAAGTCAAATGACACCAAACACAGTGAAATTGATACTTGAAACAGACATCCAATTTTCATATCAAAAGTGTAAGAGTAAGTGGTATGAATATAGGGGTGGGAGTGGGGGGGTTTATGATACTTGATGCCACTTTCAACAATATTTCAGTAATATCGTGGCGGTCAGTTTTATTGGTGGAGGAAACAGGAGTACCCTGTGAAAACCACCGACCTGCCATAAGTCTCTAACAAACTTTATCATATAATGTTGTATCGAGTACACCTCGCCTGAGCGGAATTCAAACTCACAACTTTAGTGGTGATAGGCATTGATTGCATAGGTAGTTATAAATCCAACTACCATACAATGATGACCACGACGGCCCCGTATGAAAATATAGGATTGATGTTTAAATGTGAAATACTTTTTGTACATTTTCATCATTTCATTTGAGAAATTGTTCAACTTCACAGTATTGTTAAGAATCTCCTTTCACAAGTAAACTTCATGTAAAAATCAATGGTGCTGCATTTTTACTTGCATCTGTTTATGAAAATAATGATACATAATAATTATATTTGTATTTACATTACTGGTTCTAATATAAATCTTTTTTTTTCTTTCATTAACCCCACTGCATTCAATACACAGTAAGATTAAGAATAGAAATTAATAACTTTTGACTTTTATTTGAGTTTCAGATCAATTTTATTTCGTGTTTACTCAAGAGCCAAATCTTGTCTTGTTAAATACACCATGTCATACACTCTTACCTTGTAGGCAGCAACACTTATATCAGAAAACTTACTTTTCTCTCTGTGGAAAGAATTCAGGGAACATCTGTAGCCTTGAGTTAGTCTTTGGATCTCTAAGTAATGTTTGTACTTCTTGTTGCAGAGTTTTATTTTGTTGTTTCAATTCTTCTTGATTTTTTCTATGTATATCTATTTCCTGAAAACATACATTACATACAACTTTATAAGTATACTATTTTTGCAATGACATGTTTTATAACTTGACCAGAACAATATTACATTTTCCTTTGTTTGGCTACAGCAGACCTCTTGTAAAACCAATCCCACCAAAGGGCACCCCTCTTATCAGGCCAGATTTCACATGTACTGAACTAAACTCTTCAACTCAAGAGAAGCCACCTTTTCATAAGGCCACTTTATCATTACAGAAGGTGTGGTCTTATACGAGGGTGACTACAGAAGGTGTGGTCTTATACGAGGGCGACTACTGTATTCTAATTCAGACAAATCATTCATTCTTTTTTCCATGCTATATTCTCACAAATTGCATCAGTACTCTGATATAATTCTTATATCACCCATCTTGTCATCAACAGTACATGTATGTAAAATGATGTTGGTATCCCCAGACTACCATTATCATTATTTGGCTTAGATAACCACCCTTTCATTGAATTTTCCAAAACATTTCAGAATAAGTTCTGAAACTACTGTGAATTCATTACTTTTTGTTGGAAACCAAAATTTAAATGTCCACAAAATATTTTATTACCACATTCTAGTTTGGATGTGTCCTAGTTTTCTGCGAGCATACCCAATGTTTTTCAGAAAATAAATACAAGTTTTATTTGATATATTCCTTCTGAAAGTTTAACACAACAACCCTTGGCACAGAATAAAGGTTCAGATAGATTTTGGGAATTCTACTTTAATCTGTTTCAAAACAAAAGGACAGTTGTATGAAGCTGCCACCAGGTGGTAGCCCATTACTGTTCAATGTTTTTGTTGGTAATAAAAAACCAAAGTAATAAGCAACTATAAATTTAAGTGTCAACAAACATTTTATTATTAACCTCAGAGTTCTCAGAGAAGCAGCTAGTAGAAAGTACCAGATATACAAAGTGCTTTGGGATTGACTTAACTGAGACTGGTACCTGTAACTTAACTGAGACTGGTACCCTAACCATTACACTACAGAGATGATTAACCACTTATATATGTGACATACCTTTAACATAACCATATTCTGTAATGCCATATCTTTTAAACTAGGATGCATCATAGATATTGCTTTCTATATAATAAAATCCATTTAAAAAAGTTAAATCAAAACACAATTATAAAATATTGATTTCTACCTTAAACAATATCAATGTTGTGTCTAGACCAGTATCGATGCATAACATTGACCATATTTTAATTGTCACATTTTGATTGAAAAATGGCTGTATATATGTAGGTGTAGAACATGTAACTATAAAGAATGTAGTACAGGTGAACAGTGTGGTTAATTATTGGAGTTACAGATAACATGAATTCAAGGAAATTATTAAGTTTTACACGTGTTAAAAAATCTTTTCCAAAATGCTGACAAGAGGTGTACATCATCAATATGTATGGAACCCTTTTTCAGGAGGTGCACGAACATCTTCAATTTGAGTATACTCACCTAGGAAGAATTTGATTATGAAAACAATAACATACAAAAATGACTCCCAGCAAGTTCTGCACACAAAAGTATTTTTTAAATGGGTCAAATCTGTCAAAAAATGATGTGCACATTTTCAATGCCTGTGCAATCACTGTGCAGAGTTTGAATAATGTGGTAAAAAAAACTTGCAATTACAGATTACACAAACTGGGTACAGTTCACTCGAGATGTAATGAAATTCTGGGGAAACAAAGACATAAACGGAACTGACAGGGTAAAATACTTTATTTAAATACAACTACATTTTCACTATAACCAATTTTATTTTAAGTGGAGTGGACTGTACTTTCTACGGCATGCATTTAAAAAATGAGTAAGTTCCACAGATGAAATTTGTTCCCCCATATATTCCAATTTTAAATTTGGACTGATATTGTGGTCATCTTGAATTTTATTGTTTAACACAAAAGAAAAACTAGATGCTCTTCATTCAGATGAGCTAAAAACTGTACAACTCAATGATTATTCAGCCATCTTGGACTTCCAAAATGACACAAAAACTGAGGTTTGGTAGAGAACCATCCAAGGACCATTCCAGCCAATTTTCCTGTTAAATTGTTCAGTGGTTTCAGATAAGAATATATATATTTTTTAATTTAATATATTTTTCTGATAGTTTTCTATGTTAAATTTGATCTATGATATTGGCCATTTTGGATTTCCAATTCACATAAAAATGTCATCTTTTGTAAGAGAACATCCATTGACCATTCATGTACATGAGGGTTCAATCATGTTTGAAGTTTCTAGGAAGAAGCTTTTATTCATAAGATAAAACCTAAGTCCTGCTGTGGCTGCCATTTACCTATGGACATGAAAGTAACACCACTTGGGAAGTATCTAGCAAAGATCATCTCCACTATACTGGACTTCAATTTGTTAAGCATTTGAAATACTGCCCAAGCAGAAGATATCATAGACCTGGCAGCCATGTTTGACCATCATTTACCACTAATGTAACAACACTTGGTCAGAACCTTGTACGGAACGTTTTGGTCCAGTGTGGTTTCAATCCCTTCAGTGCTTCTTGAGAAGGAGGTTGAAAGTTGAAAAGTTTAAGGATGACAGATGACAAGTGAGGCAAAATTGCCCATGACCCTTTTATATCATATGTCACGATATATGCCGACCCCCAACATGAAGAAAAGTATTCATCTGATCTTTTGAACACGTTTCTGTATGCTTCAAAATACAAAGAAAATCTATTTGATCAAGAAATAGTTCCCAGTTATAAATTTATGATATAAAAATGTGCCGCATGCTACTAGGATGTGATGTCTTACAACAAATACTACAGTATTTATAACTAGAAGCTACTAGGATGTGATGTCTTACAACAAATACTACAGTATTTATAACTAGAAGCTACTAGGATGTGATGTCTTACAACAAATACTACAGTATTTATAACTAGAAGCTACTAGGATGTGATGTCTTACAACAAATACTACAGTATTTATAACTAGAAGAATACACCAGACAGGTTAATGAATATCAAATAAGAAAATAAAAACTATGAAGGTTCACAGATACCCTCTATCTAGGAATTTTAATGCAGGTTGTACAATCATGTTTGTGGTTTCTAGACAAAGCTTTTATTCTGTTTACACTAGGATCATATGTTAAACTATGTCCTGTGGTGGCAGCCATCTTCGATGTCTGATTAGCACAAATATTCATATATTTTGCACAGAAGTACCACAGGATAATTCACATAAAATAAATTTCAAACCACCAAAAGGTTTTAAACAATTTTTGTGCATGTCCCAAGCCAGGATTTCAAACGTCATATGTCAGGGTCTTTTTTGTGTTATGATTTGAGGTGAGAGAAGATAGTTTTATTTAGTGGCCACTGAGGGTGAGAGAAGATTGTTTTATTTAGTGGCCACTGAGGGTGAGAGAAGATTGTTTTATTTAGTGGCCACTGAGGGTGAGAGAAGATTGTTTTATTTAGTGGCCACTGAGGGTGAGAGAAGATTGTTTTATTTAGTGGCCACTGAGGGTGAAAAATGATACACCTTTATTCATAAGGTGGAATGCTAATAAAATTAATAAAAATATTGAATATTCCAAATTTTAATTATTTTTGAACACAAACATCTACAAGATTCCAACTAATGAGGGATAGTTTCCATCATTTTGATTGAAAAAATGTATTGAAAGATAATGCTGTCAAAAAATCTGTATGTATGGGAACAATCACTTATGATTATTAATATTTTTTTCCTCTAAAGACTTTATCAATTGTTTTATTATATTTTGAAATCAGAAATAGTTTGGTTTCAACACTATAGAACAACCATTGCTTTCTGGTAAGATATCTTTTTATAATTTTCCCATTTTTCAAGCTAACTTAAAATAATCGCAAAGATTGTTGATTTTTTTCTCTCTTTAAAAATAACACAAGCTAAACTATTCTTCATTTAACATACAGTAAAACCTGTGTAAACCGGCCACCATTGGGACCACGTTTCACGGCCGGTATTGATAGTGGGCCGGTTTATTTAGTGTCTACTCTCTGACTACCGTATAAGTGGTTTATTCACGGGAGCCAAATTTCACGATTTTCTTCCAAATTGGTGGATTTTTTTTAGCGGTACTTAATTTTTGCGATCCTGAATTTTAGCCAAAATCAAATTTTAGCAGATAGACCATTATATTAGAATTACATTCAGATTGTCTGAATTGCTTAACTAACAATTCAAAATAGGAATTGTTTTGAAATAATTGAGTATTGTAATTTCTTATGCATAATGCATGGATTTTTGTCCAGATTCTTTATTTTGCAGGAGGGTGCACATTTACTACTGTCTAATATTTTCGTATTTCTTTACTTGTTTGGACACTATTCCACAAAATCATTAAATGCGTATAATACTTTTTAATTATTCAGAGAATTACATTTATTGTAATACTCTCTAGTGGAGTTGTGTTTTGAACCAGTAAACGTTGATATGAAAATAAACTAAAAAAAAAGTGTGATTATATCTAACCGTGTGTAAAATAATCAATAATGCTGTCGATAAGATTGAATGTGTGTATGTATGAAAGGTGTCCTAATTACTTAGTGTATAATTAGACTGCCAGACTGTGTTTACTCAAGCTTTTAATGATTGAAAATAAAAAGAAAATAGGAATCAAATGTATTTGTCATTTTTTATGTCAAGTCTGGAAGTTTGATTACTCCCAGCTGTAAAGACTATAAAGTATAATCCGATTAACAATAAATTATCTCAAGTTATGATTGTATGGCTTGGATGCTAGTTCATCACTTAAATAATAAGGCATTGTTTGTTGTTCATTTATGATCATTGTCAACATATGCATTGTTTTCGGGAAGGATTCCCCCATGGCCGTGTTGGATATTTTAAAAGCGTTCCGGCGAAAAAACCCACTTATAAGCTATACAGGGTATTTCATCTTGATTAAGCTTTCGCTTTTTAGGTGTTGATTCCATGTTTGTTTAACATTTAATGAACATTTAAACATTAACCACATGAGTTACCAGTGATCACTAATTACAGGTGTGCTAATATACACACTTCGATAAACACTTTCAATACGTTTCCCCTTACTACCGATCGATATTCACATATATGTAAACACACGCTTGATTGATCTGATCATGACTGGTTTACGGAGATGAATTATAACAGTAATTAGTGTATTGGGACTGCAAGTCAAGGCCGGAATTCGGAATGTGCAGTGTCCGGTTTATTCAATGATTTTTAACAAAGATTATTAAGGAAAAAACTGGGGACTTGAAATTTAGATCGGAATGGACAGTATTCCGGTTTACTCAGGGTCCAGTTTCATCAGGTTTCACTGTAGTAATTATGAAATTTGACTATTCTTTTAACCAATGAAAAAAATTATTAAGATATCTGCTATATAAAATTCACAATAGACTATTTTTAAAATGTTCTATTTTCCATATTCTTGGTCCATACGTAAGATTTAATTGACCATGATTAATAAAATTAAATGAAACAATAACATTTGATTAAAATCTTTCAATTGTTTCAAAGAAATAAGGTGATGAAAATTGTAAACTAAATCTTCAACATAAATTTGAAATAAAAACAATCAGAAAAAATCACCAAATGAGTCTTTTTTTTCTAAAAAACAACAACACACATATATATATATTAACTCCTGTTTCTTGCATGTTTATGGATATCTTCGCAATCTTTGAGCACAACCACAATTGAAAACTAATAGGACTTATTTATCTATTATATCTATGTAATTGTTTAAATGTTAGTTTTTCTTACTTCCAAAATTTGTTTAAAATATATAAGAAAATACCATATGAAATACCATATGAAATACCATTCATAAAGAATTACCTTATTCTTGAAATAAAAAGAACCATTTTTTATCTAAATAAGAAATTGTATATACTTATTATTTAATATTATCTGTAAAATAATTTGATTTCAGTGAAGATATTTAACAACTATTACAAATGTAGAATTATCATTAAAAGGTTTATGGTGTTTAATGCCACTTTCAACAATATTTCAGTTATATCGTGGTGGTAAGTTTTATTGAAGGAAACCAGAGGACCCGTAGAAAACCACTGACCTGTTCCCAGTCACCGACAAAAAATTTATCACATAATGTTGTATCAAGTACACCTCGCCACGAATGAGGTTCAAACTCACAACTAAAAGATATTAATTTGCTGTACTCATAACAAGATCATATCTACTGTTGATGGCAGTTTAAACCTTCAATTTTAATAGACATTCTGTATATTCCTCATTTGATTCTATAATTATATGTTTTTATAACTTTTTTATATTCATTTTTTGAGTTATCTCCCTTGCTACAGGCAAAATGGTACCTGATCTAGCAAGAGTAATAGAAAGGACAATGAATTTGACTATAAAATTCTCATAATGTTTTTAATATTTGAACCTTGTAAAATATCAGAGGATAATTTTATAGCAAAAACATAGAAAATAGAAAATTCACATGTTGTTATTACATTACAGATTATGGGAATTATATGTTATTTTTACTGAACTTTGCATGAAAGGGGACCACCCTTTTGTCTGCCATAAGGGAATATAACTCCTGCAAAACATATAATTTTAGAATCACATTCAGCAATGTGCATATGGTCTATTGAAATAATGTGTTTATAAAAGCTACAGGGGCTATCAAGTCATTTGTAACATCATCATCTTAATCGTTATTTAAAAAAAAAAAAAAAAGTAAAAGAAACTTTGTACAAGGAGATCTTCAACTTACTTTAAAGGGAGATAATTCAATAGTTTCATTCATTTTATTCCATTTTGTGTATCAAACAGGATAGTCTTGTTAACAAATTCTTACTTTCCAAAAATGATATAAAATGAAAGTAGATTTTTTGAATATCTCACTCATGTCTTTACCTCTGTTATTTCTTTAGTGATGGCTTGAGATCTTTTTGATCTGTCTTTTTCATACTTTGATAATTCTGTATATATAATATGTTCTAAATCATCTTGATCTTCCTAAAAAATATTTTCAACATAAGAAAATTACTTCTATTTTCTCACTATAGCTTAATAAAAGTTAATAGCAAGACAAATCAAACAATTAGAAACTAGTATTACTGTGAGCACAGCTCACTAAGATATACCCCCCCACTCCCCACATCTGTCCAACCTATTTCCATAACCAAAAAATTACTGATTGTTCCGACCAAAAATGAAAGGGACCCTCCTCTCTTCACCGGTAAGCTGCTGATAAAATTTCAAAACATTCTGAGAAACACTACTCAAGTTATCATACGACATAGGGTAAAAATCCTATTTTCCGTCATATCAAGTCCAATAACTCTGGAACGGCAAAAGTGAAAATCGTCAAAAATGAAAGGGATCCTCGTCTCTTCACTGGTAAGCTGGTGATAAAATTTCAAAACATTCTGAGAAATACTACTCAAGTTATCATACGACATAGGGTAAAAATCATATTTTCCGTCATATCAAGTCCAATAACTCTGGAACAGCAAAAGTAAAAATCGTCAAAAAAGAAAGTGATCCTCCTCTCTTCACCAGTAAGCAGCTGATAAAATTTTAAAAGATTCTAAGAAACACAACTCAAGTTATCGTACGACATAGGATTTGTCTACAGACGGACGGACGGACGGACAGACGGACGGACATGGTGAAACCAGTATACCCCCCTACAGCTTTGTTGTGGGGGGTATAATTACAATGCCACTTAATAACTTTTCTGACTCAATTTGCTCTTATAGTGAATGAATGATTGTTGTTTAACACTAAATTAGCGATATTTCAGTTATATCATGGTGAGAACAAGTTATATTTGATGAGATGATGTCAGCTTTGTACTAGATTAACATGCTGAGTTAGATTTTTATAGTACTAGCTCACTGAAACAACAGTCTGTGGGTAGACATTTCACTACACTTGGACACATTATCCTGATTCCAAGCCTACCAGTATTTACTCTTTCTCCTTATTGCTGCATATTTTGCAAGGAAGCAACAAATACCAATTTTATAGTCTTTGACCCGACTAGGGCACAAACTCATGATCAACCATACTCGAGGTGAGTACGCTAACCATTTCACCACCGATACTGTTCATTTTCAATCATAAAACCAATGACTGACAAAAATAAATATTATTAGTACAAAAGTACAGTAAATTTACTGGTACTTCATAACTATCAATTGATGCATTAACCTTTGAACAGATTTGTGATTACATGGTTTTGGTAAGTCCACAAGAGATTTGTGCTTAGCCATACAGTCTATAAATTCATTCTTCACACACCATGTACTAATTTACAAACTTAGTTGATACCCATAAATTTCCTATGGAAATGAATACTGAATTTTAAAAACTGTTTTAAGCTACTTATATACAAACCTGATTGGATATTTTCAAACTCTGTATTTCTTTTTGCAGTGTTGCAATTCTCATTGCTTTGACAGGGTATTCTTTGTCCTGAAAGAGGAAATATACAATAATTAGCTGTGTACGGTATGCATAAGTGTATAATATACTCACAATTCATTGCCTGGTCATTAACAGAAGTATATAACCTTTCTGACTTGCAAATAACACTTGGGGGCCACCCTGGTCATGATCGTATGGTATAATATACATCCAATTCATTGTCTTATCGTTAACAGAAGAATATAACCTTTCTGACTAGCGCATAACACTCTCCCAAATTTACCAAACTATTTTCTGAGCAAAAAATGTTTGTACTAATTATGTTTAACTGATTAGGGTAATAAAAGTATAAAGGTCTACAATAGTATACTCCTATTATAAGTCTATGAGGACAAGAGCATGTTTTTGTCCCCCAAACTTACTTTATAATTCAGCTGATGGGTTACTCCTATGTTGATATAAACTTACTTTATAATTCAGCTGATGGATTACTCCTATGTTGATATAAACTTACTTTATAATTCAGCTGATGGGTTACTCCTATATTGATATAAACTTACTTTATAATTCAGCTGATGGGTTACTCCTATATTGATATAAACTTACTTTATAATTCAGCTGATGGGTTACTCCTATATTGATATAAACTTACTTTATAATTCAGCTGATGGGTTACTCCTATATTGATATAAACTTACTTTATAATTCAGCTGATGGGTTACTCCTATATTGATATAAACTTACTTTATAATTCAGCTGATGGGTTACTCCTATATTGATATAAACTTACTTTATAATTCAGCTGATGGGTTACTCCTATATTGATATAAACTTACTTTATAATTCAGCTGATGGGTTACACCTATGTTGATATAAACTTACTTTATAATTCAGCTGATGGATTACTCCTATGTTGATATAAACTTACTTTATAATTCAGCTGATGGGTTACTCCTATGTTGATATAAACTTACTTTATAATTCAGCTGATGGGTTACTCCTATATTGATATAAACTTACTTTATAATTCAGCTGATGGGTTACTCCTATATTGATATAAACTTACTTTATAATTCAGCTGATGGGTTACTTCTGTTGATATAAACTTACTTTATAATTCAGCTGATGGGTTACTCCTATGTTGATATAAACTTACTTTATAATTCAGCTGATGGGTTACTCCTATGTTGATATAAACTTACTTTATAATTCAGCTGATGGGTTACTCCTATGTTTATATAAACTTACTTTATAATTCAGCTGATGGGTTACTCCTATATTGATATAAACTTACTTTATAATTCAGCTGATGGGTTACTCCTATATTGATATAAACTTACTTTATAATTCAGCTGATGGGTTACTCCTATGTTGATATAAACTTACTTTATAATTCAGCTGATGGGTTACTCCTATATTGATATAAACTTACTTTATAATTCAGCTGATGGGTTACTCCTATATTGATATAAACTTACTTTATAATTCAGCTGATGGGTTACTTCTGTTGATATAAACTTACTTTATAATTCAGCTGATGGGTTACTCCTATGTTGATATAAACTTACTTTATAATTCAGCTGATGGGTTACTCCTATGTTGATATAAACTTACTTTATAATTCAGCTGATGGGTTACTCCTATGTTTATATAAACTTACTTTATAATTCAGCTGATGGGTTACTCCTATATTGATATAAACTTACTTTATAATTCAGCTGATGGGTTACTCCTATATTGATATAAACTTACTTTATAATTCAGCTGATGGGTTACTCCTATGTTGATATAAACTTACTTTATAATTCAGCTGATGGGTTACTCCTATGTTGATATAAACTTACTTTATAATTCAGCTGATGGGTTACACCTATGTTGATATAAACTTACTTTATAATTCAGCTGATGGGTTACTCCTATATTGATATAAACTTACTTTATAATTCAGCTGATGGGTTACTCCTATGTTGATATAAACCTACTTTATAATTCAGCTGATGGGTTACTCCTATGTTGATATAAACTTACATTATAATTAAGATGGGTTACTCCTATATTGATATAAACTTACTTTATAATTCCTTACTTTATAATTCAGCTGATGGGTTACTCCTATGTTGATATAAACTTACTTTATAATTCAGCTGATGGGTTACTCCTATATTGATATAAACTTACTTAATAATTCAGCTGATGGGTTACTCCTATATTGATATAAACTTACTTTATAATTCAGCTGATGGGTTACACCTATGTTGATATAAACTTACTTTATAATTCAGCTGATGGGTTACTCCTATATTGATATAAACTTACTTTATAATTCAGCTGATGGGTTACTCCTATGTTGATATAAACTTACTTTATAATTCAGCTGATGGGTTACTCCTATGTTGATATAAACTTACTTTATAATTCAGCTGATGGGTTACTCCTATGTTGATATAAACTTACTTTATAATTCAGCTGATGGGTTACTCCTATGTTTATATAAACTTACTTTATAATTCAGCTGATGGGTTACTCCTATGTTGATATAAACTTACTTTATAATTCAGCTGATGGGTTACTCCTATATTGATATAAACTTACTTTATAATTCAGCTGATGGGTTACTCCTATGTTGATATAAACTTACTTTATAATTCAGCTGATGGGTTACTCCTATATTGATATAAGCTTACTTTATAATTCAGCTGATGGGTTACTCCTATGTTGATATAAACTTACTTTATAATTCAGCCGATGGGTTACTCCTATGTTGATATAAACTTACTTTATAATTCAGCTGATGGGTTACTCCTATGTTGATATAAACTTACTTTATAATTCAGCTGATGGGTTACTCCTATGTTGATATAAACTTACTTTATAATTCAGCTGATGGGTTACTCCTATGTTGATATAAACTTACTTTATAATTCAGCTGATGGGTTACTCCTATGTTGATATAAACTTACTTTATAATTCAGCTGATGGGTTACTCATATGTTGATATAAACTTACTTTATAATTCAGCTGATGGGTTACTCCTATGTTGATATAAACTTACTTTATAATTCAGCTGATGGGTTACTCCTATATTGATATAAACTTACTTTATAATTCAGCTGATGGGTTACTCCTATGTTGATATAAACTTACTTTATAATTCAGCTGATGGGTTACTCCTATGTTGATATAAACTTACTTTATAATTCAGCTGATGGGTTACTCCTATGTTGATATAAACTTACTTTATAATTCAGCTGATGGGTTACTCCTATGTTGATATAAACTTACTTTATAATTCAGCTGATGGGTTACTCCTATGTTGATATAAACTTACTTTATAATTCAGCTGATGGGTTACTCCTATATTGATATAAACTTACTTTATAATTCAGCTGATGGGTTACTCCTATGTTGATATAAACTTACTTTATAATTCAGCTGATGGGTTACTCCTGTTGATATAAACTTACTTTATAATTCAGCTGATGGGTTACTCCTATGTTGATATAAACTTACTTTATAATTCAGCTGATGGGTTACTCCTATGTTGATACAAACTTACTTTATAATTCAGCTGATGGGTTACTCCTATGTTGATATAAACTTACTTTATAATTCAGCTGATGGGTTACTGCTATGTTGATATAAACTTACTTTATAATTCAGCTGATGGGTTACTCCTATATTGATATAAACTTACTTTATAATTCAGCTGATGGGTTACTCCTATGTTGATATAAACTTACTTTATAATTCAGCTGATGGGTTACTCCTATGTTGATATAAACTTACTTTATAATTCAGCTGATGGGTTACTCCTATGTTTATATAAACTTACTTTATAATTCAGCTGATGGGTTACTCCTATGTTGATACAAACTTACTTTATAATTCAGCTGATGGGTTACTCCTATGTTGATATAAACTTACTTTATAATTCAGCTGATGGGTTACTGCTATGTTGATATAAACTTACTTTATAATTCAGCTGATGGGTTACTCCTATATTGATATAAACTTACTTCATAATTCAGCTGATGGGTTACTCCTATGTTGATATAAACTTACTTTATAATTCAGCTGATGGGTTACTCCTATGTTGATATAAACTTACTTTATAATTCAGCTGATGGGTTACTCCTATGTTGATATAAACTTACTTTATAATTCAGCTGATGGGTTACACCTATGTTGATATAAACTTACTTTATAATTCAGCTGATGGGTTACTCCTATGTTGATATAAACTTACTTTATAATTCAGCTGATGGGTTACTCCTATATTGATACAAACTTACTTTATAATTCAGCTGATGGGTTACACCTATGTTGATATAAACTTACTTTATAATTCAGCTGATGGGTTACTCCTATGTTGATATAAACTTACTTTATAATTCAGCTGATGGGTTACTCCTATATTGATACAAACTTACTTTATAATTCAGCTGATGGGTTACTCCTATATTGATATAAACTTACTTTATAATTCAGCTGATGGGTTACTCCTATGTTGATATAAACTTACTTTATAATTCAGCTGATGGGTTACTCCTATGTTGATATAAACTTACTTTATAATTCAGCTGATGGGTTACACCTATGTTGATATAAACTTACTTTATAATTCAGCTGATGGGTTACTCCTATGTTGATACAAACTTACTTTATAATTCAGCTGATGGGTTACTCCTATGTTGATACAAACTTACTTAATAATTCAGCTGATGGGTTACTCCTATATTGATATAAACTTACTTTATAATTCAGCTGATGGGTTACTCCTATATTGATATAAACTTACTTTATAATTCAGCTGATGGGTTACTCCTATGTTGATATAAACTTACTTTATAATTCAGCTGATGGGTTACTCCTATGTTGATACAAACTTACTTTATAATTCAGCTGATGGGTTACTCCTATGTTGATATAAACTTACTTTATAATTCAGCTGATGGGTTACTCCTATATTGATATAAACTTACTTTATAATTCAGCTGATGGGTTACTCCTATATTGATATAAACTTACTTTATAATTCAGCTGATGGGTTACTCCTATGTTGATACAAACTTACTTTATAATTCAGCTGATGGGTTACTCCTATGTTGATATAAACTTACTTTATAATTCAGCTGATGGGTTACACCTATGTTGATATAAACTTACTTTATAATTCAGCTGATGGGTTACTCCTATGTTGATATAAACTTACTTTATAATTCAGCTGATGGGTTACTCCTATGTTGATATAAACTTACTTTATAATTCAGCTGATGGGTTACTCCTATATTGATATAAACTTACTTTATAATTCAGCTGATGGGTTACTCCTGTTGATATAAACTTACTTTATAATTCAGCTGATGGGTTACTCCTATGCTGATATAAACTTACTTTATAATTCAGCTGATGGGTTACTCCTATGTTGATATAAACTTACTTTATAATTCAGCTGATGGGTTACTCCTATATTGATACAAACTTACTTTATAATTCAGCTGATGGGTTATTCCTATGTTGATATAAACTTACTTTATAATTCAGCTGATGGGTTACTCCTATATTGATACAAACTTACTTTATAATTCAGCTGATGGGTTACTCCTATGTTGATATAAACCTACTTTATAATTCAGCTGATGGGTTACTCCTATGTTGATATAAACTTACTTTATAATTCAGCTGATGGGTTACTCCTATATTGATACAAACTTACTTTATAATTCAGCTGATGGGTTACTCCTATGTTGATATAAACTTACTTTATAATTCAGCTGATGGGTTACTCCTATGTTGATATAAACTTACTTTATAATTCAGCTGATGGGTTACTCCTATATTGATACAAACTTACTTTATAATTCAGCTGATGGGTTACTCCTATGTTGATATAAACTTACTTTATAATTCAGCTGATGGGTTACTCCTATATTGATACAAACTTACTTTATAATTCAGCTGATGGGTTACACCTATGTTGATATAAACTTACTTTATAATTCAGCTGATGGGTTACTCCTATGTTGATATAAACTTACTTTATAATTCAGCTGATGGGTTACTCCTATATTGATACAAACTTACTTTATAATTCAGCTGATGGGTTACTCCTATATTGATACAAACTTACTTTATAATTCAGCTGATGGGTTACTCCTATATTGATATAAACTTACTTTATAATTCAGCTGATGGGTTACTCCTATGTTGATATAAACTTACTTTATAATTCAGCTGATGGGTTACTCCTATGTTGATATAAACTTACTTTATAATTCAGCTGATGGGTTACTCCTATGTTGATATAAACTTACTTTATAATTCAGCTGATGGGTTACTCCTATGTTGATATAAACTTACTTTATAATTCAGCTGATGGGTTACTCCTATGTTGATATAAACTTACTTTATAATTCAGCTGATGGGTTACTCCTATGTTGATATAAACTTACTTTATAATTCAGCTGATGGGTTACTCCTATGTTGATATAAACTTACTTTATAATTCAGCTGATGGGTTACTCCTATGTTGATATAAACTTACTTTATAATTCAGCTGATGGGTTACTCCTGTTGATATAAACTTACTTTATAATTCAGCTGATGGGTTACTCCTATATTGATATAAACTTACTTTATAATTCAGCTGATGGGTTACTCCTATGTTGATATAAACTTACTTTATAATTCAGCTGATGGGTTACTCCTATGTTGATATAAACTTACTTTATAATTCAGCAGTGTATGAAGTTGTTCTTGTTTACTTTTTAATTTTATATCTATTTCATCAACTTTTTCTTCCAAGGCTGAAATATTAAAATCAATCATTTTACTTCAAACTTTTGACTTGTAATGATAATTAAATGTTATATTTTATTTTCCAACCTTTATAGATTCAGTAATGACATGACTTATTAAAAAACATCAAATATATTTTTCCACTTTAACATTAACGATAAGAATTATGTGTGATCAACCTGAGAAAATGGTATTTTTCTGCAAATCAAGGGTCGTAATTCCAACACTGGATGTGTTTTAAAGTTCAAAATGGAATCTTGTCTTGCCTTTTATGGCCCTGATCTTGTGTTTAAATATCAAATGATTTGCTTGGGGGAAACTGAAGTTATTGAACAGTAATCTGATCATGACATTTTTCAGCAAATCAAGGGACATAACTCCACAATGGAAAAAGTTGTAAGTCAAAAATGAAACTGTTTTATGGTCTTTTACATTGTGTGTAGATTTCAAATGATTTGTTTAAGGAGAACTGAAGTTATAATACACCAACATAGGTAAAACTTAATGTCCTCGATGCCTAGTGAAAGGCACTTTAAAAGAGGTTTTTTGATGAAGCAACTGCAACGTTACAGGTACCTTAATTTGGCCTTAATACTGGTAAATAGCATGGGTAAACTAATCAAGTCACTATGTGAAAACATGCCCTTGTTCAAATTTTATTTTTTTCATTTTTAAGAACATTTTTATATGAAAACTAAGTACATAAAATACACTATTGTACCCATTAATATCATTTCAGTTCTTTCTCTTGTCGTTTCCAATTCATCTTTAGCTTCTCTGTGTTCTTTAGAAAAATTTGAGTTCAAGGTAGAAATACCTCCCTGAAATACATGAAAAACTTGAGTTCAAAGTATGAATGCCCACTAAGATACATGAGTTCATAGTAGCTTATCAATATCTAGATTTAACAATATCTGATAAAAACTGTTATGAACACATGGAGGTTTTGAAAATTAAAAAAAAAAGTATTTAATAATAGAGATCAATAAGCTATTCTTCATAATATGAAACAGACAAGCATGATAAATTCTGTTACATTACAGACATTAGTTTCTTGTTTTTTTCCCTCCAGAAACAAATATAAATAACTTATAACCGAACAACTATGATAACTCACTGATGTATGAATGTGCATTCATGAAATACTGTGTTGTTTGGTTACTCACGATTTATTTTAGAAAGCAGACTATAGCTATGCCATAAGTAAACCTTTGATCTCTTCATAAGAACTTTCACGCTCGTATTTAGTGCAGTCCATATTGCTCAATCTTTATTTTTCCATGTAGTGTTTTGTAGATCAATATTTGTCCTTTTTCTCTTGGCTATTGTATTGTCTGTTTTCTTTGATGAATGGCTTCCTTTTTCTCTTGGCTATTGTATTGTCTGTTTTCTTTGATGAATGGCTTCCTTTTTCTCTTGGCTATTGTATTGTCTGTTTTCTTTGATGAATGGCTTCCTTTTTCTCTTGGCTATTGTATTGTCTGTTTTCTTTGATGAATGGCTTCCTTTTTCTCTTGGCTATTGTATTGTCTGTTTTCCTTGATGAATGGCTTCTGAATGCCCCTTTGGTATCTTCAAACTTGTTTATGCCAGATAACTGAATTTTTTAGATAAAATTAAAGGTTCCTTCAACTTGGACAGAAATATTAACGACATGTCAGTTACAATATTTACCCTGTATTTCTCATATCTTCTAAGTAAAGCTTTGACGTCATCTAGTGTACCGTGTTCTTCTGTATCTATAGACGTTCTCATCTTTAAATTCTCATTTAATCTGATCAAGATTAAGGATACTTGTACATCAATTCATTTAGACTCAGTCCTTCACACTAATTACAACTAGGTAAACAAAATATTCCCAAATTAATAATTTGGTGGAATAAATTGAAACTTTTTATTGGAAATGAGAAAATGTGAAAACCAAAGGCTCTAAGGAGTCTACATGTGTATAATCACTCACTCACCACTGCAGAGGTTCAAATTAGTGGTGGTCCGAGGGCTGTGACCCTCTGTTTTAGAGCTTGGACCTTCCCACTGGTAGTTAGCTACACCCAACAGACTTTCATATTTTATTTGTTGAAATCTTTCCTTTAAAAATTTGACTGAAATAAGTTAATCTAATATGAAAATATTCTTGAAATATGCCATGCTGTACATATCCAATAATGGATTAGCCTTAAATCTACTAAAATAAATTTTTAGTATTGTAGTCAGTCCTTTGGTACTAAAAATATCTCCAAGTAATCAGGCAAGATCAAAGGAAAAATATAGAATTTACCAATAAATGTGTAAAAACACACAATAAGGATACAATTCATAACTTCTTTTCTTATATTCTTCATTTGTCTTTTTTCTTGTCTTTATTCTCAACTGTAAATAAAACAGATCCTTACATTAATTCTTGATTAAAACTAGTCTGTCAAGCTGTCAAGATTTGATATAAAATTTATTTTGTTTCTTTCTAAATCTAATACAAATAGGTACATATCAAATACACCTTATCTTTAAACATAAATCAAATATAAAATATTGTTCTTAATCTAGTACAAATATGTACCAAACAAATGTTCATTATCATTTATCATAAATCATAATATAAAACTATTCTCAATCTATTACACAACTGCACCTTGAGTGTGGTAGATCATGGATACGAGTCGACGTCGGGTCAAACCAAAGACTATAAAAAATTGGTATCTGTTGCTTCTCCATTAAGCATGCAGCACTAAGAAGTAAAGAGTAAAGACAGGTTGGCTCGGGAAACGAAAATGATGTATCATAGAGGAGCAACATGTCTACCTGCTGACTGTAGTTTCAGTGAGCTAGCCCTATAAAAATCCAACTCAGCCTGTTGGTCTGGTACAAAGTGGACATCATCATCTCATCATGATAAAGCTGATAAATTGCTCGCTTGGCATTAAACAATAATCACAAATTCACTCAATCTAGTAGAAATATGTGCCAACCAAATGTACCTTATCAAATTAAAAAATATTCTTAATCTATATATTAGTATAATATATAATAGGTTAAAAACCAAGTTCATCATATCATGTACTCACATTAATGTGTATATTGTCCTCCGTAGTCAGTGGACCTATTTTAATTTCTAGATGATAAACATCAATAAAAGCTCTGTTCTATCCAATGCTGTTTTGTCACGTACAACTAATCAATTTTTTAAATAAAATACTGTTTTCACTCATAATTTCTCTGTAATTATATTTGCTCCCACTTTTGATCACAATATTACCTCTAGAATTTTGATTCTTTCATTTCTGCCTTTATCTAGTTCAGCTTGTTTTGCTGCTTCTTTTTTCTCCCTGTATGTTGGTACATGGATACCTTTACTTGGATCGGCAGACTTCACACGGCCAACAACAAATGACTTACTGGCTATCAAAATAATCCATTTAAAAACATATAAAATACAAAAATAGCATGTACCTAACTGATCTTAGTACAGAACTAAATGTATGTTTTCGCTACTTTATTTATGAATTGAATGCATTTTTTTGTAGTTTTATTGGCGTGTAAAAGCGTGGACCGAAGCACATTTTACATGAACCTTCATACAAAAAATGTGCCTCGGTCCACGCTTTTACACGCCTATAAAACTACAAAAAATGCATTCAATTCTTATAATTACATTTAAATCACACCAAAATTTAATATAGTTGAATTTTTCGTTGTGAATTTTATTTCTGTTTAACAGTTAAGATTATTTGCTGTTGGAAATTACTACGCCATTGATTTTTTACATCTGACGTCGTCATGGAGGCACGTGCAAGTTCGGGTTTGAGCTTTATTGGGATGTAAAACATCTCTTTTATAATCATGTGACCACTTCATAACCAATCATATTGTAACATTTCAATGAAAAACGGAAGTAATGTAATTATTGTCATATGAGAATCTTTTGCATGTGGCTGTCCTTGAATGAAAGTTCAACAGTACTGCCATGTGCAAGTGAAATGTAAAAATAAAATATAGGTTACAAATGTGTTTTGAATTTTACAACATGTGTATAATCTTTTACAATGTACTTTCAATACGTAAGAGTACATTGTTGTCCACACAAGCATTTTTTTTTAAATAAAAGTATGTTTATTTTCTCTTTACAAAAAACATGACATTATCAATACATTTTTTATCATTTTTACTTATGGTTTACCACTGCATTGATCTTAGTAACCGAACAACAACTACAATTCACTCATGCGCTAATGTACATTCATGAATTACTGCATCTTTCGATTAGGCCAAAAAAAAATATATGTGTGTTTACTGTCACATGTCAAAAAAATCTAGGGTCGGTCGGTCGGGATTATTATTAATTTTTTTTTATCGACAAAACCGGAAATAGTCGTTCCCGGTTCCGGAATCCGATTCCGGTATTTAATTTTCGAAAATTCCGGTAAAATGACGAATTATGCAGTTTTTCTACCTTCTTTGCTCTCAATTTCGACAAAAAGCTAGCAGTTGAATAAATAAAACATTGCTGCTGGTTAAACAACAAAAATGGTTATCCGGATTCTGTGTAAAAATGCATAGGGTCGCTAGCAAAAATTAGGGTAGGTCGGGTGACCGTAAACACACATATTTTTTTTTTTGGCCTTACTTGTAATTAATTTTAGATATGCAGAATGTACGAGTAGTTATTCTATAAGTAATTTTTAAATATCAGGAGTTTTTCTGAATTTTGGTACATTGCATATAACTATATCTCATTCCTGTACCTTCAAATTATATGTTAAGATTTTTTACAAAATTAAATATTCCTTCTAAACTATTGTAATAAATCTTTTTCCAAGTAAAGTAAAAATTATAATACTGTATTTGATTAACAAATAAAGAATACAAACCATCTGATTTAACATGTGTTTTAGTAGGTTTAGTTTTTCTTGTCCATTGTTCATAATCGGCAAATTCCACGCTAATTCGACTGTCTATTGACTTCAACAAATCTTCTCTGGCTGTAGCCATCTCTAACTTGTAAGAAATCTACTTATTACCTCTAAAATAATAATAGTTCAGATGTTAAAGCATATAGTCTTGCTTGCCTTTAAAACTAAAGGTTTTGTTGCAGTGTGACTGTCTTGTGATAAAACTGATTAAACCTGTACTGTCACTATCCTTTAACAATTAGGTATTAGGTTGGGGTCCAGATCACAATGCAATTTGTCAGATTTGTAATTTATGTGATGAAAGGTCTACACCTAATGGCAGGTTGGTGCAGCCACACCATGGACCATTTATCAATGTTTATGGCATCTTTGTTCATATCTTCGTATTACCTATTGAGTTAGGGACCGTTGAGCTCGTGATCATATGGTAGTTGAATTTACATCTACCTGTGCAGTCAGTGACTATCACCACTAAAGTTATGAGTTCGAATCCCACTCATTATGAGGTATACTCGATACAACATTATCTGATAAAGCTTGTGTGACTTGCTGCAGGTCGATGGTTTTCTCTGGGTACTCTCCACCAATAAAACTGACTGCCACGATATAGCTGAAATATTGTTGTTATTTTAAATGATACCCTTGGATAAGCATAAGCATGACAGGGACCCTTTGTAAAGTTGTTCATTTTTGGCTCATAATCAGGAGGGAACTGTACCAATTATTGCTGTCTTATTAGATATGGAAAATGAGGTCTAAATCAGAAGTGAAATCAAAGAAGATGGTCTTAAAACAAAACTTATGGTGTCATCATTGGTACACCCATTTGCTATTTTCTTCTTTCAAATGAGGCAAAACTGCAGAGAGGCCCATTGTGACAAAAGCCGAAATAATTACAACCGTGTCTGGCTTTTAGACGTATCATGTAATTAAATGCACACGATTGTTTGTTACTTTCGTAAACAAAAATCGTCTGCTCACTTAAGGAAAAACTGAATGTCTACAATAATGATGCACAGATATCAAAATACTTCATTGAAATGAACTATACTTGGCAATGATTTGGGTCAATGAAAACTACACATAAGCTACAATTTACTAACTGATTTGCAAAATCGGAAGTGATCTTTATTGACCTTGATCATTAGTGCATCTAAAAGGCAGACAAAATATCTGTTGTTGAAAATGGGAGGTAGGTCTATTGAATGCCCCCAAAATACACCTGAATGCTGATCGATTTTTAATAACATTAAGTTCAGACAGGGGTAAGCAGAGTTCTTGAAAGCTGTCGGTTTTATTGGTTTTGCCGATAAAAAATGTGAAAGTCCGATAAAAGCAACATAAATATCGGCCCAGATTGAAAAAAAAATGTGATGTTTTAATTTTTTCCGGAAATTCGTACCCGTTCCGCATGATGGTTCTCATTTTATAATAAAGAATCATTTGGAATTCCGATTGTTCTTTCCGATGGCGGATGAGACCCGAGGGCTTCCGCACCATAACAAACAAGCATGGCTACATCATGGCCGATTAAATTTTACACAGCAGCTAAGCCGGGTGGGAAGAGGTAGAGCGACAATGATGCTCAGAACAAAAATAATGAAAAGGACGAAGCCAATAGGAATCGGTTATTTTCAAGCAGCTGGGGTACAGACAGACTTTGGCTACAAAATGACGACGAAAAAGGAATGACTTGCAAAATTTGTGTTGAACATTACAGGGATAACTTAAATTTACAGGGCTCGAGTAAAATACATCTTTTCATCGCAGGTTCCAAAAATTATAAAATCAGTACAGTATGACCATGAGAAATCTCATGTACATATTGAGAGGGAAATCCAGAGTAATAGGGTGTGGGAGAGAGCGACAGTGAGGAAAATAGGGACGAGAGTGATGTAGAGATTGATAGTGAATCAGAGTATGAGCAGAGTGAAGATGAAACTTTTAGAAATGTTAACAAATTTGTAGAAATAGAATACAAAATAGAGTATAATTAAAACATAATACAACTGATGTGTTTACTTATTTAATTCTGATTTTCAAAATTTTCTTTTTAAAAGTTATTTCGGACTGACAAAATTCTTAAGGGTATCAGACCAAATGACTGACACAAGGAAAACAATTTCAAGAACTCTGGGTAAGGTAATACACTTTTTTTATCAGACACATTCCGTCCATGCCGAAATATCCATCGGACTGCACCAGGGGTAAACTTTTAAATTTCCAGAATACCTTTGATAGGCCTTGAAACAAGATAAGGATGTAGAAACTGACCAAATATTTCTTCGGAATCCTAATCTCTCCTAGATTAATCACAGGTAAACAAATAAAAAACACCTGCATTTATATATGTACAAAGAGAAATTACAGTGAGACAGTAAATTACCAGAGAAAAAGTTTCAGTACACCGGGACCATTAGCGTCAATTGCGACCTTTAGGATCAGGATGTTTAATTAAATACCATACCCTTGTTACTAGCATGTAATCTGTATGATCTAGATTTACTCAGCATGGATGATGCATATACAGATGTGAGACTGGGTTGATTCAAATGAGCACAACGCAAAATATCTTTCAAGTTGCGTTTTTCAATGTACGCAACAAATTTTGACCTCAATGGTTATTCAAACAGGTTAAAAATATCTATCACAATCTCTGGATAGCAAACATTTTTTCAACAAACAAATTCAGTGGCTTTCGGCAGTACCCGTGCCCATCTATCCATGTATACGTACAGTATCGTTCGATTCTCAGTTCGCACCTGCTCTTAGACTTAGTCTTACTTATAAGTTGTATCTACTATACTACAACATAAATTTATCGGAATAAAGCCGACATATAGAAATAAGGGTGTATAATTATCATGATTACATTTGTATCGCTGTTTTGAGGAATTCTCAACCGCATTGTGCATTTTAATTACTTCATGTCAGGTCTTTAAAAAAAAATATGCCGCCATTTGTATTTGTTTCCATAGTGCCCGGGAGAGCTCACTAAAGGGGAGTAACTCTAGTACAACTTCTACTTCTATACGATGTTCCATCAATACTGATGATTATACATCGGCGAGAACAGACAAGATAAATTCTCAAAATAAACATGAAATATAACATGTATATACAAATAAAACACCAAGTACAGAAACAACTATGCCAATCATACTGGAAATATATAGAAAAATTAGTAACACCAAATGAAGATCAGAGCACCTTAATTTAAGGTATGGAAGGACACTATGGGCAAAAAAAAAACTAGTCAATGAATTTTTCATATATATTGTTCTTTGGGATGTACCTAATAAAATATCAAAATTTGAGAATAGGTTTCCAGGCTTATTTTTAAAATATTCCTGAAAGAGTTACCCCCCCTCTCATTTCTCCGTGTTATTAAGCGGAGGGAGGCGCGAAAAATTTTGGGATGTTTCGTGTGAAAAATCACGATTTTACGCCAAAAAATCATATTTTTTCCAATTTTAGGGGGGGGGGGGGGGGCGCCCCCTCTGGATCCGCCCCTGATAACAACTCAAAGACTTACAGAACAAAACTACATGGAAAAAAATACCCTATCATGCTTGATATTAACATCACAAATCATGGTATCTCAAAATTACTATAAACCTTGATTCATTAAAAGCAGCAGGTCCAGGTGAACAAAAACCACAAATTTTAAATGAACTGGCACCTAATATCTCACCGATATTATGCCTCATCTTCAATAAATCTTTAGAAACTGGAGTTGTCCGGGGAGCTACTGATTGGCGCACTGCACATGTCTCACCCATTTACAAGAAAGGGTCTAAGTATTCTCCCGAAAACAATAGACCTATATCACTTACATGTATATATATATGCTGTAAAATCATGGAACATGTTGTAGTTAGCGCAATCATGACCCATACAGACAACCACAATATCCTGTATCCCCTTCAACACGGTTTTCGGAAAAACAGATCATGTGAAACACAACTTTTAGAATTCATTGATGATGTCACAAAAAATATGGAAAAATCACTTCAAACAGAAGTTTTAATTATGGACTTTTGACAAGGTCAGCCACTATCTTCTTACACACAAACTAAATTATTACGGGATACAGGGTAAAACAAATACATGGATAAACAACTATTTATCAAATCGTAAACAGGCTGTTTTACTGGAAGGAGAGGCATCAGACTACATCCCTGTAATGTCTGGGACCCATACACCAACGAAAACATAACTAATCTTGAACAGGTACAGCGTAAGGCTGCTAGGTATGTTACTAACCGCTATCATAACACCTCTAGCATTAGTAACATGATAGAACATCTAAATTGGTGAAGCCTAGCAGATCGAAGATCAGATTCACGCCTAGTCATGTTATATAAGATATCGCATGAACTAGTAGCCATCCCAAAAACAGACATACTCATACCACCATTTAGATTCTCCCGGAACATGCACTCACTCTCATATCAAATACCTCCAACACGCTTACAACTCAGACAGCAATCATTCTTTCCGCGAACTATACGAAACTGGAACAGCCTCCCCCTGAACACTGTGAAGAGGAGTACGTAGTTGTGGTCCGACAGTTCGATGGTTCGACAGTTCGATAGTCCGACAGTTCGATAGTCTGACACAATGGTAACTACTCGACAATTTCTGGAAATGTTTTGGAAGGGTCTGTGCATTAGGGGGGGGGGGGGGGGGAGGGTGCGAATGTGGAGGGAAATACAATTCTGACGCCAAAATATCTAGATTTTATTTTAAAAAATGAAAAGAGGCGGGGGCGTTCACATCCCCTGCATCCTTACTCCTGTGTACGGGCCTGGTATTGTCAATTTTGATTAATATTTTCTTATTTCCGTGTAACAGTAAGATCGTGCTACCCTGGAATAAACATTTTTTTTCGTATTTATAGGTTCGTCACTGGCAATGTATTACCGAAAATAGTCTTCCATGAAAAGCAATATTTTAATGTCCCGCCAACATTGTTGGGGGACATTCAAACAAGTGATACCAAATTTAGTGCGTACGACATACGCATGTTTCTGGAATAACCTTCGTCAGGTACGCTCTAGATCAAAATGATTGGAAGCAAAATTCATAAAATGTTTGAGAGCATCAAGACCAAAAGGGGCCTAAACAAGACAGCCAAAAACCGTCTAAGGTCAAATTTGCATGAGGGAGTTGTAACCTTAGTTTTAATACAAGTAAACAAAATTATAAACCGGAAATTTACAAAAAATTTGTATCAACAATCATGCCATTGCCGAAAAGTGCAACGACGAAACATTTTCTTGTTATCGTTGTCATCGTTACATTTCAGTGTATTCGTCACGTAGCAAGCACCTTATCATAAATAATGTACTTAGTCTAAATTGTGATGATTTGACCTATTCGCCGAGAAGGCATCGTGAAGCCCATAAGAGATGACGCTGTACGTTCTTGCTCTTAATAGAGGGATTCAAGAGATCATTCCAGAAGGATGTAGCGTAATTGGTTGTGGATTTCCGACGATATCTGCTCGGCAAATAGGACAAATCGTGTCCGTAAACTGGACTTCTGTTGAGTTCCTTGAGATACCTCAACTACACACAAGACTTCTGAGGTAGCATGAACGGGGGAACTATTAAATTATGAACGACGGAACTATTAAATTTGTCGGACTATCGAACCGTCGGACTATCGAACTGTCGGACTATCGAACTGTCGGGACTATCGAACCGTCGGACTATCAATCGGATCCCGTGAAGAGTGACTCTGTTGAGTCATTCAAATCGGCTGTTTCACTCATTATTCACTAGTTCAAAATTCTTGTATATAGTTTTATCTTAATATCAAAAGTAAAAAAAAAATAAAAATAAATAAATAAAAATACTCATTAATTTTCATTTTCTAAAGTAAATTTGTAATTTCTTTAGAGCGTGTTTCGCAGTACCCAACGTGATTGGCGGAATCTTCAGTTAGTTGAAGGCGGCCTCTTATATTGTAGAAGTAGAAGACTTAGTATACACTGTACAGAAAAAAGGGGGATTTAGAATTTGTAACCTTGGATCAGAGTTTTAAACTGATCCAAGGACGGGCCTGGCACAACAATGCTGGCTGGTAGTGAGTTCCAGATGCGTATTGTCTGTGGAAAGAAACTGTATTTAAAATAGTCTTTAGTTGTGCTGTAGGTTTGGAACTGAAGTTTGTTGGTGGACCTGGCTATTTTCTGTTGATGAGTGACATACTGGTTAGGATCATGACCACAACACTGAAATAGCTTATTATATATATTTATTATTGAAATTTACAGTTGCTAAATATGTAATTTTTATCAAAACTATGGTCTCCCTCAGGCATAGGTGACCTTAGAGGACTTTGCTATCCTGTTTAGGCCCAATGGTTTTATTGCTCCCAAACTCTTTTATATTATTTGGCTTTCCAATCTTTCGATTTTGAACGTACCTGATGAAGGTTATTCCAGAAACGCGTCGTGCGCACTAAATTTGATATCTACGTTTTTATTACTATCACTGGGTCGATATCTCTGCTGGTGAACTATTAGTCCTCGAGGGTATTATCCGCCCAGTAGTCAATGCTTCGGCATTGACATGGTTTATTAGATATATTTAATATAGAAATTTACAGTTCCTAAATATGTAATTTTTATCAAAACTTTTTTGGATATTCTGTTTAGGCCCTTTGGTTTTATTGCTCTCAAACACTTTTAAAATTATTTGGCTTTCCAATATTTCAATTTTGAGCGTACCTGATGAAGGTTATTCCAGAAACGCGTCATGCACACTTAATTTGATATCTACGATTTTATTAGAATATATGCATTCAGTTGGCCAGATCCATAACAACAGTACAATAAGGATAATAACAAAATTACCGAACTCCGAGCAATCTTACAAAGGGAAAGTCAAAACTCATAAGTATATAAACAGACAAAATCAGTCAACAGCCGGAAAACTGTGAAAACCGTAATCACCCTGACTTGGTACAGGCATTTCTAAAGAAATGGTGATCTACCTAAAATGTTACAAAGAAGGGCAGCAAGATGTCAATAATCAATAGACATCATAACATCTTATATGTCAGCTGCACGATTGAAGAACTTGATTGGAAATTTCTTGAAGACCACAGAAAACCATCTACTGACTGCCTATGATGCATTAATTAGCAAATGTAATGGTCAAAGTAATTAAACACAGATCAGCGCTTTATATAATCAGACAGACGAACACGGATCACCAACAATAAGGGCTTTCAGGCAACATCGTGCAGAATTTAAATTCGCAAGGAATCTTATCACAAGAACTAACAGGAACTTGAACTCTCTACCGAAAAAAATAGTCACTGCCGACAGTCTTGAATGTTTCACTGCAATTGTATATGGAGTTTATATTTTTCTGTCGATACGATATTCCAGAGCTTGTGGCTGATATCAGGATTTAATTGATGAAGTTAACAAAGAAACCACTACACCATCGATATTTAATGATGTAATGTCGCCAATATGACTTATTAGCCATTATAGAATATCTGTCTCGCCAATGACCATGTATATGTTCCTGTTAGCCATTATGTAATATCTGTCTCACCAATGACCATGTATATGTTCCTATTAGCCATTATGTAATATCTGTCTCACCAATGACCATGTATATGTTCCTATTAGCCATTATGTAATATCTGTCTCGCCAATGACCATGTATATGTTCCTATTAGCCATTATAGAATATCTGTCTCACCAATGACCATGTATATGTTCCTGTTAGCCATTATGTAATATCTGTCTCACCAATGACCATGTATATGTTCCTGTTAGCCATTATAGAATATCTGTCTCACCAATGACCATGTATATGTTCCTGTTAGCCATTATGTAATATCTGTCTCACCAATGACCATGTATATGTTCCTATTAGCCATTATGTAATATCTGTCTCACCAATGACCATGTATATGTTCCTGTTAGCCATTATGTAATATCTGTCTCACCAATGACCATGTATATGTTCCTATTAGCCATTATAGAATATCTGTCTCACCAATGACCATGTATATGTTCCTATTAGCCATTATAGAATATCTGTCTCACCAATGACCATGTATATGTTCCTGTTAGCCATTATGTAATATCTGTCTCACCAATGACCATGTATATGTTCCTATTAGCCATTATAGAATATCTGTCTCACCAATGACCATGTATATGTTCCTGTTAGCCATTATGTAATATCTGTCTCACCAATGACCATGTATATGTTCCTATTAGCCATTATGTAATATCTGTCTCACCAATGACCATGTATATGTTCCTATTAGCCATTATAGAATATCTGTCTCACCAATGACCATGTATATGTTCCTATTAGCCATTATAGAATATCTGTCTCACCAATGACCATGTATATGTTCCTATTAGCCATTATAGAATATCTGTCTCACCAATGACCATGTATATGTTCCTGTTAGCCATTATGTAATATCTGTATCACCAATGACCATGTATATGTTCCTATTAGCCATTATGTAATATCTGTCTCACCAATGACCATGTATATGTTCCTATTAGCCATTATAGAATATCTGTCTCACCAATGACCATGTATATGTTCCTGTTAGCCATTATGTAATATCTGTCTCACCAATGACCATGTATATGTTCCTATTAGCCATTATAGAATATCTGTCTCACCAATGACCATGTATATGTTCCTATTAGCCATTATAGAATATCTGTCTCACCAATGACCATGTATATGTTCCTGTTAGCCATTATGTAATATCTGTCTCACCAATGACCATGTATATGTTCCTATTAGCCATTATAGAATATCTGTCTCACCAATGACCATGTATATGTTCCTGTTAGCCATTATGTAATATCTGTCTCACCAATGACCATGTATATGTTCCTATTAGCCATTATAGAATATCTGTCTCACCAATGACCATGTATATGTTCCTATTAGCCATTATAGAATATCTGTCTCACCAATGACCATGTATATGTTCCTGTTAGCCATTATAGAATATCTGTCTCACCAATGACCATGTATATGTTCCTATTAGCCATTATAGAATATCTGTCTCACCAATGACCATGTATATGTTCCTATTAGCCATTATAGAATATCTGTCTCACCAATGACCATGTATATGTTCCTGTTAGCCATTATAGAATATCTGTCTCACCAATGACCATCTATATGTTCCTATTAGCCATTATGTAATATCTGTCTCACCAATGACCATGTATATGTTCCTATTAGCCATTATGTAATATCTGTCTCATCAATGACCATGTATATGTTCCTATTAGCCATTATGTAATATCTGTCTCACCAATGACCATGTATATGTTCCTATTAGCCATTATAGAATATCTGTCTCACCAATGACCATGTATATGTTCCTATTAGCCATTATAGAATATCTGTCTCACCGATGACCATGTATATGTTCCTATTAGCCATTATAGAATATCTGTCTCACCAATGACCATGTATATGTTCCTATTAGCCATTATGTAATATCTGTCTCACCAATGACCATGTATATGTTCCTATTAGCCATTATGTAATATCTGTCTCACCAATGACCATGTATATGTTCCTATTAGCCATTATGTAATATCTGTCTCACCAATGACCATGTATATGTTCCTGTTAGCCATTATGTAATATCTGTCTCACCAATGACCATGTATATGTTCCTATTAGCCATTATGTAATATCTGTCTCACCAATGACCATGTATATGTTCCTATTAGCCATTATAGAATATCTGTCTCACCAATGACCATGTATATGTTCCTGTTAGCCATTATGTAATATCTGTCTCACCAATGACCATGTATATGTTCCTGTTAGCCATTATGTAATATCTGTCTCACCAATGACCATGTATATGTTCCTATTAGCCATTATGTAATATCTGTCTCACCAATGACCATGTATATGTTCCTATTAGCCATTATGTAATATCTGTCTCACCAATGACCATGTATATGTTCCTATTAGCCATTATGTAATATCTGTATCACCAATGACCATGTATATGTTCCTATTAGCCATTATGTAATATCTGTCTCACCAATGACCATGTATATGTTCCTATTAGCCATTATGTAATATCTGTCTCACCAATGACCATGTATATGTTCCTGTTAGACATTATGTAATATCTGTCTCACCAATGACCATGTATATGTTCCTATTAGCCATTATGTAATATCTGTCTCACCAATGACCATGTATATGTTCCTGTTAGCCATTATGTAATATCTGTCTCACCAATGACCATGTATATGTTCCTATTATCCATTATGTAATATCTGTCTCACCAATGACCATGTATATGTTCCTATTAGCCATTATGTAATATCTCTCTCACCGATGACCATGTATATGTTCCTGTTAGCCATTATGTAATATCTGTCTCACCAATAACCATGTATATGTTCCTATTAGCCATTATGTAATATCTGTATCATCAATGACCATGTATATGTTCCTATTAGCCATTATGTAATATCTGTATCACCAATGACCATGTATATGTTCCTATTAGACATTATAGAATATCTGTCTCACCAATGACCATGTATATGTTCCTATTAGCCATTATGTAATATCTGTCTCACCAATGACCTTGTATATGTTCCTATTAGCCATTATGTAATATCTGTCTCACCAATGACCATGTATATGTTCCTATTAGCCATTATGTAATATCTGTCTCACCAATGACCATGTATATGTTCCTATTAGCCATTATGTAATATCTGTCTCACCAATGACCATGTATATGTTCCTATTAGCCATTATGTAATATCTGTCTCACCAATGACCATGTATATGTTCCTATTAGCCATTATGTAATATCTGTCTCACCAATGACCATGTATATGTTCCTGTTAGCCATTATGTAATATCTGTCTCACCAATGACCATGTATATGTTCCTATTAGCCATTATGTAATATCTGTCTCACCAATGACCATGTATATGTTCCTATTAGCCATTATGTAATATCTGTCTCACCAATGACCATGTATATGTTCCTATTAGCCATTATGTAATATCTGTCTCACCAATGACCATGTATATGTTCCTGTTAGCCATTATGTAATATCTGTCTCACCAATGACCATGTATATGTTCCTATTAGCCATTATGTAATATCTGTCTCACCAATGACCATGTATATGTTCCTGTTAGCCATTATGTAATATCTGTCTCACCAATGACCATGTATATGTTCCTATTAGCCATTATGTAATATCTGTCTCACCAATGACCATGTATATGTTCCTATTAGCCATTATGTAATATCTGTCTCACCAATGACCATGTATATGTTCCTATTAGCCATTATGTAATATCTGTCTCACCAATGACCATGTATATGTTCCTATTAGCCATTATGTAATATCTGTCTCACCAATGACCATGTATATGTTCCTATTAGCCATTATGTAATATCTGTCTCACCAATGACCATGTATATGTTCCTATTAGCCATTATGTAATATCTGTCTCACCAATGACCATGTATATGTTCCTGTTAGCCATTATGTAATATCTGTCTCACCAATGACCATGTATATGTTCCTATTAGCCATTATGTAATATCTGTCTCACCAATTACCATGTATATGTTCCTATTAGCCATTATGTAATATCTGTCTCACCAATGACCATGTATATGTTCCTATTAGCCATTATGTAATATCTGTCTCACCAATGACCATGTATATGTTCCTATTAGCCATTATGTAATATCTGTCTCACCAATGACCATGTATATGTTCCTGTTAGCCATTATGTAATATCTGTCTCACCAATGACCATGTATATGTTCCTATTAGCCATTATGTAATATCTGTCTCACCAATGACCATGTATATGTTCCTATTAGCCATTATGTAATATCTGTCTCACCAATGACCATGTATATGTTCCTGTTAGCCATTATGTAATATCTGTCTCACCAATAACCATGTATATGTTCCTATTAGCCATTATGTAATATCTGTATCACCAATGACCATGTATATGTTCCTATTAGCCATTATGTAATATCTGTCTCACCAATGACCATGTATATGTTCCTATTAGCCATTATGTAATATCTGTCTCACCAATGACCATGTATATGTTCCTATTAGCCATTATGTAATATCTGTCTCACCAATGACCATGTATATGTTCCTGTTAGCCATTATGTAATATCTGTCTCACCAATGACCATGTATATGTTCCTGTTAGCCATTATGTAATATCTGTCTCACCAATGACCATGTATATGTTCCTGTTAGCCATTATGTAATATCTGTCTCACCAATGACCATGTATATGTTCCTATTAGCCATTATGTAATATCTGTCTCACCAATGACCATGTATATGTTCCTATTAGCCATTATGTAATATCTGTCTCACCAATGACCATGTATATGTTCCTGTTAGCCATTATGTAATATCTGTCTCACCAATGACCATGTATATGTTCCTGTTAGCCATTATGTAATATCTGTCTCACCAATGACCATGTATATGTTCCTGTTAGCCATTATGTAATATCTGTATCACCAATGACCATGTATATGTTCCTATTAGCCATTATGTAATATCTGTCTCACCAATGACCATGTATATGTTCCTGTTAGCCATTATGTAATATCTGTCTCACCAATGACCATGTATATGTTCCTATTAGCCATTATAGAATATCTGTCTCACCAATGACCATGTATATGTTCCTATTAGCCATTATGTAATATCTGTCTCACCAATGACCATGTATATGTTCCTGTTAGCCATTATGTAATATCTGTCTCACCAATGACCATGTATATGTTCCTATTAGCCATTATGTAATATCTGTCTCACCAATGACCATGTATATGTTCCTGTTAGCCATTATGTAAAATCTGTCTCACCAATGACCATGTATATGTTCCTATTAGCCATTATGTAATATCTGTCTCACCAATGACCATGTATATGTTCCTGTTAGCCATTATGTAATATCTGTCTCACCAATGACCATGTATATGTTCCTGTTAGCCATTATGTAATATCTGTCTCACCAATGACCATGTATATGTTCCTGTTAGCCATTATGTAATATCTGTCTCACCAATGACCATGTATATGTTCCTGTTAGCCATTATGTAATATCTGTATCACCAATGACCATGTATATGTTCCTGTTAGCCATTATGTAATATCTGTCTCACCAATGACCATGTATATGTTCCTGTTAGCCATTATGTAATATCTGTCTCACCAATGACCATGTATATGTTCCTATTAGCCATTATGTAATATCTGTCTCACCAATGACCATGTATATGTTCCTATTAGCCATTATGTAATATCTGTATCACCAACGACCATGTATATGTTCCTGTTAGCCATTATGTAATATCTGTCTCACCAATGACCATGTATATGTTCCTATTAGCCATTATGTAATATCTGTCTCACCAATGACCATGTATATGTTCTTATTAGCCATTATGTAATATCTGTCTCACCAATGACCATGTATATGTTCCTGTTAGCCATTATGTAATATCTGTCTCACCAATGACCATGTATATGTTCCTGTTAGCCATTATGTAATATCTGTCTCACCAATGACCATGTATATGTTCCTGTTAGCCATTATGTAATATCTGTCTCACCAATGACCATGTATATGTTCCTATTAGCCATTATGTAATATCTGTCTCACCAATGACCATGTATATGTTCCTGTTAGCCATTATGTAATATCTGTCTCACCAATGACCATGTATATGTTCCTGTTAGCCATTATGTAATATCTGTCTCACCAATGACCATGTATATGTTCCTCTTAGCCATTATGTAATATCTGTCTCGCCAATGACCATGTATATGTTCCTATTAGCCATTATGTAATATCTGTCTCACCAATGACCATGTATATGTTCCTGTTAGCCATTATGTAATATCTGTCTCACCAATGACCATGTATATGTTCCTATTAGCCATTATGTAATATCTGTCTCACCAATGACCATGTATATGTTCCTGTTAGCCATTATGTAATATCTGTCTCACCAATGACCATGTATATGTTCCTATTAGCCATTATGTAATATCTGTCTCACCAATGACCATGTATATGTTCCTGTTAGCCATTATGTAATATCTGTCTCACCAATGACCATGTATATGTTCCTGTTAGCCATTATGTAATATCTGTCTCACCAATGACTATATATATGTTCCTGTTAGCCATTATGTAATATCTGTCTCACCAATGACCATGTATATGTTCCTATTAGCCATTATGTAATATCTGTCTCACCAATGACCATGTATATGTTCCTATTAGCCATTATGTAATATCTGTCTCACCAATGACCATGTATATGTTCCTATTAGCCATTATGTAATATCTGTCTCACCAATGACCATGTATATGTTCCTGTTAGCCATTATGTAATATCTGTCTCACCAATGACCATGTATATGTTCCTGTTAGCCATTATGTAATATCTGTCTCACCAATGACCATGTATATGTTCCTGTTAGCCATTATGTAATATCTGTCTCACCAATGACCATGTATATGTTCCTATTAGCCATTATGTAATATCTGTCTCACCAATGACCATGTATATGTTCCTATTAGCCATTATGTAATATCTGTCTCACCAATGACCATGTATATGTTCCTATTAGCCATTATGTAATATCTGTCTCACCAATGACCATGTATATGTTCCTATTAGCCATTATGTAATATCTGTCTCACCAATGACCATGTATATGTTCCTATTAGCCATTATGTAATATCTGTCTCACCAATGACCATGTATATGTTCCTGTTAGCCATTATGTAATATCTGTCTCACCAATGACCATGTATATGTTCCTGTTAGCCATTATGTAATATCTGTCTCACCAATGACCATGTATATGTTCCTGTTAGCCATTATGTAATATCTGTCTCACCAATGACCATGTATATGTTCCTATTAGCCATTATGTAATATCTGTCTCACCAATGACCATGTATATGTTCCTATTAGCCATTATGTAATATCTGTCTCACCAATGACCATGTATATGTTCCTGTTAGCCATTATGTAATATCTGTCTCACCAATGACCATGTATATGTTCCCGTTAGCCATTATGTAATATCTGTCTCACCAATGACCATGTATATGTTCCTATTAGCCATTATGTAATATCTGTCTCACCAATGACCATGTATATGTTCCTGTTAGCCATTATGTAATATCTGTCTCACCAATGACCATGTATATGTTCCTGTTAGCCATTATGTAATATCTGTCTCACCAATGACCATGTATATGTTCCTGTTAGCCATTATGTAATATCTGTCTCACCAATGACCATGTATATGTTCTTATTAGCCATTATGTAATATCTGTCTCACCAATGACCATGTATATGTTCCTATTAGCCATTATGTAATATCTGTCTCACCAATGAACATGTATATGTTCCTATTAGCCATTATGTAATATCTGTCTCACCAATGACCATGTATATGTTCCTGTTAGCCATTATGTAATATCTGTCTCACCAATGACCATGTATATGTTCCTGTTAGCCATTATGTAATATCTGTCTCACCAATGACCATGTATATGTTCCTGTTAGCCATTATGTAATATCTGTCTCACCAATGACCATGTATATGTTCCTATTAGCCATTATGTAATATCTGTCTCACCAATGACCATGTATATGTTCCTATTAGCCATTATGTAATATCTGTCTCACCAATGACCATGTATATGTTCCTATTAGCCATTATGTAATATCTGTCTCACCAATGACCATGTATATGTTCCGTTTGTCTTAACCACAATCGCGTCCTTTCCACATTTATGACATCTCACCGAATTTCTGACCAAAGTAATACGATGGGTTCCACCAGTGTAGGAGGTAGGGAACTCAGCACCCCACCAGTGTAGGAGGTAGGGAACTCAGCACCCCACCAGTGTAGGAGGTAAGGAACTCAGCACCCGAATTCACCCCTGGTTTTGTTTTGTGGGTCCGTGTTGCTCAATCTTTAGTTTTCTGTGTAGTGTTTTGTAGATCACTGTTTGTCCTTTTCGTCTTTTTCTTTTGTATTGGCTGTCCTTTGAAGCACGGCTTCTGGTTACCTCCGTAGTATCTTCAAACTGTTCATGCATTAGTTGGAACACTGATATTCCGTAAGGATAAAATAATTCTTTATTGTGACCGTATAATGTCTGGAGCAATATTATTTAGCTTCCCTTAGCTCCAGACATTCACTTGAAGAACATGTTCCAGATTAGTTCATCAAATAGGATAAAAAAAAAGAAACTTCGTAAGCAGGACAATTGGGGATCAAAGCAAAACGACATGTACGTGCATTTATTTATATGAAATATCCAACTGTACAACATTTAAATAATACTCAGTCGGAAAATATGTCGCGTCATGTATGACCTGAGTAAAACCTCACTATGCCCTCGGGGTCACACACGGGTGACCTTATATTATCATCCAATGAAATTGGCGATGATGAAACTGTGAAAGCGTCTTTGTTTACTACGAACAATCAGATTGGTCGAAAAATGCCATAACCCGTATTTATCATAACATTAAATGTTCATGAAATAGCTAGGGCCACTCGCTGGTGACCCGTGGGTTTCTTCATATCTCCCATGACATGTCAGGGGAGCAAGTGAGAGATGTGATGTTAATATTTATACCAGTTGTTTACAACAAACACCAAGATATACACATACTGTACATTAAGTATTTACATAATTATATTACTATATAATAAAACTTAATCCTTAATTTACATTTTTGTTTGTACGTCTTTGAAAAATCATAAAGAAGAAACAGCTACTGAATATTTACATTGTTAGTACGCCACCATTTCTAAAAACATGGTTTCAAAACAGACAACTCGTTCTAAATAGGGAAACTGCACCCACATCTTATTTTGGAATAAGATTAATGCTAGATAATTTCCACACATTTAGCATGATAGAAATGGACTACGGTAAAACAAACATGTATACCTAACTACAAAAATAACTACAAAAGATAAATTAAATACACAATTTTTTCGAGAGAAAAAATACATACATATTGAAAAAACGTTATCATAAAGTATAAAAAGTGTTAAACCTAATACAAATTTATTATTCGGACATTTATTTTATAATCATAGAATGGCGACCTTTGGAAGAACGTTACGACACAGTTGATACGATATTCCAAATATTACGATCACTATCGATCATGACTTGGTTAAACATTATTCATTTATTGCATGCTGGTGAGGGAAATATGAAAAGTTATTCACCCAAGAGTATCATATTCCCTGAGGGCAACGCCCGAGGGGAATATGATACTCGTGGGGTGAATCAATTTTCATATTTCCTGAACCTGCATGCTATAAATGTTTTATTATACCGAATAAAACCAAGAAAACACATACATGTAAAATACTGCTGGCAAGCATATTTTAAGTCCATTGGAACGTTGTCTCAGACATTTAAAAACCACATCCACAACAAGTGATGCGTTCCGAGTGCCTCTGACGGGAAAACCCGCGAGGCTTCCGAGGGGGTGGAATATGATTTTTATTTCACGGAATACCGGATATGATTTTTGTCCTGTGTGCTCACGTGTTCTGATTTTTACCCATTGTCCAATCAAATTAATCTATTTATGGTAATTAATATACGAGGTATAATAATACGGAATATCTGCGTCACGATGACTATGGCTATGTTCCGTTTGTGGTAAGCAAATTTAGTCCTTTCCTCGTTCATGACGTATCACCGGATGTATTGTATGGTGGACCAGGAACTGTCCACCCTTCCGGAGCACTTAAGTTCACCCCGGTTTTCAGTGGAGTTCGTGTTACTTAATCTTTAGTTTTCTGTGTAGCCTTATTTGTTGATGATTGTTTTTCTTTTTGGTCATGTTTTGTAGCGTCCACTTCTGACTAATTATCTTTTTGGTCATGTTTTGTAGCGTCCACTTCTGACTAATTATCTTTTTGGTCATGTTTTGTAGCGCCCACTTCTGACTAATTATCTTTGGTATCTTCAAACTCTTCTTAATGCACACAAAAGAATTAAAGCGAGACATAATAAAGGCACAATTAATTCCCAGATATCTTTAAAAATAAATTGCAGCTAAAGTTGTTGAATCTATTTTATGTAGAGAGTAGTTTTATTGGTTATCAATATGTTGGAAATTTAAATGTTTGTTTTATTAAGTGGTAATAGATTATTCACCGGAAATCCGTTATTGACCCTTGTTATTGCCTTTGTGATTATCAATAATATTGTCTGGTCAACATCACACTAACATCCTTCGTTGCTTTAAAGCAAAATAAATATTAGTTGGGTTGGAGTGACACTGACAAAATGATCTTTTAAACCCAGACAAAATTCACAATACAAGTTTAATAAATATACCTTTTACTACTTGAGAACCTTAAAAAAAATGGTAAAACAGCTTTCAGCATATTATAAGAGCAAAATGCAACTTGAGGACAGTTTGACTAATCCAGTTTATAATGACTATGCTATTGGTAGCTACTCGTTTGTTATTTTATAGGTAGCCATTGGCAACACAGTTATATCAGACAACTTTTCAGTTTATTCATCTTCAGAAAAGACGATATTGCTCCTGTATCAATATTAGGTCTCACTAGATACAATTTTCTACAGAACAGGGTCTCTTGGCATGGTTCAGTTGTGGATAATGATGCATGGCTCTGAAGATACAACATATGTCAAAATGATGTTGACATTGATAGCAGCATTGTCATATATATAGTAGTATATAAAAAGTAGAACATAGTTTTGAAATCTAAATACATTTATTTTCCAAAATGGTGAAACGGTTATGAATATGGGTGTTCAATGTCACCTTCAACAATATTTCAGCTATGGTTTATAAATAGAAGAAACATAAGTACCCAGATAAAACCAACATCATTCCGTAACATTGAATCGAGTAAACCGAAAAGTAAATTATTATATATGTATATACATGGTCTAACATTCAACATTTTTATTTTTTCATATACATATCTTTTAGTATTTGACTAAATTAGGTCTTAGCAATGACTACAACGGTAAAAACCCAGTTTTATGGATTGATGAAACCAGATTACCTGGTGAAAACCACAGACCTTCCCCTCGTCACTGACAAACTTAATCAAATAAAGTTGTGGAGTACACCCCACCACGAAGCGAGAATCGAACTTACAACATTTGTGGTGATATGCATTGATTGTATATGTAGATGTACATGTAAATCAAATTATCGTATGTTGGCGGAGACAATGACCCAATATATGTAACTAAGCTAGATCTGAATATATCCTGTACCGATTATTACAGAAATACATACATCGTATGTTAAAGTTTTACATCTTGTCATCTTTCAAAATTTCAAATTCAATATCAATATTTTCTTTTGTTGATCCATTTTCTTTCACTTCACCATTTGGTTTTTGTTCGCTATTTTCCTTTGATTCACTTTTCTCTGTCACACTCATCTGGCAAAAGAATGAAATGTCATTAATATACTTACAAGACAAGACAAGACAATATTTTATTTATACAACCTCAGACACACAGGTGTACAGAATTCACATTCTATATAAATACAAATAGACATATCATATATGCAATACAACATCACAAAATAATAAATAAATAACATACAAGAAAGAAATCGGACTGTCTATAAAAAGCGCACCATAATTTTAAGAAAAGATGCCAGATTCCTGTACAGTTCTACATGACAATACATAAGCATTCGTGAAAGTTTCAGTTCGGTTGGATATTTCGTGTAATATATATAGGAATGAACTTTTACCTAATGGTTTTAATTTCCTGTTTTTTACAGATGAACAAATAATGGAATTCATCTTCAATTCCGTTTTCACAGAGATTACAAATTCTTTCATGCTTAGGCACCCCGTTCCATCTTCCTGTTTCAATGGGAAATTTGATATTGGAACATCTGAATTTAGCTATCATCGCCCTATCATATGAATTCAGTTTCACTAGATATTTTTCTATACCAAATCCCCTTTTATATTCTGAATAAAATAAACCCCGGGAAGAATTGTTCATCTGCGAAAACCATTTTTGTATAAATTGATCGTTCAACTTAGAAGATATCCAGTTTTTCAAAACATTTCTTTCCATGGGTCATTCCATATAAAACTCAAGCCAGTATCATCAAAAATTGATTTAACATAAGGAATCTCAAGCCAGTATCATCAAAAATTGATTTTACATAAGAAATCCATTTAAAATGTGACGGATTTTGATCGTGTAATTTGAACATCAACTTATACAATATAGAGAACAATTTATTACTTTCACATAAAAGGTTGTTCCAAAATAATGCAATCTTACGCTTAACCATTACCTCCATAGGGTATCTACCTAGCTCTCCGTATATACAAGTGTATGTTGATAAAACTAATATTCCAATGAGTGAGTGATTTAACGCAAAGTGAACAATATACCACCTAGATCATGGCGACAACAATTTATCACCTAGATCATGGCGACAACAATTTATCACCTAGATCATGGCGACAGCAATTTATCACCTATATCATGGCGACAACAATTTATCACCTAGATCATGGCGACAGCAATTTATCACCTAGATCATGGCGACAGCAATTTATCATCTAGATCATGGCGACAACAATTTATCACCTAGATCATGGCGACAACAATTTATCACCTAGATCATGGCGACAACAATTTATCACCTAGATCATGGCGACAACAATTTATCATCTAGATCATGGCGACAACAATTTATCATGTAGATCATGTTCATAAAATGTTACGTAGAAGATGCAGGACGAAGACAGATGACGGACAATATTACTCATATTTGTTGGCCATGCTATGGAGTACGCGACACGGAAATCTCTGAATTACATAGGTTTGGAGTTTAGAATCGTTCAATCTTATATAAATAATGTAGAATCGTTCAATCTTATATAAATAATGCAGCCATTTTAAAATAATACTCTCCACCATATGTCACGTCAAATATATAACATGCAAAACAATACTTATTGAGTTACTATACAAATATACCAACCTCTATTTCATTTGGCGAGAGGGTTTTTGCTAACGAGGCAATATGGAGGTAGAGTGGAGACAACAATCTTCTGTCTACCGGTTTTTTCCTCGACCCACCTAAATAAAACAATTCACAGCTTATTTTTATTTTTCCAAAAATTGAAGCACTGAAATGAATTATTCTAGTTTGACATGAACGATGTTCAACTGTAACTTACGGTATTCTTATGGTCAGGACATATAACAATTTATCCCGCACTCGTTCTTTTTTATCAGTAAAATTGCATTAACTGGATATTTTTATATACCGTCACTGGCCGAAATTATAGCTCAATGGTAACCCTCTAACATGTTTTACCTGTTGAGCCTTGGTTAGCTATATTAAACTAGTTTATAACCTAGTTAACTTCCTATTGACGGAAAATATCCAAAGTGGGATAATTGTATCATTTTCTTATTTAATATAAAATATAACCGTGTATGGATCAATGTGATTTTTTTCCTGCAAGATAAACAAAATAAAGTAGTTAAAAATCAAAACTAAATGTTTATTCGGCACAAAACTGGAGAAAGGTTCGGTAATCCCCTTTCTAAACCTCAAACACATAACATTTATATCTTAAGACAGTGTACTGATATTGCATATCGACTGAATGTAATTAGAAATACATTAAATTCACATATGCTATCATCACAGACATCATGTTTATCAGTTAAAGCACATCACGACTTTCTAATGGTTCCTAATTTTGCATGTAAATAATTTCTACAAAACTAATCTAACTAACATATAACGGATCTAACAATAAGAACCATATACTGATTTACTTTATACACTTTAAGAAGAAAAATAATAGTAGTGTGTTCATTTTTTGGTAGAATTATTTTTATGTAACATTCCTTTTTTATGAAGGAAGAATAATACATGTACATGTACAGTGTATTATTAAGAAGAAGTGTACATGTACAGTGTATTATTAAGAAGAAGTGTACATGTACAGTGTATTAAGAAGAAGTGTACATGTACAGTGTATTATTAAGAAGAAGTGTACATGTACAGTGTATTATTAAGAAGAAGTGTACATGTACAGTGTATTATTAAGAAGAAGTGTACATGTACAGTGTATTATTAAGAAGAAGTGTACATGTACAGTGTATTATTAAGAAGAATACATTTCATGATATGAAGAACGTTTTTTTTTTGTCATAGGGAAAATACAGTTCATGATAAGAAGAAGACATTCATCATAAGAAGAGCGCATTTCGTATGGTGAGAATACATTTCATAATAGGAAGAATGTGTTTGATACAAATAATAAGTTTGATTAGAGTAAAGCGAAAACTGCATACTCGTGTCAACAGTAAGAAAGAACAACAAGACACACGCAAAGATAAAACAAAAGAAAAGAACAAAGGTGACACTCGGTACTCAGGAATAAAATCCATGAGACGCCCAGTGAGACGGTACTCTTTGAAAGTAAATGTTTATCCTGCTCCATATGTTACACCCGTCATGTATAGATGACACAGCATCATTTATATGTGAAAAATGAAGGACATCACAAAATATAATTAAAAAAAACCCGTAGATATACAATTTAGTGTGTACGACGTGTTTCTGGAATAACCTTCATCAGGTACGAAATATTGGAAAGTCAAATAATCTGTTCACCGGAAGTTTAAAAAATAGATCAATTGATAATTTAGAAACGCAAAAGAAATATATTTCAATGAAAAATTCCCAATTCTTTAATTATTCACTCTATGCAAAATCGAAATAAACTTGAAATAAAATTCTAATAAAAAAAATCTCTTTCTACGAAACTCCCGACGGAAGAGCGGCGTACAGTAGGTAAAATGAACGGAACAGCCATAACAAATCGGCTACAAAATTATTTCAAAATAAAAGATAATAACTTGTACAGATCATCGTATTATTGAAATTTTAGGACTTCGTCCTTCAAACAAGTTGCCTGTCTCATATTAAAACCAAAGAATGTAAACAGCATAGCCAAAATCAGCTTGGGTAGCGAACCTAGTTTCATTGATGATTTTAAGAAAGCTAAAAAGGGTTGGTTAAGGATCATTCAGCTAGAACAAAGGTATGGTCATGATGTTTTTGTGTAGACATCTGACGAATGACATTCTCCATAATGTTTTACATGCACATTTACCTACTAAACTGTAACCTGATTTCCTGTCTAAAAAGTAATAGTTATTATCAAAATATCTTAAAATAGATAGCCAATTATCTATTGTACAGTAGTAATCTCTTAATGAAATGTCCACAATTATAATATGAAAAACAAAAAATACAATATATGACAGATCAGTTTCAAAATCGAAAAGGAAAATGGTGGAAACAGAGGCCAACTCGATACCTCAAACACACGTATTACACGACCGCCAACTCGATACCTCAAACACACGTATTACACGACCGCCAACCCGATACCTCAAACACACGTATTACACGACCGCCAACTCGATACCTCAAACACACGTATTACACGACCGCCAACTCGATACCTCAAACACACGTATTACACGACCGTCAACTCGATACCTCAAACACACGTATTACACGACCGCCAACTCGATACCTCAAACACACGTATTACACGACCGCCAACCCGATACCTCAAACACACGTATTACACGACCGCCAACTCGATACCTCAAACACACGTATTACAGGACAACTCGATACCTCAAACACACGTATTACACGACCGCCAACTCGATACCTCAAACACACGTATTACACGACCGCCAACTCGATACCTCAAACACACGTATTACACGACCGCCAACTCGATACCTCAAACACACATATTACACGACCGCCAACTCGATACCTTAAACACACGTATTACACGACCGCCAACTCGATACCTCAAACACACGTATCACACGACCGCCAACTCGATACCTCAAACACACGTATTACACGACCGCCAACTCAATACCTCAAACACACGTATCACACGACCGCCAACTCGATACCTCAAACACACGTATCACACGACCGCCAACTCGATACCTCAAACACACGTATTACACGACCGCCAACTCAATACCTCAAACACACGTATCACACGACCGCCAACTCGATATCTCAAACACACGTATTACACGACCGCCAACTCGATACCTCAAACACACGTATTACACGACCGCCAACTCGATACCTCAAACACACGTATTACACGACCGCCAACTCGATACCTCAAACACACGTATTACACGACCGCCAACTCGATACCTCAAACACACGTATTACACGACCGCCAACTCGATACCTCAAACACACGTATTACAGGACAACTCGATACCTCAAACACACGTATTACACAACCGCCAACTCGATACCTCAAACACACGTATTACACGACCGCCAACTCGATACCTCAAACACACGTATTACACGACAACTCGATACCTCAAACACACGTATTACACGACCGCCAACTCGATACCTTAAACACACGTATTACACGACCGCCAAATCACCTGTATTTAACTATAAATATAATTGTCCTACACCCAGACAAGCATGTCCTTAATATTAGGAACATGTTAAATAGATTAAACACTTTATTATGCAACTTCCACCATGGTAAAATAATGCTTATAATGATGAAAAACAGTTGCTATAGTAAACACTAGCAATAAATCAAAAATATAAACATCAATTTTGATTGGATGCGTGTTAAATTTGAGGCAATCTTGTTTTAGACTTACTTGTCTGAATGTCCTATGCATAAGCTGACAAAGTTCCAGATAACTGTGAATTGTATATGTAATGATAAAATGAAAAACGAAAAAAATACCACACGGTTGGAACATTCCCAAAAAATACCACACGGTTGGAACATTCCCAAAAAATACCACACGGTTTGAACATTCCCAAAAAATACCACACGGTTTGAACATTCCCAAAAAATACCACACGGTTTGAACATTCCCAAAAAATACCACACGGTTGGAACATTCCCAAAAAATACCACACGGTTTGAACATTCCCAAAAAATACCACACGGTTTGAACATTCCCAAAAAATACCACACGGTTTGAACATTCCCAAAAAATACCACACGGTTTGAACATTCCCAAAATTCAACAGAAAAATCGTAGAAAGAGGCAAAATCTACATCCCTAATACACAAATACTAGTACATGACCACTTTCCTCATTGATATAAATAATTTGTATTTTAATATGTATTTATTAGCATAACCTGACTAAATATTAATATATGGACTCGGATAATGCAACACCCTTCGTCTCAATTTGTGACAATAACATTATTAATGCTGACATTGGAATACGGTACATTTATTTTCTAATTCTAGGAATAAGTCCATTGGTAACTATTTTGATAATAATTACCTGTCGCACAACTAACTGCCAATGCCACAATTATTGCCACAAACACCGCTAGTGTACTGTACCATAAATACGATATACTGTAGAAAGTCTGTAGACCTGTTCTAATTATTAATAAAAATCAAACAATCAGTGATTTGACGTGGTAATAGTCAATTATCTTTTAAAACAAATAAATTGAACCTTTATGTTGAAATGTGCGTCGTGGCCGCCTTCGTATGGTAGTTAGATTTACACCTACCTATGAAATCATTTTCTATCACAAGCAATGTCTTGAGTTCGATTCCCGAATATGTTGAGGTGTACTTGACAAACATATTTTGTGATTAAGTTAGTCAGTGACTTGTGACAGGACTGTGTGGTTTTATTTCTGGTTTCCTTCAACAATAAGACCGACCTCCTCAATATAACCGACATATTATTGAAAATGGCGTTAAACACAAATAACCTAACCTTTATTTTTGTACAGTTGTTGAGTGTTGAATTTGGATCGTTCCGGTGCTCGTATAACTTCTGTATCCACTATTAAATATGAAAATAAACCTCTGTTCTGCCACTCGCTTACTCTGACATAATCTGATTAAAATAGTATACTTAATACACAGTTCTATCTAACATCTTACACAATTTGATCTTAGTTAAACTTAGTAGTGTATTCTTTCGATTCTCTTGGAGTTGTTCTGTGTTGTATGTAACCGAACCCGTTTTTTGTCAGCAGTGTTTTCATTGGTTTGTCTAAATGTGTTTCCGGTTTGGAGTGATGCATCTACATGTAGTTGTGACTGATGTTAAAGATGAGTACATTCTTTACATATCATTGTTTAATTGAGAAGAAACAATGAAAAGAATCAACTCACTTTTGTTTCACCAAATCTACAGCCATAGTTGTTATATTGTTAAGTGGTGATGTACTTAATATTGTTGTTGTTGTAAAGTTGCTGGTGATATTTACTGGACAAGAAGATGGCGGAGGACTTGGACGACTGGTAATGGTTCCGATAGCTAACCAGAATGAGAATGTTAAACTGCATAACATGCCAATGGTAGCGCCCTGAAATATGACCAGAATGAGAATGTTAAACTACATAACATGCCAATGGAAGCGCCCTGAAATATGACCAGAATGAGAATGTTAAACTACATAACATGCCAATGGAAGCGCCCTGAAATATGACCAGAATGAGAATGTTAAACTGCATAACATGCCATTGGAAGCGCCCTGAAATATGACTAGAATGAGAATGTTAAACTACATAACATGCCAATGGAAGCGCCCTGAAATATGACCAGAATGAGAATGTTAAACTACATAACATACCAATGGAAGCGCCCTGAAATATCACATGTTTTTGTTTATTCATCATTGGTGTCAACTAAATATAATTTACTATCTTCCCATATTTTTATTGGTCTAATATTATTAACCACCTCCACAACATTTCATATAACGAGATGATAAGGTATATGTCAATCAGGTACCTGTACAATAAGGATGTATTTACATTTGACTCGATTTTTTAATTGCACATCTACAGAATGTACTGACTGTGAGGATTAGAACTTCACGACGGGTCGTAGTAATGGAACAGGAGATGTAAACCTAATCGGAGAGTCATGACTCGCCACCGTGTCAAGCGCTATTCCAGGTTTTTGCCATCAAACCTGTCAACAAATATATTTAGAATTTTTGTGTTTTGACCAATCGTAGACAGGATTCCAATTGTAGACTGAAACTGCCATTGCAAATAATGACTAACTCATTGCTCTAATGATAAAACTGAAAATATATTCAAATTTATTATGAATGAGAGCAGTAAATACTACAAAAGGTCCAAAGAGGATTAACTAAAATAAAAACAATTAATTTTAATTGTGTTTGAAAATTTTATCGATGTTTCCCGTCTAATCTAATTTAAGGATTTCTTGTGTGTATTTTCCACAATATTTTTATACCTACCAGAGAATTCACACACGGAAAGAACATTGCCAGAATAAACAGTGCCAGTAACGGTCCACCAACCATACCAAATATACTGAGAGCTATTTGTAGAATTAGATTTCCAAAATACTGTGACAGGAAGGCAAAAGCAATAGTCAATAGTCCATACAGTAATGCCACGACTTTAGAGTAGATTGTTGCTTTGATTTCATTAACCTCATGGAGAGTTATCTTTTTGTATAATGGTTTGAAGATATCTGTCATGAAGACTAAAGCTAAAGCATTTACACCGGATGACACTGTACTGAAAATAAAACATAAGTAAACTCAACAATTCAAATACTTATAATAGCAGATACAAGATTGAAGTTTGTGTTGCGTGCGTAACAGATAATATTTGAAGTTTGTGTTGCGTGCGTAACAGATAATATAAGTATCAATAGATGACGTCTTGTGATATTGACACATATGTAATCCGTTAATAGGTAAGTCAACCTTACCATTAAGATATATATAAATGTAAGTGTATTGCTGGACAGTCTACCATGTTCATTTACATCGATACCATTTCTTTTTATTTTAACAATATTTTCACTTTTTGCGTTTTACTCAAACTGTGTTTTTATGGGACTTGGAATTATATAGATTTCCATGAAGATCATTAATATAGATGTTCATGGTTAATTGTTTTACATTTTTATAAGGCATTTGTAGAGTGACTGAGAAGATTGTCTAATAAAATCACAATACAACAACTTTACAAATATAAAGAAAGACAAAACATAGCAACCAAAGCTTTGACAGTTAACACAAACAAAACAGAGCAACCAAAGCTTTGACAGTTAACACAAACAAAACAGAGCAACCAAAGCTTTGACAGTTAACACAAACAAAACAGAGCAACCAAAGCTTTGACAGTTAACACAAACAAAACAGAGCAACCAAAGCTTTGACAGTTAACACAAACAAAACAGAGCAACCAAAGCTTTGACAGTTAACCCAAACATAACAGAGCAACCAAAGCTTTGACAGTTAACCCAAACAAAACGGAGCAACCAAAGCTTTGACAGTTAACACAAACAAAACAGAGCAACCAAAGCTTTGACAGTTAACACAAACAAAACAGAGCAACCAAAGCTTTGACAGTTAACACAAACAAAACAGAGCAACCAAAGCTTTGACAGTTAACACAAACAAAACAGAGCAACCAAAGCTTTGACAGTTAACACAAACAAAACAGAGCAACCAAAGCTTTGACAGTTAACACAAACAAAACAGAGCAACCAAAGCTTTGACAGTTAACACAAACAAAACAGAGCAACCAAAGCTTTGACAGTTAACACAAACAAAACAGAGCAACCAAAGCTTTGACAGTTAACCCAAACAAAACGGAGCAACCAAAGCTTTGACAGTTAACACAAACAAAACAGAGCAACCAAAGCTTTGACAGTTAACACAAACAAAACATAGCAACCAAAGCTTTGACAGTTAACACAAACAAAACAGAGCAACCAAAGCTTTGACAGTTAACACAAACAAAACAGAGCAACCAAAGCTTTGACAGTTAACACAAACAAAACAGAGCAACCAAAGCTTTGACAGTTAACACAAACAAAACAGAGCAACCAAAGCTTTGACAGTTAACACAAACAAAACAGAGCAACCAAAGCTTTGACAGTTAACACAAACAAAACAGAGCAACCAAAGCTTTGACAGTTAACACAAACAAAACAGAGCAACCAAAGCTTTGACAGTTAACACAAACAAAACAGAGCAACCAAAGCTTTGACAGTTAACACAAACAAAACAGAGCAACCAAAGCTTTGACAGTTAACCCAAACAAAACGGAGCAACCAAAGCTTTGACAGTTAACACAAACAAAACAGAGCAACCAAAGCTTTGACAGTTAACACAAACAAAACAGAGCAACCAAAGCTTTGACAGTTAACACAAACAAAACACAGCAACCAAAGCTTTGACAGTTAACACAAACAAAACACAGCAACCAAAGCTTTGACAGTTAACCCAAACAAAACAGAGCAACCAAAGCTTTGACAGTTAACACAAACAAAACAGAGCAACCAAAGCTTTGACAGTTAACACAAACAAAACAGAGCAACCAAAGCTTTGACAGTTAACACAAACAAAACAGAGCAACCAAAGCTTTGACAGTTAACCCAAACAAAACAGAGCAACCAAAGCTTTGACAGTTAACACAAACAAAACAGAGCAACCAAAGCTTTGACAGTTAACACAAACAAAACAGAGCAACCAAAGCTTTGACAGTTAACACAAACAAAACAGAGCAACCAAAGCTTTGACAGTTAACACAAACAAAACACAGCAACCAAAGCTTTGACAGTTAACACAAACAAAACACAGCAACCAAAGCTTTGACAGTTAACACAAACAAAACAGAGCAACCAAAGCTTTGACAGTTAACACAAACAAAACAGAGCAACCAAAGCTTTGACAGTTAACACAAACAAAACAGAGCAACCAAAGCTTTGACAGTTAACACAAACAAAACAGAGCAACCAAAGCTTTGACAGTTAACACAAACAAAACAGAGCAACCAAAGCTTTGACAGTTAACACAAACAAAACAGAGCAACCAAAGCTTTGACAGTTAACCCAAACAAAACGGAGCAACCAAAGCTTTGACAGTTAACACAAACAAAACAGAGCAACCAAAGCTTTGACAGTTAACACAAACAAAACAGAGCAACCAAAGCTTTGACAGTTAACACAAACAAAACACAGCAACCAAAGCTTTGACAGTTAACACAAACAAAACAGAGCAACCAAAGCTTTGACAGTTAACCCAAACAAAACAGAGCAACCAAAGCTTTGACAGTTAACACAAACAAAACAGAGCAACCAAAGCTTTGACAGTTAACACAAACAAAACAGAGCAACCAAAGCTTTGACAGTTAACACAAACAAAACAGAGCAACCAAAGCTTTGACAGTTAACCCAAACAAAACAGAGCAACCAAAGCTTTGACAGTTAACACAAACAAAACAGAGCAACCAAAGCTTTGACAGTTAACACAAACAAAACAGAGCAACCAAAGCTTTGACAGTTAACACAAACAAAACAGAGCAACCAAAGCTTTGACAGTTAACACAAACAAAACACAGCAACCAAAGCTTTGACAGTTAACACAAACAAAACACAGCAACCAAAGCTTTGACAGTTAACACAAACAAAACACAGCAACCAAAGCTTTGACAGTTAACCCAAACAAAACAGAGCAACCAAAGCTTTGACAGTTAACACAAACAAAACAGAGCAACCAAAGCTTTGACAGTTAACACAAACAAAACAGAGCAACCAAAGCTTTGACAGTTAACACAAACAAAACAGAGCAACCAAAGCTTTGACAGTTAACACAAACAAAACAGAGCAACCAAAGCTTTGACAGTTAACACAAACAAAACAGAGCAACCAAAGCTTTGACAGTTAACACAAACAAAACAGAGCAACCAAAGCTTTGACAGTTAACCCAAACAAAACAGAGCAACCAAAGCTTTGACAGTTAACACAAACAAAACAGAGCAACCAAAGCTTTGACAGTTAACACAAACAAAACACAGCAACCAAAGCTTTGACAGTTAACACAAACAAAACACAGCAACCAAAGCTTTGACAGTTAACACAAACAAAACAGAGCAACCAAAGCTTTGACAGTTAACACAAACAAAACAGAGCAACCAAAGCTTTGACAGTTAACACAAACAAAACAGAGCAACCAAAGCTTTGACAGTTAACACAAACAAAACAGAGCAACCAAAGCTTTGACAGTTAACCCAAACTCTAACAAACAAAGAAAGACAAAACAGAGCAACCAAAGCTTTGACAGTTAACCCAAACTCTAACAAAATTGTCATCAGAAGATACAAGATTGAAGTTTGTGTTGCGTGCGTAACAGATAATATTTGAAGTTTGTGTTGCGTGCGTAACAGATAATATAAGTATCAATTGATGACGTCTTGTGATATTGACACATATGTAATCCGTTAATAGGTAAGTCAACCTTACCATTAAGATATATATAAATGTAAGTGTATTGCTGGACAGTCTACCATGTTCATTTACATCGATACCATTTCTTTTTATTTTAACAATATTTTCACTTTTTGCGTTTTACTCAAACTGTGTTTTTATGGGACTTGGAATTATATAGATTTCCATGAAGATCATTAATATAGATGTTCATGGTTAATTGTTTTACATTTTTATAAGGCATTTGTAGAGTGACTGAGAAGATTGTCTAATAAAATCACAATACAACAACTTTACAAATACAAAGAAAGACAAAACATAGCAACCAAAGCTTTGACAGTTAACACAAACAAAACAGAGCAACCAAAGCTTTGACAGTTAACACAAACAAAACAGAGCAACCAAAGCTTTGACAGTTAACACAAACAAAACAGAGCAACCAAAGCTTTGACAGTTAACACAAACAAAACAGAGCAACCAAAGCTTTGACAGTTAACACAAACAAAACACAGCAACCAAAGCTTTGACAGTTAACACAAACAAAACAGAGCAACCAAAGCTTTGACAGTTAACCCAAACAAAACAGAGCAACCAAAGCTTTGACAGTTAACACAAACAAAACAGAGCAACCAAAGCTTTGACAGTTAACACAAACAAAACAGAGCAACCAAAGCTTTGACAGTTAACCCAAACAAAACGGAGCAACCAAAGCTTTGACAGTTAACACAAACAAAACAGAGCAACCAAAGCTTTGACAGTTAACCCAAACAAAACAGAGCAACCAAAGCTTTGACAGTTAACACAAACAAAACAGAGCAACCAAAGCTTTGACAGTTAACCCAAACAAAACGGAGCAACCAAAGCTTTGACAGTTAACACAAACAAAACAGAGCAACCAAAGCTTTGACAGTTAACCCAAACAAAACAGAGCAACCAAAGCTTTGACAGTTAACCCAAACAAAACAGAGCAACCAAAGCTTTGACAGTTAACCCAAACTCTAACAAACAAAGAAAGACAAAACAGAGCAACCAAAGCTTTGACAGTTAACCCAAACTCTAACAAAATTGTCATCAGAAGATACAAGATTGAAGTTTGTGTTGCGTGCGTAACAGATAATATTTGAAGTTTGTGTTGCGTGCGTAACAGATAATATAAGTATCAATTGATGACGTCTTGTGATATTGACACATATGTAATCCGTTAATAGGTAAGTCAACCTTACCATTAAGATATATATAAATGTAAGTGTATTGCTGGACAGTCTACCATGTTCATTTACATCGATACCATTTCTTTTTATTTTAACAATATTTTCACTTTTTGCGTTTTACTCAAACTGTGTTTTTATGGGACTTGGAATTATATAGATTTCCATGAAGATCATTAATATAGATGTTCATGGTTAATTGTTTTACATTTTTATAAGGCATTTGTAGAGTGACTGAGAAGATTGTCTAATAAAATCACAATACAACAACTTTACAAATACAAAGAAAGACAAAACATAGCAACCAAAGCTTTGACAGTTAACACAAACAAAACAGAGCAACCAAAGTTTTGACAGTTAACACAAACAAAACAGAGCAACCAAAGCTTTGACAGTTAACACAAACAAAACAGAGCAACCAAAGCTTTGACAGTTAACACAAACAAAACACAGCAACCAAAGCTTTGACAGTTAACACAAACAAAACAGAGCAACCAAAGCTTTGACAGTTAACCCAAACAAAACAGAGCAACCAAAGCTTTGACAGTTAACACAAACAAAACAGAGCAACCAAAGCTTTGACAGTTAACACAAACAAAACAGAGCAACCAAAGCTTTGACAGTTAACCCAAACAAAACGGAGCAACCAAAGCTTTGACAGTTAACACAAACAAAACACAGCAACCAAAGCTTTGACAGTTAACCCAAACAAAACAGAGCAACCAAAGCTTTGACAGTTAACACAAACAAAACAGAGCAACCAAAGCTTTGACAGTTAACCCAAACAAAACGGAGCAACCAAAGCTTTGACAGTTAACACAAACAAAACAGAGCAACCAAAGCTTTGACAGTTAACCCAAACAAAACAGAGCAACCAAAGCTTTGACAGTTAACCCAAACAAAACAGAGCAACCAAAGCTTTGACAGTTAACACAAACAAAACAGAGCAACCAAAGCTTTGACAGTTAACCCAAACAAAACAGAGAAACCAAAGCTTTGACAGTTAACACAAACAAAACAGAGCAACCAAAGCTTTGACAGTTAACTCAAACAAAACAGAGCAACCAAAGCTTTGACAGTTAACACAAACAAAACAGAGCAACCAAAGCTTTGACAGTTAACCCAAACAAAACGGAGCAACCAAAGCTTTGACAGTTAACACAAACAAAACAGAGCAACCAAAGCTTTGACAGTTAACCCAAACAAAACAGAGCAACCAAAGCTTTGACAGTTAACCCAAACAAAACAGAGCAACCAAAGCTTTGACAGTTAACACAAACAAAACAGAGCAACCAAAGCTTTGACAGTTAACCCAAACAAAACAGAGAAACCAAAGCTTTGACAGTTAACACAAACAAAACAGAGCAACCAAAGCTTTGACAGTTAACTCAAACAAAACAGAGCAACCAAAGCTTTGACAGTTAACACAAACAAAACAGAGCAACCAAAGCTTTGACAGTTAACACAAACAAAACAGAGCAACCAAAGTTTTGACAGTTAACACAAACAAAACACAGCAACCAAAGCTTTGACAGTTAACACAAACAAAACAGAGCAACCAAAGCTTTGACAGTTAACCCAAACAAAACAGAGCAACCAAAGCTTTGACAGTTAACACAAACAAAACAGAGCAACCAAAGCTTTGACAGTTAACACAAACAAAACAGAGCAACCAAAGCCTTGACAGTTAACACAAACAAAACAGAGCAACCAAAGCTTTGACAGTTAACCCAAACAAAACAGAGCAACCAAAGCTTTGACAGTTAACACAAACAAAACAGAGCAACCAAAGCTTTGACAGTTAACACAAACAAAACAGAGCAACCAAAGCTTTGACAGTTAACCCAAACAAAACAGAGCAACCAAAGCTTTGACAGTTAACCCAAACTCTAACAAACAAAGAAAGACAAAACAGAGCAACCAAAGCTTTGACAGTTAACCCAAACTCTAACAAAATTGTCATCAGAAGAAAATGTTAAGATAATATGAATTGACTATGCAAGTACAATGGTGGGTGTTTTATAAGAAACAGGAACCGCTTACCCATTGGGATCACATGGGTATACAAAGGTTTTGTAGGATCCGTGTTGCTCATCTTTTAATTTTCTGCATTGTGCGTTTTTTTTCTTTTTCTGTTTGTCTTCGTTCTTTATCTTTTGCTAAATGTTTCCTGTGTTTCTAGATTGTCCATTCTCGATTCTTCGGTTTTCTCTATCGTTTATATGATTTAATATTTTAAGTTTTGTGATGTTCCTAGAATTCATTAGCTTTTATATTCATGTTTATTTGCTGCTTCATCAACCATCAAGGTTTAACTAAAGGATACACTACGATAGTATTAAAACCGGTATTTGTATTCATTAAAAAGGTTGAAAGATATATTTAAAGATAATACATTTCTCTGACGTCACAGTATTGTTTGAACAGTGGGTTATTTTTAAGAATATACAGTTTATTCTTTTGTTCTTGCGTATATGAACTTTAACATTTTACTATTTTAGGCTTAAAAACGTGTTGTAGATATTTTGGGACATGTGGGTATCGAACCCCTACCGGGATTTTTAAAGTCTACTTTGAGATTCAAAACTTCCATCTGACCACCCGGCTACGCCGACCACACTATTAAACTGTATAATTAACATAGTAAACATTGTTTTAAAAAATATCAACTTCTTGTTTAAATAAGTAATTGATCAATAAATACAATGCAAGATACAAATATTTCAAATCTTGTATGATTTATGTTCAGAATTGATGAGTACGTGAACTTTTATATAGATACTGGCAATACAAAAACAACCAACGAACCGACCTCATGTAATTTCAAATCAGACACACCATATAAGTGAAAATTTGGGACACTTGAAAGACCTTGAAATATCTAAATATGAACGAGAATCGAAAGGACGTATGGCGATACAATTTATCGTTTTATTTTTGTTAATTGTTGTCGTATTTGGCTTTCTAAACATTAAAAGTGTACAAAATATATTATGAAAGCACCTTTGTAGATGGAAATGTATTATGTAAAAGAATACACTCTAACTTAGTAGATTCTTAAAAATAATCAATTCAACCCTTACGAGTCTCGTTGATTATTTTTAAGAATCTACAGTTGGAGTGTATTCTCCATTACATAATCAAATTATCTGTGTAAACTTAAAGATAATAAACATTGAAGATATCTGTATTATATTGTCACCAGTAGAGTAGGAACTGATTAATTACGGTTAATGTTGCTGAAGCTTCAGTTTTCTGTGTAGTAGTTTGTGGATTATTGTTTGTCTCTTGTGGACCATTGTTTGTCTCTTGGCCTTCCTGTTCTCATTACCACTTTCGTATCTTCAAACTTTTCTTAGTGCACAAAGTTTACATTTCTGTATTAGAGTCGAAGACACCCCTTACCATAGTGCGAAATATCAAAATTAAACGGGCAACAAAACAATTACTATGAACCAAGTCCAAGGGAACTATTTGAAAAAAAATGAATACAACCATCTCATCTCCGAAAAGAAGGTAGCCAAGCATATGAAGATATAACATAACTTAATATAACTGTCTTGATTACGGAGTTTGAATTTCTACTATGATGTGATTTTTCTATCTATGATCGTGAGTAATATATTTTTGTTAGGTATAAGTAAACATCTTTTACCTGAGAGAAGCACTAAATATACAGGCAACAAACAGACCAGGTACTCCATATATATCTCCCAACACATCCATTACAAGGTATGGTATCAACTATAATAGTAATTAATTTGTATTACACATACATGTATGTATACTTGTCTGTAACTTTATGCATGTTATTTTTCTGCTTTTCCAAGATAAATACAGAAATAGTGGGTTCACTTCCTCATTTACATACTTTGCTATCTTTTAATTTTATATTCCGTGTTGTGATGTCTGCTACAATTTCCGTATTAAAAATATATTTGTTTCGTATTTACAAAATTATTTTGTAGGGAAATATATTTTATAAATGATATTTGTATTTATTTATTGATACTGGTGTCTAATATGATTTCCATGTCAGATGATGTTCGTGTCATTTAACAGTAACACAACTAGTTTTTGTGTATTGTGTTGTTGACCATTGTTTATCTGTTTGGTTCTCTTTCATTTGACTATTATATTGTCTGTCCTTCGATTTACGGCTTCTAATGACCACTTTGGTATCTTCAGATTTATCTTTGATCGATTGACAATTTACCTGATCATGTTTCTTTATAATGCATGGTACAGGATTGCTATCTCCATATTTTGCATTCAGAATGAGGCCAGTATATACAAGAAGTGACGTAAATATTATGCTGGCCGGTAGCTGCAGATATAATGCCCTTAAAAAATTCATAAGACAATATAATACTGCATAACATATCGATATTACATAGTGAAATAGCATTAATATAAAAGCAAGATGGGGTGAAAGTCAATAAATCAAAACAGCTTTTGATTGGAGAATTTGCTAAATCAAAACAGCTAATGATTGGACAATTTGATCTCCGGGAAAGAAAACGGAAATGAGAGCATGTGTCTCATAATGGCAAGTTTCTCTTGTTTATTACTATATATTGAAAACTATATTTTAATTCATAGTTATATTTTTTTTAATTATGAAAAGAAAATCTAAACACTGATGGTCAATAATTCCACCAATATCAACAAAGCGAACAATCACCCCTCACCTCAACTTGAAAAAACCACGACATATGTTTTAGTACCTTTTGATAAATTGCATGATAAAAATCTGGTCAATTGATTTCATGAAATACGACATTGAAATGATAATTGTAACTCATGGTCAACATATTTCTTGATGTTTTGAAGAGTACAAGTAGAAGAGAATTATTAATAAAATACAGGAGTATGTTGAAAGAAAATATATCGTTCTGGGTGACGTAGATACTTATTTAGTAATGTAACATTACTCTTGCGTACTACAGTCAGACGAGGCTCTATCATACACTTTCTAATAGACTGACATACGTTTGTGCTCCTTTTAAATTCTTCATACTGATGTAACGTTGTACCATTGCTTGATTTCCTCCATAAATAGTCAGTGACGTCATAAATCCACCAAGAATGAGAGTCCAGACTGTGTGTCGTACTAAAGGACTGGGGTCAAAACTAGAATACAGAAATATATTGTGTGAAATGATGTTTTCAGTACGACTATTTAAGAAATAATTCATGGTAGGCATAGAGTTGTGCAAATTTACACATGGGCTGGGCCTTTATATTCGAATTTTACCCTGAGCGGTAGCGAGGGGTAAAATCTAAGAATATAAAGGCCCAGCCCATGTGTAAATTTGCACAACTCTATGCCTGCCATGAATTATTTCGATTCTAATAGGACAAATACGGTCATTTTTAACTTTTCGTGAACTGTATACACACGGCATTTGGTGGCTGTTCCATTTACCTCCTTCGGAAATTTTGAATTGATTTTGAATTATTTGTTTTTGAACGGGATATTTTAAAACAAAGATATGGATGTTAACATGAAAAACATATTCATTGTGTATTTTCCAACATAGATTCGATTGAACAATTCCTGCATAAAAATATTAAAAAAAAAAAAGTCGGAGATCATTCGTTCATCATTTCAAGTGCTAACAAGATGGCGGAGCGGAGTCGTCAAGCATGTCTATTCTGCTTTCAGTGTAACGATGAATACTGGAGTATGAATACTGGAGTATGTGTATTGATAGTTAGATAAAACATGTAACCTACGTGGTTTTATTTTACAAACTAGGATAGATAAAAGGTGAAAATATTTTGGTACACTTCAAAATAAAAACAAATAGTGATATTAAATAAAAGTGATGTATAGTGTCACTAACTGTACTCTAAAGCAAAAATAAATAAAAGGGACATGATAAAAAATATTCAATCTGGTTAAATGGGAAAGATCACCAATGATTGACAGTTTGCTATAGAATATAGAACAGTTACTGATGTTTCATCAACATACTGGATTCCTTTAAAACAAAACAAACAAAAAATCAAATGTTAGTTATTGCCGACATTAAAAAGTCAGTACTGCTGTAATATCAAAATATACGGGAGTAATAAAAATAACTCTTGTACATACACGAGGGTCGGCATTTTATTCTATGAGAGGGTTGACATTTTATTCTATGAGAGGGTTGACATTTTATTCTATGAGAGGGTTGACATTTTATTCTATGAGAGAGTTGACATTTTATTCACATGTAGAAAACACATCCATGACCGTATTATTTCTCTAACAGGAGATGCTTTGGCCCATAAAAAAGAGTTTTATTACAGTGCTTCTACCAAGTCAGGACAGTAAGCAGTGAGGGTTTTGTGTGTTAAGAATATTTTGACTCTGTTTCAACAACTTTCCAATTTGATTTTGCAACTGTTCTGACAGTGTACGTGGTATTTAATGTTCTGACAGTGTGGTTTTTAATGTTCTGACAGTGTGGTTTTTAATGTTTTGACAGTGTGGTATTTAATGTTCTGACAGTGTGGTTTTTAATGTTCTGACAGTGTGGTTTTTAATGTTTTGACAGTGGGGTATTTAATGTTCTGACAGTGTGGTATTTATTGTTCTGACAGTGTGGTATTTAATGTTCTGACAGTGTGGTATTTAATGTTCTGACAGTGTGGTATTTAATGTTCTGACAGTGTGGTTTTTAATGTTTTGACAGTGTGGTATTTAATGTTCTGACAGTGTGGTTTTTAATGTTCTGACAGTGTGGTTTTTAATGTTCTGACAGTGTGGTTTTTAATGTTCAGACAGTGTGGTTTTTAATGTTCTGACAGTGTGGTTTTTAATGTTTTGACAGTGGGGTATTTAATGTTCTGACAGTGTGGTATTTATTGTTCTGACAGTGTGGTATTTAATGTTCTGACAGTGTGGTATTTAATGTTCTGACAGTGTGGTATTTAATGTTCTGACAGTGTGGTATTTAATGTTCTGACAGTGTGGTATTGTTGTTGTTCGTTTTATTGTATACTGTGAACTTTCACATTGAATATATTTGTTACGTTTGTGTATTTTCAAATGAAATAAAAACATATTTGAGTATCCCAATCAAATAAAAGTAATAACTGACACATATATTGAATGGTCGACATACTTGTCTATTTCCAGTTTGCCAGCTGCCGAGGCTTTCTCAAACACTGTAGTTATACCCCCAACCTCTATTGTAGCCTTTATAATCAAAGTCATTAATCCACCAAATACTATAAACATTTGGAAAGCATCTGTCCACATTACAGCCTTCAATCCTCCCTATATTTAAAAATAAAATATGAAAAAAAAGTTTAAACAGGTATGGTCATCAATTCCACCAATATCAACAAAACGAACAATCATCTTCCATCTTAACTGAACTCACTGAACACAAAGAAAGACCACGACATATGACATTGGAAATCCAGGTCCTGGCTTGGAACAACCACAGAAATGTGCTATAACCTTCATTAGTTAGTTCAAAGTCAAACGATTTGAAAAGAAAAAAATTTCTGTACTATGAATAACCATTCATTTCGACTGTTCAAATATTCAGATTTCAAGCGGTCTTTTGAAATTTGACCGTTTATATTATTGTTTTATTATTTTTAGTGTAATGTGTTTGCTTTTTTCCACAGTTATGATACTAGTAACTGTTTCTTAATTTCGTGAAATATTAATGATTTAAAATTGATTATCAAAATGGTATCTCTCTAGACATTTCACGACGCTTAATTATACGACAGAAATATGAGAGAACTACATTTAAAATAGACGACCATCGAAATAAAAGTTGTGCTCAATAATCTTATTACACCCCCGGACAAAAGCGTACTGTACAATAGTGTATAGTGTAGCTACAATAATAATTATTTATTATTAAATTATCTCTTAATATTTTAGTGATTCGTTTTCTAATGTGTTAAAATCTTGTGTTGTTAAGGTCGGTTATCCTTTTAAAAGTACTCCTGTTTTCTACGTCAACACAACTGTCTGCTGTGATAACACTGAGATACAAACTGTCTATAATAATTATACTCAATTTTCTTCTGAAAACGTTTTTTATCTGTCTTGATTAAATCGTTTTTAGTTATATAATGCAACGTTTATTGTAGATGTAAAACTATGGAAACGTACCAAACAATATATACAAATATCTAAATACACTGTATTTAAAAGGTTAATTAACATCATTCAGTTAATAAGGTTAACTATTCATTTTAAAAAATGGGGGGGGGGGGGAATAAAAAATGAAATTGTCTACATACATATTTTTTGACAGTTTGCTGCATCTGGACACCAAGATCGACTATAAATTAAATGTTTATAACACATCTGATTGTCTTATACTAAAAGGCACAGTCGAGGTTATCAAATTCTGTCAACGATAATGGAGTGTGAATATTACCAAGAAAGAGATATATAGATTATACAAGCAAGATGAAATATCAAAGAAAAATAATAATACTTACAATGGCTGTATAAAATGTACATACAAGACCAATAACTAGGATTGATACCAACGTGTCAATACCCATTACTAGAAAAAAAAATGAAAAACAGTTAGAAAATCATGGAAACAGAGGCAAAATGAACCCTATTACAACTAATCTTCTTTGTTTGGTAAGGGCACTTTAGTAAAACGTGGCGGGGATGACAAAAGTTAAAACGTGGCGGGGATGACAAAGGTTAATTATTCAAAATTAGGTAACTTTGTAAATTTAGATTTCTTGTTCCTATATCATTTGGATTTCCAATCTTTTGACGATATCTGATGAAGGTTATTCCAGAAGTATGATATGATAAAGATAGCTGTAAATCCAATTACAGGTTAAGGGCCATTTCAACTCTTTTCATCATATGAGTTATGCTCATTATTGATGACCCTACTTTGACTGTGAAATGCAGAACATTAATTAAATCATTTTTCATTTTACTTTAATTTGTGTCTAAGTGTAATGTTGGATATTCTCATGTTCATTTACATCCATACCATTTCTTAGCTCAAAAAAATATTAGAAATTTCAAGAATGTGGTACACAATTAACTAAATAAGAATTTATCTACTCTAAGAATGTTTACTTGCCTTGATTTAGTGCCAGTGCAGGAGCGTACAATACCACCGCCATGTACAGTAACTAAAACAAATGAAGGAAACTACACAAATACGTCACTTGTTAATGTTAATACTCAAATGTTTTACTCACAATTGTTAATACTCGAAATTGTTAATACTCGAAATTGTTAATACTCAAAATTGTTAATACTCAATATATTTTCTTTTGTATCATCAATGGCTGTGATTTTAAGAGTAGCTTTAGAAGAAATTCTCAAATTTTATTTCGTATTATAATTCGCCCTTTATTAACATTTTAATTTTACTAAGTAGAAGGTAGATTTGTATGCATTATAAAATCATTCACTGCTTTTGACTTTTACCGAAGTCTCATAAGGATTGTCAATCATTTTCAAAACGCATATTTATCCCTATGCTTAATCCAAACTTTACTAACGGGAGTCCATCAATACACCCCAGAGAACTTGAGCTAAAGGAAACAACAGAAACAGCTTCTTCTATCTCATTTCTTGACGTTTACCTCAAATTTGACATCAATGGTCAACTTTCTACCAAATTTTATGACAAAAGAGACGACTGCAATTTTGTCTATAAAAAATTTCCGTAAATTGATAGCAATAAATCAATGGCTCCCGCGTATAGAGTTTATATTTCACAACTCATACGTTACACTCGAGTTTGCAGTTCCCTTGTTTACCACTTTTGATATTTATTTATATAGTTTACGCTCAATGGGTTAAACATACTAAAGAGTTACCATCGAGTTATATGTCGGTCAGTAACGGTATATAAAAATATCCAATTAATGCATACTTACTTGGATACAAGTAAAAATAGTTGTTAATTTAACATATTCGAATACCTGGCTTCGGATTACCCCTTTGGTATCCTCAAACTTTTTTTCATCAAGGCGTCAATATTACGACATCCACGATTATTAAGTTCGGAATCTATTGTTATGAAGAAAAGTTGTTTTGATTGGCAAACTGACATTTTCGGGAACTACCGATCACATTCACACAAAAACGACCCCTTGGACATCAGAAAATGACGAAATACATAATAGTATATCTTCTTAGCGATGACATTGACCCACTTCGATGAAACACGACAAATAATTACCATTTCTTATGTATTTCAGCTGACATTTGAAACAGACACAGAGTATATTTTAAGCTATATAATCTGTATCTGTATCAATGCTTGCTGGTTTGAACTCGACGTGAGAGAGAGCACCTATTGTCGGTGTTGGAGAACTGTGTTGAAGCTCTCAACTGTCGTTACATACACTATCTCTTCGTCCAGCTGGTTCCAATGTATTACACTTTTGACGAAAAATGAGTTCTTGTATTGTTCAGTATTGCACACAGTAGTTTCTAGTGCCTTGGAATTGTTTTTAACAGAATAATAATCACAGATATGTATAAGAAGGCGAAAAGTTAATATTTACCATCTGAAGCTGGAACACCAAACAACCAATAATTCTCACCAGTTTGTTAAATCTCATCTCTAAATACTGTAAAACAATTAGAACATAAATACAGAGCATACATTATGTTATGAACTATCTAAAATATCTAACATCTTTACAGAAATGTTGAATTATGTAAACGTTATCTCAGCAATGCTATATTATACGAGCTTTTTAACATAAATGCTGAATTGTGCGTATGTTGGTTCAGTGGTTAATCCAAATGTTTACAGGCACCCCGAGATGACACCACAACATAGATTTAATTCCGCCACTGAACAATTCACAGACTGCACAAAAGGGTTATAGTAGACTGTCATTAACCCCTCCATTTATATAATAGGATTTAACTCGGTCTCAAACGTAATATCATAGGCACTCAGAACTACCTCAATTCAACGACTGCTTACCTCGTATGCACTTGAAATGTCCAAATCATGAAACACAGGGAGTATACTATATACAGCAAAAGGAAATGTCAACAAATTAGAGAAAGAAATCATCCAATACATAGTTCCGTTATAAAATATCTCTGTAGGAACCCCTAACACCAAAATAGCTGACAGGAAGCTAGCCATTAACGACAAAGTCACTGGAAACAGAGTCATTTCCCTCCCGCCAAGAAGGAAGTCGGAAGTGTTTTGTTTTCGTTTGTCCTTCCATGCGTACCATATTCCGATGGCCGCTGAAATAACAAGAGTCAAAACGAAAATCAGATAGTCCGCCCAGTGAAAAGTATTTGTTGGCATGTCCGTGATAATGCAGGAGAATTTTTTCCGAAATTAATAAGCACTTGACAAAAATAAGAATGTCTTCATGGATTTGTCACCTAATGCATCATGGGAATTTTCTAATGAAGCAATTCAAAATAAATTTACAAGAGGCTCTTATCTTCAGAGGAATGAATATCCTAATTCAGTGACCTTGTGCCATGCTATCTTATTTATCTTATTTACCTTTTCTATCTTAATAACTAATTGAACTGGCTTATTATCTTTAATTTATCGAGATGCCAAAATGGATGGGTAAAATATAGTATGCATTGCTCATGGTGATTTAAATATTTAGAAGTGTAAGGGTTATGAAAATGCGGTCATTCACTTGTAACCGCAGCAAGTGTTATGGAGATGAAATTCAGCTGACATTAAAATGAATTGGTTACTTGGTAGGCCTACATTACGTGTAGGTTCATTTAAATGTTGTAGACAAAGAAACTTTGGTAAAGAAACAATAATTTATTGTGTCGTGCTAATTAATTTAGATATCTACGTTTTTAATTTTGGTTCTCTAGCTCCAAAACACTTTAAGATTATTTTGATTTTCAATCGTTTGACTGTAAGTGTATATATGTAATGCTATTCCAGAAACACCTCGTGTGCTCTAATGTAGATATCTATGTTTGTGTGGCTTATATTTATAATATGGTTTGTCTGCATAAATGATAAAAAAGAACTGAAATTTATTCCTATCTTTTTATTTTGTCAGTACACAAAGTACTGTTTTTGATATAGAATAGATATACTGCATTTAGTTATGCATCAACAAATAAGCAACACAATTTTAATAGCAGTAAATTATCTGTGTGAAATAAAACATGAAACGAAAATTAAAAAACCCCACACAGTTAGAATAGGTTCAAAATCTTACAGATGTAAAATCGATACCACACACACACACACCCACACACATATATATTTTCAAACGTATATAATATTTAGTATTAACCTAGTATCCTTTAAAGTAACTTTGAGATCCAGTGGGACAGATATATTGTATGGTTGTCACTTGCTTCTAGACGTTTGTATAATATACTTTATTTCCTGTGACTGTATAGTGAATAATTCTTCATTATCCTATCCAATATATTAAAAATTGCTGAGTTAGATTGCTGTCAAATTATAATATTAAGTATATATGTACCATCTACACACGCTTATACACATGTCTTACGCCTATCCCTAGATTTGCCTTACGAGACAAGGTAACACTACGACTATTGAAGCTCCTTTTTTAGGGAGTGGATGTAGTCGAGTGGTCTAGGGCGCTGGACGTAAGGCTAAGCGAATGATGCTGCAGTGTAACAATGGTGTGGGTTCAAATCCCGTCGAGGGAAGAAAAAAAATTTGACAGCTCTAAAATCTAATTCTAACACTGTTTGGTTTAATTTTCAGACGTATATATATATATAAAACCGCCCATTTTCTTGCATTGGTAAGTTCACTTCCTAAAAAAGTAATGGGGCTAAACTAGTTTTATTGGCCCAAGTCTCCCCTCTTGTTGAAAATAAACGTTAGAGAATACCGAAGGGCAATCAAATATGGACAATCCAGAGAAACTGGCAACATAAGGTACACATGACAAAGAAATACACATAATATGTGTTGGACACCACTATGCGCAAACAATTAATTAATTAATTATTTATGATAGGGCACTGAAATTACATTATAATCATGAAAAATCTTATTAAAAAGGAAGAAGGTCACTCAAAAAGCCCCTGATTTTAAAATGTTTGTTGATGAAGTGAGCTATTACTAAATGAAGTGGTGTACATTAGACGACGACATATCATGTGACCAGTTGCCATAGCAACTAAATCCAGTTTTTGTTCAGTTTCCTACCTCATTTACACTGGTAATTTGTAGCCGATGGAAAACAGGTAAGAACGCATGTGCAGCCATGGAAAACGCTATAACACTCCCAATCATAATAAGCCAATACATCGTTCCATTGTAATATATTTCAGCTGGTATCCCAAGAACCGAAACAGCAGACAAAAAGCTTGCCAGCAAAGACAATGCTACAGGAAACAGGGGCATATCTTGTCCCCCAAGTAAAAAATCATTTGTATTTTGTTTACGTTTATCCTTCAAAGCATAAAATATCCCAATTACGGTAGATATCACTAAACTTAGTATAAAAATGATGTAGTCGGCAATATGGAATGTTTTGGTGACAGCCATGTTCTTGTTTTTTTCACAATATTTTATATATATATATCGTGTTTTTTCAAGCTATCTTAATGTAATTACTTTTTGACATTTAGTATCGTTTGAAGATGACCATTCATAAGTTGCCTAGTTTTATAGATATTCCAGTCTATGACATAATCGTCAACTTTGCTGATGGTGGTCAGTATTTGGTACAATTATAAGTCTATATGGTATAATTATTAATTTATTTTTCGGTTTAATCTCTGAGAGAATATTTAGCATGGAAATCGATGTGACTTCCAATCGCAGATGAAACACACATAAGATAAGTAGGTTCGCATATATATGATACAACCTATCTATATTAATAAACCATTAAGAGCTATAATCAATTTAGATGTACAGATAGACATGCCTGTCCGAGCTGTAGGAGTTTTGCTTTGTTTTACCTTCGTGTGTGTGCTGTCATTTGGTGTCCGGAACATATTTTACATGAAGATAGCTATAAATTGTGCCCTAAATTTGATATCTACGTTTTTATTAGACGTATGTACTACGCTTTCGTCGTTATTTTGTTTTATGTCTGGATTTAATTGTATACTTATTTGTTGGATCTTCTCTAGTCATTTATAGAAGATAAAAAATATCTTGGTGTAAAAATTAATCAAGATGGAAGTCATTTGGAAAACCTCAAGTCAATAATATGTAAACTCTAAACATTTGCATTTCTATGAGAGACTAAGTTATATTATAGATGTATTGTTATTAATATACTACTTTTACCATATGCTTGAAACATGGCATATCAGTATATCATACATGTATTACTGGTTCACATTTCTACACACGAGCAACAATAGTCTTTGGTATACTTGGGAACACTTTACATTATGGAAAGAACTTTCCCTTTAAAGTTTAATATTCAAATCGTATCAGATCAAATTGAATGTGTTAATATACCTTTAACCAAACAAGACAACATTCTGAGACATACTTTGATTAACATGTGCACACACAGTTTTTATACATACACAAATAAAATAAACATAACAACTTGGAAAATATTCTATGAAATTTACAATGATACAAATGATATCACAAAATACCATCATGTATATATTTAGGAGGAAATGCATACTAGACACCCTCTTTCACGCATTGAATGGTATATTCAATAAACGTTATCCAGGGAATACCGAAGGGACAATCAAAAAAGGACAATCCAGAGAAACTGACAACATAGGATAGACAAGAAGAAGAAAAACACAGAGAAACTGACAACATAGGATAGACAAGAAGAAGAAAAACACAGAGAAACTGACAACATAGGATAGACAAGAAGAAGAAAAACACAGAGAAACTGACAACATAGGATAGACAAGAAGAAGAAAAACACAGAGAAACTGACAACATAGGATAGACAAGAAGAAGAAAAACACAGAGAAACTGACAACATAGGATAGACAAGAAGAAGAAAAACAAAACAAAAACACAACACAATATGTGTCGGACACCACTATACGCGAACACATTCAAAAAACATAAATGAACGTTAGACAATATCGAAGGGGCAATCAAAAATGGACAATCCAACTGGCAACATAGTGTACACAAGAGGAAGAAAAACAAACCAAAATCACCGGACACCACCACACGCAAACAAACACAGATAACATAAATAAGAGCTCCCAGAAACAACTGGAGGCAAAGACGAACCAAACATCGTTTCCATGCGGAAATCGCATCGGACATCACAACACGAAACTCAGAATGTTTGTAGTGATGACTTCAAGCTAGGAGCAACGTAGCCTTGTTTGAGTAATTTTTGTGTCAGCAGCTGAGCTCTCTCCAGAATATCACTGTACTGGGCACAAGCGCTAGAATAACGTATGAGTTGTAAAATGTAAACTCCATACGCTGGTGATGCTGGAATATTGCTACTGATGAAGTGGAAGTTGACTATTGGAAAAGTGAAGTCGTAGAGTTTTGTTTTGAATCTTCCTCCGTTGTCGATTTCAAGGTCAAGGTCAAGGTAAGAAACATACTTTTGAATATTAGTAGTATCCTTAACTTCAAGTTCATTTAGATAGATGAGATGTAGATAATCATCGAATCGAGACTTGTTTTCAGTGATAGAATATCATCTATATAGTGGAAGCTGGAATTAAAGGTATGGTATGCACCTTCCTACAAACAACTGGAGGTAAAGACGAACCGAACATTTGTAACTTGTCAAAAGTAACCTTTGAGCCGTAATGAAAGCGGGAGGTTTGGCGCTTTAACATCTTATCCAACCCACCATTTCTTTAGAAATGCCTGTACCAAGTCAGGGCCATTACGGTTTTCACAGTTTTCCGGTTGTTGACTGATTTTGTCTGTTTATGAATTTATGAGTTTTGACTTTCCCTTTGTAAGATTGTTCGGAGTTCGGTAATTTTGTTATTACCCTTATTTAATAGCTATGATGTAAATGAATATCAGAGATTATCCTAGATTACACTCCCCGTTTTTAGTGGGGTTCATATAACTCGATCTTTGGTTTTATGTGTATGTTTAATAGATCATTGTTTGTCCTTTTGTCCTTTTTTTGGCCATTGTGTTGTCTGTCCTTCTTCGATTTGCGGAATCTGATTACCCCTTTGATATATTCAAGCTCTTCATAGACACAAATTAAAGTAAAGAAATAACACTTGTATTGATATTCTACATGTTCCTACTTTTTAAAACCAATTGAAGATTTAAACTTTTATTTGTAAGTTAACTGTGATTGTGACGAAACTCATAGTGCCATCATCAATTGATACACGTTTGATATAGTGAACGTTAGATGATGCTAGCTATTATGTTTAGACCCTTTGGTTTATTTGCTCCCAAACACTTTTAAATTAAATGGATTTCCAATCTTTTGAATATGAGCGTACCCGATGAAGGTTATTCCAGAAACGCGCCGTGTGCACACAATTCGGAGTTCGGTAATTTTGTTATTACCCTTATTGAACAAGTTATATAGACTATTTTACTGTTACTTTTATTAGGCATACATAAAGATATTTTTAGCATTCATATGTAATATGCTACAGGTCAATAACCTTCATCAGAGTTGAAAATAAATAAATATTTATCTTGATTATGTACGATTATATCTTTGCCAGAATAACTGAGAAAAAATAAAACATTTAGAGAACATGTATTGCAATCACTTTTAATTCAAATTTGTTTTGATATATTAAATTATGTGTTCTACACTTTTAGTCAGACAAATCACAGCAATGTGAACTATTAATTCTAATGAATGTTTTGAGTCCATAAAGCTAGTTTAATTCCACAACTTTTTTGTGCCAAGCCAGGAAACTTAGCAGTCATGTATTTGTGTGCTAGAGATATAGATTTTTCCTCTTTTAACAATTTTTCATTGGGTTTTGGAACTGTTCCGATAGCGTGGTATGCTTTGTTTTTCTATTGGACTTTGGAACTGTTCCGACAGCGTGGTATTTTTTTCTGTTAGATTTTAGAACTGTTCCGACAGCGTGGTATTTTTTCTGTTAGATTTTAGAACTGTTCCGACAGCGTGGTATTTTTTCTGTTAGATTTTAGAACTGTTCCGACAGCGTGGTATTTTTTTCTGTTAGATTTTAGAACTGTTCCGACAGCGTGGTATTTTTTTTCTTCATTTTATGACATAGTTTACAGAAGAAAGGAAAACACTGGAACTTTTATTGATCAAATTAATAAGAACGAAAATGTTTTTGGAGTAAAAACTGAGTGTAAAATATAATATTTTGAGGATACAATGTATTATGTTTTCTTGAAGCGCCACGGAGAAAAGAGACCACTGTGTTTCAGCCCTAAGACAGGAGAACTGTGTATTGTAAAGGACAAGACATAGACAATACATTTTTGTGTAGCTTTAAGATACATAGTATTGTTTCGGGATATATTAATGTGTTGCCGAGACAAATGGATTACACGGGTTTTAATTTTACCCAACATGTAGATAACGATTACTTGTTTAACTGTATCAAATCTCCGCTCACATGCATTGGCAAGAGTTGCTAGTGAATAAAAAGGTAGATATCTAATTGTGTGCACACGGCGCGTTTCTGGAATAACCTTCATCGGGTACGCTCATATTCAAAAGATTGGAAATCCATTTAATTTAAAAGTGTTTGGGAGCAAATAAACCAAAGGGTCTAAACATAATAGCTAGCATCATCTAACGTTCACTATATCAAACGTGTATCAATTGATGATGGCACTATGAGTTTCGTCACAATCACAGTTAACTTACAAATAAAAGTTTAAATCTTCAATTGGTTTTAAAAAGTAGGAACATGTAGAATATCAATACAAGTGTTATTTCTTTACTTTAATTTGTGTCTATGAAGAGCTTGAATATATCAAAGGGGTAATCAGATTCCGCAAATCGAAGAAGGACAGACAACACAATGGCCAAAAAAAGGACAAAAGGACAAACAATGATCTATTAAACATACACATAAAACCAAAGATCGAGTTATATGAACCCCACTAAAAATGGGGAGTGTAATCTAGGATAATCTCTGATATTCATTTACATCATAGCTATTAAATAAGGGTAATAACAAAATTACCGAACTCCGAACAATCTTACAAAGGGAAAGTCAAAACTCATAATTATATAAACAGACAAAATCAGTCAACAACCGGAAAACTGTGAAAACCGCAATGACCCTGACTTGGTACAGGCATTTCTAAAGAAATGGTGGGTTGGATCAGATTTTAAAGCGCCAAACCTCCCGCTCTCATTACGGTTCAATGGCTCCGGCTGTCACTATAACAGTATTTAAATACAGCAACAAAATAGGTAAAATAGTTGTCAAAACAGTTAAACATACACATAAAATTAAAGATCGAGTTATATGAACTCCACTAAAAACGGGGAGTGTAATCTAGGATAATCTCTGATATTCATTTACATCATAGCTATTAAACTTCATCTTCCTTAAGGAGATACATATAACGTAGTTCCCTTGTTAATTACGCCTACTACATTGACTGACCACGAGAAATCCGGATACTAAAATAAGGATAGAGAGGAAACGAAACAATTGACAGTGCTACTAAAATAATAAATAAATCGGAACAAATTAACAGATTAAATTTGATTACCCGTTTCCGAATCCGTTTGGTTAATTAACATTACTTAGTAATTATAATATTTTGTCCATATGTCAATGTTTTGTCAGCTGCCTTGTCGAAATATATCTAAATTTATTGGAAAAATGCACTATTTGTTTTTGAGCCATCAGATACAGACATACACTTTCTGGAAACAGGAGAGCCGCTAAATTTTTGGAATGAAAAAGAGGTGGCCTAAATTTTGTTACCCCCATTTTACTCACATGTGGAAAGCACTTGCATGCCCGCATCATTTCACTAAAAGGGGTGGGGCCCATAGAATTATTATAACCAAGAGAGGAAAGTGAACGGTCATATATTTGTGTGTTAGTGTATTATAACCAAGAGAGGAAAGTGAACGATCATACAAATACATTTGTGTGTTAGTGTATTATAACCAAGAGAGGAAAGTGAACGATCATACATTTGTGTGTTAGTGTATTATAACCAAGAGAGGAAAGTGAACGATCATATATTTGTGTGTTAGTGTATTATAACCAAGAGAGGAAAGTGAACGATCATACATTTGTGTGTTAGTGTATTATAACCAAGAGAGGAAAGTGAACGATCATATATTTGTGTGTTAGTGTATTATAACCAAGAGAGGAAAGTGAACGATCATACAAATACATTTGTGTGTTAGTGTATTATAACCAAGAGAGGAAAGTGAACGATCATATATTTGTGTGTTAGTGTATTATAACCAAGAGAGGAAAGTGAACGATCATATATTTGTGTGTTAGTGTATTATAACCAAGATAGGAAAGTGAACGGTCATATATTTGTGTGTTAGTGTATTATAACCAAGAGAGGAAAGTGAACGATCATATATTTGTGTGTTAGTGTATTATAACCAAGATAGGAAAGTGAACGGTCATATATTTGTGTGTTAGTGTATTATAACCAAGAGAGGAAAGTGAACGATCATATATTTGTGTGTTAGTGTATTATAACCAAGAGAGGAAAGTGAACGATCATTAGTTGTGTGTTAGTGTATTAAAACCAAGAGAGGAAAGTGAACGATCATTTATTTGCGTGTTAGTGTATTATAACCAAGAGAGGAAAGTGAACGTTCATATAGTTGTGTGTTAGTGTATTATAACCAAGAGAGGAAAGTGAACGATCATATAGTTGTGTGTTAGTGTATTATAGCTAAGAGATGAAAGTGAACGATCATATATTTGTGTGTTAGTGTATTATAACCAAGAGAGGAAAGTGAACGATCATATAGTTGTGTGTTAGTGTATTAAAACCAAGAGAGGAAAGTGAACGATCATATATTTGTGTGTTAGTGTATTATATCCAAGAGAGGAAAGTGAACGATCATATATTTGTGTGTTAGTGTATTATAACCAAGATAGGAAAGTGAACGGTCATATATTTGTGTGTTAGTGTATTATAACCAAGAGAGGAAAGTGAACGATCATATATTTGTGTGTTAGTGTATTATAACCAAGATAGGAAAGTGAACGGTCATATATTTGTGTGTTAGTGTATTATAACCAAGAGAGGAAAGTGAACGATCATTAGTTGTGTGTTAGTGTATTAAAACCAAGAGAGGAAAGTGAACGATCATTTATTTGCGTGTTAGTGTATTATAACCAAGAGAGGAAAGTGAACGTTCATATAGTTGTGTGTTAGTGTATTATAACCAAGAGAGGAAAGTGAACGATCATATAGTTGTGTGTTAGTGTATTATAGCTAAGAGATAAAAGTGAACGATCATATATTTGTGTGTTAGTGTATTATAACCAAGAGAGGAAAGTGAACGATCATATAGTTGTGTGTTAGTGTATTAAAACCAAGAGAGGAAAGTGAACGATCATATATTTGTGTGTTAGTGTATTATAGCCAAGATAGGAAAGTCAACGATCATATATTTGTGTGTTAGTGTATTATAGCCAAGAGAAGAAAGTGAACGATCATATATTTGTGTGTTAGTGTATTATAACCAAGATAGGAAAGTGAACGATCATACATTTGTGTGTTAGTGTATTATAACCAAGAGAGGAAAGTGAACGATCATATATTTGTGTGTTAGTGTATTATAACCAAGAGAGGAAAGTGAACGATCATATATTTGTGTGTTAGTGTATTATAACCAAGAGAGGAAAGTGAACGACCATATATTTGTGTGTTAGTGTATTATAACCAAGAGAGGAAAGTGAACGATCATATATTTGTGTGTTAGTGTATTATAACCAAGATAGGAAAGTGAACGATCATACATTTGTGTGTTAGTGTATTATAACCAAGAGAGGAAAGTGAACGATCATATATTTGTGTGTTAGTGTATTATAACCAAGAGAGGAAAGTGAACGATCATATATTTGTGTGTTAGTGTATTATAGCCAAGAGAGGAAAGTGAACGATCATACATTTGTGTGTTAGTGTATTATAACCAAGAGAGGAAAGTGAACGATCATATATTTGTGTGTTAGTGTATTATAACCAAGATAGGAAAGTGAATGATCATATATTTGTGTGTTAGTGTATTATAGCCAAGAGAGGAAAGTGAACGATCATATATTTGTGTGTTAGTGTATTATAACCAAGAGAGGAAAGTGAACGATCATATATTTGTGTGTTAGTGTATTATAACCAAGAGAGGAAAGCGAACGATCATATATTTGTGTGTTAGTGTATTATAACCAAGATAGGAAAGTGAATGATCATATATTTGTGTGTTAGTGTATTATAGCCAAGAGAGGAAAGTGAACGATCATATATTTGTGTGTTAGTGTATTATAGCCAAGAGAGGAAAGTGAACGATCATATATTTGTGTGTTAGTGTATTATAGCCAAGAGAGGAAAGTGAACGATCATATATTTGTGTGTTAGTGTATTATAACCAAGAGAGGAAAGTGAACGATCATATATTTGTGTGTTAGTGTATTATAACCAAGAGAGGAAAGTGAATGATCATATATTTGTGTGTTAGTGTATTATAACCAAGAGAGGAAAGTGAATGATCATATATTTGTGTGTTAGTGTATTATAACCAAGAGAGGAAAGTGAACGATCATATATTTGTGTGTTAGTGTATTATAACCAAGAGAGGAAAGTGAACGATCATATATTTGTGTGTTAGTGTATTATAACCAAGAGAGGAAAGTGAACGATCATATATTTGTGTGTTAGTGTATTATAACCAAGAGAGGAAAGTGAACGATCATATATTTGTGTGTTAGTGTATTATAACCAAGAGAGGAAAGTGAATGATCATATATTTGTGTGTTAGTGTATTATAACCAAGATAGGAAAGTGAATGATCATATATTTGTGTGTTAGTGTATTATAGCCAAGAGAGGAAAGTGAATGATCATATATTTGTGTGTTAGTGTATTATAACCAAGAGAGGAAAGTGAATGATCATATATTTGTGTGTTAGTGTATTATAACCAAGAGAGGAAAGTGAATGATCATATATTTGTGTGTTAGTGTATTATAACCAAGAGAGGAAAGTGAACGATCATATATTTGTGTGTTAGTGTATTATAGCCAAGAGAGGAAAGTGAATGATCATATATTTGTGTGTTAGTGTATTATAACCAAGAGAGGAAAGTGAACGATCATATATTTGTGTGTTAGTGTATTAAAACCAAGAGAGGAAAGTGAACGATCATATATTTGTGTGTTAGTGTATTATAACCAAGAGAGGAAAGTGAATGATCATATATTTGTGTGTTAGTGTATTATAGCCAAGAGAGGAAAGTGAACGATCATATATTTGTGTGTTAGTGTATTATAGCCAAGCCAGGAAAGTGAATGATCATATATTTGTGTGTTAGTGTATTATAACCAAGAGAGGAAAGTGAACGATCATATATTTGTGTGTTAGTGTATTATAACCAAGAGAGGAAAGTGAACGATCATTTATTTGTGTGTTAGTGTATTATAACCAAGAGAGGAAAGTGAATGATCATATATTTGTGTGTTAGTGTATTATAGCCAAGAGAGGAAAGTGAACGATCATATATTTGTGTGTTAGTGTATTATAGCCAAGCCAGGAAAGTGAATGATCATATATTTGTGTGTTAGTGTATTATAACCAAGAGAGGAAAGTGAACGATCATATATTTGTGTGTTAGTGTATTATAACCAAGAGAGGAAAGTGAATGATCATTTATTTGTGTGTTAGTGTATTATAGCCAAGAGAGGAAAGTGAACGATCATATATTTGTGTGTTAGTGTATTATAACCAAGAGAGGAAAGTGAACGATCATATATTTGTGTGTTAGTGTATTATAACCAAGAGAGGAAAGTGAACGATCATATATTTGTGTGTTAGTGTATTATAACCAAGAGAGGAAAGTGAACGATCATATATTTGTGTGTTAGTGTATTATAACCAAGATAGGAAAGTGAACAATCATATATTTGTGTGTTAGTGTATTATAACCAAGATAGGAAAGTGAACGATCATATATTTGTGTGTTAGTGTATTATAACCAAGATAGGAAAGTGAACAATCATATATTTGTGTGTTAGTGTATTATAACCAAGATAGGAAAGTGAACGATCATATATTTGTGTGTTAGTGTATTATAACCAAGATAGGAAAGTGAACAATCATATATTTGTGTGTTAGTGTATTATAACCAAGAGAGGAAAGTGAACGATCATATATTTGTGTGTTAGTGTATTATAACCAAGATAGGAAAGTGAATGATCATATATTTGTGTGTTAGTGTATTATAGCCAAGCCAGGAAAGTGAACGATCATATATTTGTGTGTTAGTGTATTATAGCCAAGCCAGGAAAGTGAACGATCATATATTTGTGTGTTAGTGTATTATAGCCAAGAGAGGAAAGTGAACGATCATATATTTGTGTGTTAGTGTATTATAGCCAAGAGAGGAAAGTGAATGATCATATATTTGTGTGTTAGTGTATTATAGCCAAGAGAGGAAAGTGAATGATCATATATTTGTGTGTTAGTGTATTATAACCAAGAGAGGAAAGTGAATGATCATATATTTGTGTGTTAGTGTATTATAACCAAGAGAGGAAAGTGAATGATCATTTATTTGTGTGTTAGTGTATTATAGCCAAGAGAGGAAAGTGAACGATCATATATTTGTGTGTTAGTGTATTATAGCCAAGAGAGGAAAGTGAACGATCATATATTTGTGTGTTAGTGTATTATAGCCAAGAGAGGAAAGTGAACGATCATATATTTGTGTGTTAGTGTATTATAGCCAAGAGAGGAAAGTGAACGATCATATATTTGTGTGTTAGTGTATTATAACCAAGAGAGGAAAGTGAACGATCATATATTTGTGTGTTAGTGTATTATAGCCAAGAGAGGAAAGTGAACGATCATATATTTGTGTGTTAGTGTATTATAGCCAAGAGAGGAAAGTGAACGATCATATATTTGTGTGTTAGTGTATTATAGCCAAGAGAGGAAAGTGAATGATCATATATTTGTGTGTTAGTGTATTATAGCCAAGAGAGGAAAGTGAATGATCATATATTTGTGTGTTAGTGTATTATAACCAAGAGAGGAAAGTGAATGATCATATATTTGTGTGTTAGTGTATTATAACCAAGAGAGGAAAGTGAATGATCATTTATTTGTGTGTTAGTGTATTATAGCCAAGAGAGGAAAGTGAACGATCATATATTTGTGTGTTAGTGTATTATAGCCAAGAGAGGAAAGTGAACGATCATATATTTGTGTGTTAGTGTATTATAGCCAAGAGAGGAAAGTGAACGATCATATATTTGTGTGTTAGTGTATTATAGCCAAGAGAGGAAAGTGAACGATCATATATTTGTGTGTTAGTGTATTATAACCAAGAGAGGAAAGTGAACGATCATATATTTGTGTGTTAGTGTATTATAGCCAAGAGAGGAAAGTGAACGATCATATATTTGTGTGTTAGTGTATTATAGCCAAGAGAGGAAAGTGAACGATCATATATTTGTGTGTTAGTGTATTATAACCAAGAGAGGAAAGTGAACGATCATATATTTGTGTGTTAGTGTATTATAGCCAAGAGAGGAAAGTGAACGATCATATATTTGTGTGTTAGTGTATTATAACCAAGAGAGGAAAGTGAACGATCATATATTTGTGTGTTAGTGTATTATAACCAAGATAGGAAAGTGAACGATCATATATTTGTGTGTTAGTGTATTATAGCCAAGAGAGGAAAGTGAACGATCATATATTTGTGTGTTAGTGTATTATAGCCAAGAGAGGAAAGTGAACGATCATTTATTTGTGTGTTAGTGTATTATAGCCAAGAGAGGAAAGTGAACGATCATATATTTGTGTGTTAGTGTATTATAACCAAGAGAGGAAAGTGAATGATCATATATTTGTGTGTTAGTGTATTATAACCAAGAGAGGAAAGTGAATGATCATATATTTGTGTGTTAGTGTATTATAGCCAAGAGAGGAAAGTGAATGATCATATATTTGTGTGTTAGTGTATTATAGCCAAGAGAGGAAAGTGAACGACCATATATTTGTGTGTTAGTGTATTATAACCAAGAGAGGAAAGTGAACGATCATATATTTGTGTGTTAGTGTATTATAGCCAAGAGAGGAAAGTGAACGATCATATATTTGTGTGTTAGTGTATTATAACCAAGATAGGAAAGTGAATGATCATATATTTGTGTGTTAGTGTATTATAACCAAGAGAGGAAAGTGAACGATCATATATTTGTGTGTTAGTGTATTATAGCCAAGAGAGGAAAGTGAACGATCATATATTTGTGTGTTAGTGTATTATAACCAAGAGAGGAAAGTAAACGATCATATATTTGTGTGTTAGTGTATTATAGCCAAGAGAGGAAAGTGAACGATCATATATTTGTGTGTTAGTGTATTATAACCAAGAGAGGAAAGTGAACGATCATATATTAGTGTGTTAGTGTATTATAACCAAGAGAGGAAAGTGAACGATCATATATTTGTGTGTTAGTGTATTATAACCAAGAGAGGAAAGTGAACGATCATATATTTGTGTGTTAGTGTATTATAGCCAAGAGAGGAAAGTGAACGATCATATATTTGTGTGTTAGTGTATTATAACCAAGAGAGGAAAGTGAACGATCATATATTTGTGTGTTAGTGTATTATAACCAAGAGAGGAAAGTGAATGATCATATATTTGTGTGTTAGTGTATTATAACCAAGAGAGGAAAGTGAACGATCATATATTTGTGTGTTAGTGTATTATAACCAAGAGAGGAAAGTGAATGATCATATATTTGTGTGTTAGTGTATTATAACCAAGAGAGGAAAGTGAACGATCATATATTTGTGTGTTAGTGTATTATAGCCAAGAGAGGAAAGTGAACGATCATATATTTGTGTGTTAGTGTATTATAACCAAGAGAGGAAAGTGAACGATCATATATTTGTGTGTTAGTGTATTATAACCAAGAGAGGAAAGTGAATGATCATATATTTGTGTGTTAGTGTATTATAACCAAGAGAGGAAAGTGAACGATCATATATTTGTGTGTTAGTGTATTATAACCAAGAGAGGAAAGTGAACGATCATATATTTGTGTGTTAGTGTATTATAGTGTATTTGTGTGTTAGTGTATTATAGTGTATTTGTGTGTTAGTGTATTATAGTGTATTTGTGTGTTAGTGTATTATAGTGTATTTGTGTGTTAGTGTATTATAGTGTATTTGTGTGTTAGTGTATTATAGTGTATTTGTGTGTTAGTGTATTATAGTGTATTTGTGTGTTAGTGTATTATAGTGTATTTGTGTGTTAGTGTATTATAGTGTATTTGTGTGTTAGTGTATTATAGTGTATTTGTGTGTTAGTGTATTATAGTGTATTTGTGTGTTAGTGTATTATAGTGTATTTGTGTGTTAGTGTATTATAGTGTATTTGTGTGTTAGTGTATTATAGTGTATTTGTGTGTTAGTGTATTATAGTGTATTTGTGTGTTAGTGTATTATAGTTAGTGGTGTAGATTTTGCCTCTTTCTATGATTTTGATATTTGATTTTAGAATTGTTCCGACATTGTGCTATTTTTTTCCTTCATTTTATTATCCGCCTGGATGTAATCAGTGTCTATTATGACTAAAATTGTGAGTTAGATCCATGCAGTTATGTTCTTGATACAACATAGAAGTTAGGCAATGACTTGTCTCATATCGGTGGATTCTCTGGATATTATGATTAACTTTATTGATAAAACTGAACGCCATGATACTACTGAAATATTGTTGTAAGTGTTAAATAACAATAAGGGTAATAACAAAATTACCGAACTCCGAACAATCTAACAAAGGGAAAGTCAAAACTCATAAGTATATAAACAGACAAAACCAGTCAACAACCGGAAAACTGTGAAAACCGTAATGACCGTAACCTTATATATTCAGAGTAGATACACTTTGTTTTGTTACAAAAATGTATGAAATGGTAAATTAAAATCAATCCTCCATTGAAGAAAGAATGATATCGAGTGTTCATTTCTCTGTAAAATACTCTGTCAATATGAAGATATAGGCCACCGACAACATTATTACATCAGTCTTTTAATGAGATCAATACATGATGAAAGTATATATCTGATATAACCGACCGCCGACAACATTATTATACTAGCCTTTTAATGTGGTCAATACATGTGTTTATCGACCTGATGAAATATATTAACGACCGCCGACAACATTATTATATTAGTCTTTTAATGAGGTCAATACATGTGTTTATCGACCCGAAGAAATATATTACCGACCGCCGACAACATAATTATACCAGTCTTTTAGTGAGGTCAACTATAACATAACGTGATTGTTTTATATCACTTATGGGAATGGTAATTCTGTGTGGGAATATCCCTCGAATGCAAAACAAATAATTCATTTAGGGCTCGCATCATACACAACTGCACATAGAGCCACATGTTGGATTTGAACCGAATGAACCAATGGATATTAGTATGATTTTAAATCATAACATTAAATCAGATAAAATCTTCATGGCTTTTTATAGTATCCATTACTTTTTCCTATAGGCTGAAAACATCTTCATTTACACGTTCTTTAACTGATAAACTAATAATAGCAATTTAATAGTTTTAAAAAATATTCAACATCTAGCTGTGATTGTAAGACGTATTTATTCGTTTCATTCATAATACCGCTTTCATTTTCACTATTCTAACATTTCAGATATTTCATTAAAAGTTTGAAGATACCACAGGGGTAATCAGACGCCTAAAATAAGAGTCCAAACTGAAATATAATTATATGTTGCTATTCTGTTTATACCCTTCGGGTTTCTTGCTCCCAAATACTTGTACATTATTTGGCTTTGAGCGTACCCGATGAATGCCATTCCGGAAACGAGTCGTGGGCACTAAATTTGATATCTACATTTTATAAACATTGAAACATTGACAATTTCATATATATTTATATATATACAAAGGTATATATATATATATTTCCCACTTAAGGAACTGGATTTAAACCTGTCACCCTAGTGGACAATAGTAAACTAAAACAATGTGGTGGCACTTAATGAATGTAATATGATGAAAATACGTGCATATGTTCTTAATTTTGGAATTTTACATGAGTTTTCAGATTGTCCCTCATATTAAGAAATGATTGAAAATACAGGTAATCAGAAGCCGTAACTAAAAGATGGAGAGACAAAACAATGGACAAAAGACAAAAGGATAAAGATGGAGAGACAAAACAATGGACAAAAGACAAAAGGACAAACAACGACTTACAAAACACTATACAATGGACAAAAGACAAAAGGACAAACAACGACTTACAAAACACTATACAATAAACTACCAATTGAGCAACACGAAACCCACTAAAACCGGGTGAAGTCATGTGCTCCGGAGGGATAAGCCATTATGGGGACAGCTTACCTTTCATCTACATCATGTATAATATTCCACTTGCATCCACATAATATGCAATATTCTACTTACACCCACTATATGTGTAAAATTCCAATAACATCAATATTATGTGTAATATTCCACGTACATCAACATTATATGTAATATTCCACTTACGTACATTCACATCATGTATAATATTCCACTAATATCCACATCATGTGTAATATTTCACTTTCATCCACATTATATGTAATAATCCACTTACACACATCCATAGCATGTGTAATATTCCACTTACATCCATAGCATGTGTAATATTCCACTTACATCCACATCATTTGTAATATTCCACTTACATCCATATTATGTGTAATATTTCACTGTGTATTGTGTACAAATGAGAGCACTTACCTCAAATGCGCTGGCAAATCCGATATTATGAAATACTGGTACGATCCAGTGGACAGTGAATGGAATTACTAGAAAATTAGAAAATATTCCAACCCAGTATATACTTCCGTTATAAAATGTTTCTGCTGGTACCCCGAGCACAGAAACAGACGACAGAAAACTGGCCATCAGTGACAGACAGACAGGAAATACTGACATCTTCCTTCCACCCAGGAGGAATTCTGAAGTCGTCTGTCGCTTTTTGTCGTGCCATGCATAAAATATTCCAATTCCTAACGATACTGCGAGATTTGCAATGAAAATAACATAATCTACAATATGAAACGTTGTACTGACGGCCATTTGTAAAAAAACAAATTAAACTTAAATCGAAATGTCTGTTTTCGATTTAATCGTGTACCTAGGTGTTTTGAACCATCCGTTTACAATACGGGGGATGTTATTTAAAGTGTAAAAATTATAATTTTCACATTGGTATATCTACTGTGTTCTTTACGTCAGGCCGTTTATTCAATGGTTATGCAAAGTTATAGTAGTTAAAAGATCAAGTTTTGAAGAAGAAGAAAAAACTACCAGGTACATAGTTATTTAGCAATCAAAAGATACATAGCTGTGTTTATATCGGTTTTAGAGATATCATCTTAAATGAAACACAGCATGGGAAAGATATTTTAATTTGGTTCATTGGACATGTGATATCTTGACATAATAGTATTCTAGTAATTTAGTGGCTGCCAGATAGAAGGGTATATTTGAATTTTAAATTAATAAAACCTTTTTTTTTTTTTTTTTTTTTAAGATAAGTACCACTTTCAAGTAGTAAAAATGTATTGTGTCTAATAAAACCTACTCATTTATACAGCAGTAAATTGATTAAGTGAAGAGTTAGATAATGGTGTTACTATCCCTGGTCGGGTCAAGCCAAAAAAATGGTATCACCCAGATTCAAGTTAGTTGAAACGTATGGAAATAAATACTTCTTACCGCCTTGTGTCAATGACATATTCTTCATTTCAAAATCGTTTTGAATATACAAACACAATATTATGTACATGTTTATTCGCTTGTCATGGAATATTTAAAATAGATTTGTCGGCCATTGTTTATACCGGAAGTGTAACCTGCCGCCTCTGGACGGACGACTTCGGAATTCTTCTTAATGTCAATTGTAAAAAAGTATTACTAATAATTGGCAGACGATGTACGACAACATTGTCATATTTAACTCCCAAACAAGCATCAGGTATAATTAACATAAACAGAGAGTTTTATTGAACATGTATAACATCAGAATAACAAGGGAACTCTGAACTCCCGGCGACACTGGGTAGACACACGTGTGATTCAATACTTCTATGGCATACATACTGACCAGTACTCTTTTGATATGGGCAGGGACCCATCCTAGATACAACTTGTGTGGCTTCACGCGACAAATAGATATATGCATATATATGTATATATAGGGAAAGTTGATAATGAAATATTTCTTCTGTATAGAACAGCATCTGTATTTTTATTGCAATACAGTACACTCCGACCCCACAGTCTTTTTTTCATTTGCAATAATGTAAACATATGTCATTTGAATATTAATCATGACTTGCCAAAGAGTTCATATCTCTAATAATTTCCGTTTCTCAAGGAATCATATCTGTGTGTTTATATTTTATACGTAAGTGAATCGTTCTTATCAGCTTCAGTTAACACACAGGAATCAAATTGTGAATATTATGAAATTTTAGATGAAATTGAAAAAAAAAAAAAAACATAACACAAGACAGGTGGTGATCGACTAGTTTATAAATAAAAATAAATGCTCGTGATTGTAATTAGACGAGAAGATCTGAAATTTGATATATATCAGTACTACAGGTGTTAAACTGATGATAGTAACGATCGTTGCTCCCATCCCAAGATGTCGGAGGGAAAAACCTGTAAGGTCAATTTTACTTATTATTTCTCTTTGTATTGTGTATTTGCGAACGGTATGTTGGTAAGAATAAATCCACACTAGCAACAAATACGGGAATGCGTTATTTTATCTTGCATACTGCTTTTATGGACAGAAAATCGACGTTGAAAAAACAGCGAGGACGATAGTAACGCAAATGAACGATGAGAGTAACGACGAAAAGATGATAGTAACGATACAAGGATGATAGTAACGTCAGAAAAATTATCGAATAGCAACTGTAAAATATTTGTTTTACAATACCGAAAAATTATCCCGGATTTTATTTTACAACCTTCAGGAAAAGTCTTTCGAACTTTTCTTGCCCTGTCGTTGAAGTAATTACATTCGACACAAGACTCAAACTCTACTTTCGTCAATAAATGAGTGAAAATCTTAAAATTCTGGAGAACTGAGCATGCACAAAACAAGCAGAGAGGCGAAAATGAATGTCTTTTAGGAATTGATTCATGTCCTATGGTTTGAATGATATAATGGAAATATGGTGCATTAAATTTAACCGAAGCGAGCAGCTGTACGAATTTAAAAGTTTCGGAGTTTCTTGCCTTGTGGATAATTAGTATTTATCACATATTTCATTGAAATAACGCCGAATTTGCATGTGTAATAAAAGCATAATTTGCGGCTGGTTATTTGCCTCCGGGGCAATAACATTTTACGAGGGCAATAACATATCATCTGCCCTGGCAAACTATGTGATAACTAGATTAATGCATGGCTTTTTTCATATTGCCCTTGTCATCAGCCCTCGACTGATGTCGTCCCTCGAGGCCGATATCAAGGTATCGTGCTAATATCAAGGGCAATATGAAAAAGGCCATGTATTAATCTATAAATATAGGATCGAAACATGATAGTTGCTGTTAGCATAAAATTGTATGAATATTGACACGAACAAGCTAAAATAAGGAAAAAAGAGATGGGATTTTATAATAACGAAATAAAGAAATTATACTGAAAATAAATATGTAAACAGAAAGTTAGAAAAGGGGGAGGGATAATTCCGTGCCACGAGCGCCTGTAATAACTATATGAACATAATCGAAATCGTCGTTATCTTTACTATATACATGTACCGGTATTTAGACATGTCCATCAGATCGGCACACACCTGGTCATCGATGCCACTTGCCTTCTGTATTTTCTATATATGTAATGTCCTTAAAGGTCGACGTTCAGCGATGACAATGGAATCACATTTAAAGAAAGTAAACGTGCGCATAAGAGTGGTCGTCGTGGTCATGCTAGTATGGTACATGTAGTTTGATTTACAACTACATATGCACTCCGTACAGGTCTATCACCTTTTTTCCAACTTTCTATTTACATATTTATTTTCAATAAAATTTCTTTTATTTCTTTAATACTTCATCTCTTTTTTCTTATTTTAACTTGTTCGTGTCAATATTCATACAATCTTATGTTAACAGCAACTTACAAGTTTCGATCATATATATACTAATTATCCACAAGGCAAGAAACTCCGAAACTTTTAAATTCGTACACCTGCTCGCTTCTGTTACATTTAATGCACCTTATTTCCATTATATCATTCAAACTATAGGACATGAATCAATTCCTAAAAGACATTCCTTTTCGCCTATCTGCTTGTTTTGTGCATACGATACACTGTAGCTCAGTTCTCCCGAATTTTTAGATTTTCACTCATTTATTGCTTAATTTTTCGCATAGTACCCTTCCATTGACGGAAGTAGAGTTTGAGTCTTGTGTCGAATGTAATTACTTCAACGATAGGGCAAGAAAAGTTCGAAAAACTTTTCCTGAAGGTTGTAAAACAAAACCCGGGATATTTTTTCGGTATTGTAAAACAAATATTTTACAGTTGCTATTCGATAATTTTTCTGACGTTACTATCATCCTTGTATCGTTACTATCATCTTTTCGTCGTTACTATCATCATCAGATGACGTTACTATCGTTCATTTGCGTTAATATCGTCCTCGCTGTTTTTTCAACGTCGATTTTCTGTCCATAAAAGCAGTATGCAAGATAAAATAACGCATGACCGTATTTGTTGCTAGTGTGGATTTATTCTTACCATTACATTTTACTTATTATTTCTCTTTGTGTTGTGTATTTGTGAACGGTATTACACAACACAAAGAGAAATAATCAGTATAATTGACCTTACACGTTTTTCCCTCCGCCATCTTGAGGTGGTAGTAACGATCGTTACTATCATCAGTTTAACACTAGTGAGTAATCTGTATACAAACTACAGGTGTAAATTAGCAATCTATTTATAGATACATGGACTTCCGAGACCTCCGAATGTTGCTGATGACTGGATTTTATCATTTGAAATCATGACAAAAAAAGATGATATTGAAGACAACGAGGTATTAATTGCTGGGGATTTGAACTTTAATTTACACCCAAAGATATATTTCTTCTAATTGGGTGCATTTGAAAAATGTTTTCAAAACCGGTATGTCTTTGATTGTTGTTTTTAAAACACCCTGTCAACATTATTGCAACAGAAAATCCTACACCTTCACAACAGTTCCATTGAGTGATTGGTGTTTAACGCCATGTAGTGAGCATCATTTCAACAATAAATACTACATCGATATTGGTGCAGTTACGATAATATATCTGAACCTACGGTCGATATGAGTAGTTTCTAGAATCATGAAAACATCCGAGAGGAGGAAGATAAAGTCGTAGACATAAAGTGCTAAACATATTGGATAGTCTCCAACGGGAGAGGAAAATAGAGTCGTAGACATAGAGTGCTAAACATATTGGATAGTCTTCAACGGGAGAGGAAAATAGAGTCGTAGACATAGAGTGCTAAACATATTGGATAGTCTTCAACGGGAGAGGAAAATAGAGTCGTAGACATAGAGTGCTAAACATATTGGATAGTCTCCAACGGGAGAGGAAAATAGAGTGGTAGACATAGAGTGCTAAACATATTGGATAGTCTCCAATGGGAGAGGAAAATAGAGTCGTAGACATAGAGTGCTAAACATATTGGATAATCTCCAACGGGAGAGGAAAATAGAGTCGTAGGCATAGAGTGCTAAACATATTGGATAGTCTCCAACGGCAGAGGAAAACAGAGTCATAGACATAGAGTGCTAAACATATTGGATAGTCTCCAACGGGAGAGGAAAATAGAGTGGTAGACATAGAGTGCTAAACATATTGGATAGTCTCTAACGGGAGCACGAACTATGACGCAAATTAGATGTTGAATTTGAAGGCGGAGAAGTTTATTATGTTACCGTTGAGGCAGATGAGTATGTTTTTTTACTTAGACGAGGGAAAAACTAGTCAAATCAGCAAGTTAATTCTAGTAAAACTTCATCTCTAAATACAATTACAGACAGTTGTGTCAGTTCACGATTAGATAGTACACGACTCGGCCAAGCAGTAATCTCTTCTGATAAATAACAACTTCATCTAGATTTCCGTCATGTGCGCACTGAGCACACAAAATTACCCAATTCGAATGCCCCAACCTTCGACGAAGATATACTTCAATAGCAATCGTTTTGGATTCGTATGAGACATTCGTAAGCGCAAATTCATTCTTAGCAATGACTAGAAATTCAATTATTAGTATTCTGGACTGGGTTGTACAAACCGCAATTAAAACTTTATTGACACTTAAAATTACTTGAAATGTATATGAAATTATTTTACACTTAAGATTTAATTTACACTTAAGATTTAATTGACACTTAGTTTTAATTGAGGCTTGTGCAACCCAGTCTAGATGAAGCTCTGAAAATAATGTCTGCTTTTACGTACTGTATAAACTATGAAAAGGAAATTTCTTTGTATAAAGAAAGTTATAGTCAGGAATAACAAAAATACATGCAGGCAAAAACAGATTAAAGTAAGATCTCTTACTCTACAGAACAGTTTATGTATGCCGGAGTCGCGCCGTACTACCACGTTACGATATATAAATGAACTATAACACTTTCCAGTCTGTGACACTATTATGTCCAGATTCATATATATATAAGAGGATTATAATTGCCAGTGTAAACCAGAGCGTATATCATCGATTATACTGAGCATGTTATGAGGGGAAATATGATCAAAACAACTTTGCCAGAAACTATGGATCGCCAAACATACGCTTGGTTGAACTATGAAGATGCATGTTTAATGAGCTGACTACTATGGAAGCGAATATGTCTCCACAGAGTCTTGAAAATCCAGAGCCTGGAGATCATAGTGCAAAATTATGGGACAAAGTGGGTCATGGGAGGATGTGTTTGATTTCAGTCAATCAAAGATGGTTTTCTCAGTGGGGCCATATTGGATGCATACCTGGAACGAAACGAAGAAATGTTGCGACAATCATCTATGATAGATGATTTCTCCAGATGATTTAGCTATGAATTGTTGAATGACGACAGACGGGCGACTGACGCAAAGTGATGGCAAAAGCTGACATAGACATTGTTCATGTTAAAGGTGTAGGAGCAGATGTCAAAGGCATTCAAAATATAATATTTTTGATGCATTTAAAATGTCTTATGAAGAAGATATTATCACAAAGACAGATAAGAGATACACAATTCTTATCTAAGAAACACAATTCGTATCTAAGAAACACCATTCTTATCATATATTTCACTCTGTTTAAAATATATTATATTATTGAAAACAAATTATATGTTAGCCTTCAGTTTCCTTCAGTGTTTTTAGCAATGGTGTTTTTGTTTCTTATAATGTGTTTCCATAAAAAACAAGTTGCATCCTCTTGTATTAAGCTAAATTGTTACTACTTACATAGGTACAATGTACAGGTAACTCCACTTGTATTAAGTTAAATTGTCACTACTTACATAGGTGCAATGTACAGGTAACTCCACTTGTATTAAGTTAAATTGTTACTACTTACATAGGTACAATGTACAGGTAACTCCACTTGTATTAAGTTAAATTGTCACTACTTACATAGGTACAATGTACAGGTAACTCCACTTGTATTAAGTTAAATTGTCACTACTTACATAGGTACAATGTACAGGTAACTCCACTTGTATTAAGTTAAATTGTCACTACTTACATAGGTACAATGTACAGGTAACTCCACTTGTATTAAGTTAAATTGTCACTACTTACATAGGTGCAATGTACAGGTAACTCCACTTGTATTAAGTTAAATTGTCACTACTTACATAGGTACAATGTACAGGTAACTCCACTTGTATTAAGTTAAATTGTCACTACTTACATAGGTGCAATGTACAGGTAACTCCACTTGTATTAAGTTAAATTGTCACTACTTACATAGGTGCAATGTACAGGTAACTCCACTTGTATTAAGCTAAATTGTCACTACTTACATAGGTGCAATGTACAGGTAACTCCACTTGTATTAAGTTAAATTGTCACTACTTACATAGGTACAATGTACAGGTAACTCCACTTGTATTAAGTTAAATTGTCACTACTTACATAGGTACAATGTACAGGTAACTCCACTTGTATTAAGTTAAATTGTCACTACTTACATAGGTACAATGTACAGGTAACTCCACTTGTATTAAGTTAAATTGTCACTACTTACATAGGTACAATGTACAGGTAACTCCACTTGTATTAAGTTAAATTGTCACTACTTACATAGGTACAATGTACAGGTAACTCCACTTGTATTAAGTTAAATTGTCACTACTTACATAGGTGCAATGTACAGGTAACTCCACTTGTATTAAGTTAAATTGTCACTACTTACATAGGTGCAATGTACAGGTAACTCCACTTGTATTAAGTTAAATTGTCACTACTTACATAGGTGCAATGTACAGGTAACTCCACTTGTATTAAGCTAAATTGTCACTACTTACATAGGTGCAATGTACAGGTAACTCCACTTGTAATAAGTTAAATTGTCACTACTTACATAGGTACAATGTACAGGTAACTCCACTTGTATTAAGTTAAATTGTCACTACTTACATAGGTGCAATGTACAGGTAACTCCACTTGTATTAAGTTAAATTGTCACTACTTACATAGGTGCAATGTACAGGTAACTCCACTTGTATTAAGCTAAATTGTCACTACTTACATAGGTGCAATGTACAGGTAACTCCACTTGTATTAAGTTAAATTGTCACTACTTACATAGGTACAATGTACAGGTAACTCCACTTGTATTAAGTTAAATTGTCACTACTTACATAGGTGCAATGTACAGGTAACTCCACTTGTATTAAGTTAAATTTTCACTACCTACATAGGTGCAATGTACAGGTAACATTCAAGTATTATATGGAGCAAAAAAGTCACAAATTGCTTTGTATACACGCAACGTGATGCGATTCACTGGACGTCGTTTACTTCGCAAAAAAAAAAAAAAAAAAAAAAAAAAAATTATGCAAGGAAGACTTTGGTTGATATCATCCATTGGCGCTGCTATTAACCCGGGTACTGTACAAATAGTACCGAAATTTAGGGTTATAATCATGATCTTCATACAATATAGCATTTTCAAATGGATTTTGATGTGTTTATATTCGATATTTTGACGTGTTTACATTTGATATCTTGACGTGTTTATATTCGGTAACTTAATGTGTTTACATTCGATATATTGACGTGTTTACATTCGATAGCTTGACGTGTTTACATTCAATATCTTGATTCCAGAGATATGTGGTGTGTGTTGTTTTAACAAAGTATTGTTATATACACAAAGAAATCCATTTAGGTTTACACACTATGGTAGCGTGAACTGATACGGATCAATGACTTTTCAAAAGTTATATATATATTAATCATTGAACATTCATAATTTTCTATAAGTGGTTTAACAGCCCATATCCAATAATCAACAAATTATATAAAAATGAATAATACAATCCACCATCATTATGAATCGTGAAAATGTTTCAATTCATTTCAATTCTCAATGTTGCCTTGCTGGTGTGTACCGCCACTTTCAACGATGTAAGGTCTAAAATTAAAAGGAGTGGAAACTCCGGGCAGCTATAACGAAATGACTGGTGACCCCCTCACCATACACACATACCATCCCCACCATGGGTAGATGTCTAGATCCTAGACTTATCATTATCTATAGGAACCGTGACATAAATCTGTTATTTATCTATAGACACTGTGACATAGATTTATCATTATCTATAGCCAGCGTGACATAGATTTATCATTATCTATAGCCAGCGTGACATAGATTTATCATTATCTATAGCCACCTTGACATAGATTTATCATTATTTATAGCCACCTTGACATAGATATATCATTATCTATAGCCACCTTCTTGACATTGATGTATCATTATCTATAGTCGGCGTGACATAGATTTATCATTATCTATAGCCAGCGTGACATAGATTTATCATTATCTATAGCCACCTTGACATAGATTTATCATTATCTATAGTCGGCGTGACATAGATTTATCATTATCTATTGTCGGCGTGACATAGATTTATTATTATCTATAGTCGGCGTGACATAGATTTATCATTATCTATAGTCGGCGTGACATAGATTTATCATTATCTATAGTCGGCGTGACATAGATTTATCATTATCTATAGTCGGCGTGACATAGATTTATCATTATCTATAGTCGGCGTGACATAGATTTATCATTATCTATAGTCGGCGTGACATAGATTTATCATTATCTATAGTCGGCGTGACATAGATTTATCATTATCTATAGTCGGCGTGACATAGATTTATCATTATCTATAGTCGGCGTGACATAGATTTATTATTATCTATTGTCGGCGTGACATAGATTTATCATTATCTATTGTCGGCGTGACATAGATTTATCATTATCTATAGTCGGCGTGACATAGATTTATCATTATCTATAGTCGGCGTGACATAGATTTATCATTATCTATAGTCGGCGTGACATAAATTTATCATTATCTATAGTCGGCGTGACATAGATTTATCATTATCTATAGTCGGCGTGACATAGATTTATCATTATCTATAGTCGGCGTGACATAGATTTATCATTATCTATAGTCGGCGTGACATAGATTTATTATTATCTATAGCCACCTTGACATAGATTTATCATTATCTATAGTCGGCGTGACATATATTTATCATTATCTATAGTCACCGTGACATAGATTTATCATTATCTATCGTCACCGTGACATAGATTTATCATTATCTATAGCCACCGTGACATATATTTATCATTATATATTGCCACCGTGACATAGATTTATCATTATCTATAGCCACCGTGACATAGATTTATCATTATCTATAGCCATTGTGACATAGATTTATCATTATCTATAGCCACTGTGACATAGATTTATCATTATCTATAGCCACCGTGACATAGATTTATCATTATCTATAGCCATAGTGACATAGATTTATCATTATCTATAGCCACCGTGACATAGATTTATCATTATCTATAGACACCGTGACATAGATTTATCATTATCTATAGATACCGTGACATAGATTTATCATTATCTATAGCCACCGTGACATAGATTTATCATTATCTATAGTCACCGTGACAGATTTATCATTATCTATCGTCACCGTGACATAGATTTATCATTATCTATAGTCACCGTGACATAGATTTATCATTATCTATCGTTACCGTGACATAGATTTATCATTATCTATCGTCACGGTGACATAGATTTATCATTATCTATAGTCACCGTGACATAGATTTATCATTATCTATAGTCACCGTGACATAGATTTATCATTATCTATAGATACCGTGACATAGATTTATCATTATCTATAATCACCGTGACATAGATTTATCATTATCTATCGTCACCTTGACATAGATTTATCATTATCTATAGTCACCGTGACATAGATTTATCATTATCTATTGTCACCGTGACATAGATTTATCATTATCTATAGTCACCGTGACATAGATTTATCATTATCGGTAGCCACCGTAACTTATATAAAAAGAAGAAGAGGAATACAAATCAGGGTATCGTGCTGTATTTAAAGCATAGCAGGTATAATGTATTAATTCCTTTCTTTTTAAAATTATTGAATTATTCACTTTTCGATGCCATATGGAAAACGTGGGCCAATGACATTTATAAAAAAAACTAAGTGTCAGTGATTTAAGAGGTTTGTACAAGCAATAATTTAAAAAAAAACGCAAAACGTTAATTATTTTGCAAGATTTGATGAACTTCCGGCTCACAGGTTATGCAAAATTGTATTCATGGAGCTAAAAAATTCCGAATGTGTGGAATGGAAGTATGTAAATTATATGAAAAACATTTTTCCATTGGACAGTTTATAATTTCAACACTTTACAGTATTAAACATTTTCAACAATTTCATTAATGCATTGTAACATATGTAATAAACTACTGTGGCCATTTATTGCCAAACTTTTAAGTCATTTGTTGTTTTAATGAGCATCATGGATAATAGGATTAGACCATTACTACTATGGATATTTTAATACACACATTTTTAAACATTTTTTCGGAAAAGCAGTTCAAGATAAAGAATTATCTAGGAGACTGGGAATGAGCAGTCTATCAAACTATGACACATTTAATATTTCACCAGGGAAACCAGCATATTTATGCAGTATAAATGATTTCTGGGCCTCTCGAATGAAGTTCCTAGATAGAACCAATTACTTGCCTCTGAATGAACGTCTTTTTAAAATTAATCTCCGTGAAAGCTCTAAGTGTAATATATGCGATGACGATATAGTCGAAGACTTGCATCATTTCTTATTTGAATGCAAAACCGTACGTGGTATCAGACAAGAACTATTCGAAGAAATAGAAACAATAATAAAATCGTGTTATCCGGATCTCGCGTTTTCAGAGTTACCGCCCTTTCAAAAGCTGCAGTTCTTGATCAGAGACTTTTGTCTTAGTTTTAACACTGAGCTTGGTTTCTCGCTTGACCAATTCAGTAAAAAAAAACTGTTATGTAAAATGATTAAAGAGCGAGCTATTTTAATTGTGTCATGTGTCGATGACCAGGAACTGGCTTAATATTGTGTTTCTTTTATTTTATGTCATTCTTATATTTTACTTATAATTAAGTGCAATTAAAATAATGTGATACATTGTACATAATTTTGTTTTAATGAAGAATGACACATTTGTTTCTGAGATAATATGTTATGACTTTTATCACAATGACTTTGATATGTTTTTTGTAATTTGATGAAAATGTTCATGTATGATTAATGCTTATTTTAATATAGTTGTTTATTTATGATTATTAGACGCAAACATTGGTACCCCGCTGATGTTTGCCCTCGTTGTAAAGGGGTAGTTTCTAAATAATATATATATATATACAGGGAGTGGATGTAGTCGAGTGGTCGTCTAGGGCGCTAGACGTAAGGCTAAGCGAATGGTGCTGCAGTGTATCAATGGTGTGGGTTCAAATCCCGTCGAGGGAAGAACAAAAATTTGACAGCTCTAAAATCTAATTCTAACACTGTTTGGTTTAATGTTCTGAAAATTAAAAAATTAAACCAAACAGTGTTAGAATTAGATTTTAGAGCTGTCAAATTTTTGTTCTTCCCTCGACGGGATTTGAACCCACACCATTGATACACTGCAGCACCATTCGCTTAGCCTTACGTCCAGCGCCCTAAACCACTCGACCACATTCCATATATATAGGAATATGAAGACTATAATTTACGAATTTAGAACTTACCTCAAATGAACTAGCAAATCCAAGATTATGAAATACTGGTAGTATAAAATAAATAATGAATGGAAATCCTAGGAAACCAGAAAATATGGCAACCCAGTAGATGGCACCATTGTAAAATACTTCTGCAGGTATTCCTAGCAAAGACACAGAGGATAGGAAGCTGGCCATCACAGAAAGACTGACAGGAAAAAGTGTCATCTTTCTCCCGCCAAGCAGAAATTCTGTTGTCGTCTGGTGTTTCTTATCTCGCCATGCGAAAAATATTCCAATTCCCGCCGAAATCACCAGAGTTATACTAAAAAGAACATAGTCAACTGCATGAAACGTTGCCGTGACAGTCATTTTGTCTTAAATGTAAATTAAATTTCCGATTGTTTTAATATAAATGTTTCTTGTTTTTGTTTCCCTTTATTTATCCGGGGCGGTGATCGTTACATATAATTTAAATAAATTAGTTTAATGAAAACATACGATAATTTCCGAAGATTATGGAAAATTTAGATATAATGTTTCGTGGAAACCACAATAAATCATTACCAGGATGTATACAATCTAAATTAGTCGTGGAGTCATATAATCTATTATTTTTTATATTTCATCCCAAAATGAAATAGCTAGGGAGGTCAAGTATTTTATGCGTCATACAGTAGTTATGTCATTATATTGATCATTTAATAATTCTCAAAATAATATGGTAGCATTCCATTCAGTTATTACTATGTAAGGTTTATCTATTGGAGTGGCACCAGACATAAGGTCAGAGTTCAGATCTCCAGAGATCACAATATTTTCGTTGACTTGATATGCTAAACCTATAGCATGATTTAAGCGTGCCCAATATTCAGAGTCGGTCCATTCAGGTCGATATGTATTACACAAAAGAAAAGAGTGACCTTTGGCATGAACTTCAACCCAAATCGTTTCATCTATCTCATTTTCAAGTTCGTGTTTCCTGCAAATGCCGATGTCTTCCTTTGGGTAAATAAGTAACCCGCCACCAGAATTAGTACGATCTTTTCGTTGAGGATTTTTATCAAATGAATCGAGTTCGATATCTCTATTTTCAATGCTGTTGTCAAGATGTGTTTCAGTTAAAACAATAATATCGAATTCATCAACAAAATTTTGGAGAAAATTTATTTTATTTCTTATACTTCTAATATTGATATTGCATATGGATTTATCAGACAAAATATCTACCGCACTCAGCGGTGTACTCGAAATGTAAGCAGACTCGGGTCCAGGATTGGATTCAATATTGCCAACCAGTAATAAAAAATGTAGAACAAAAAGGATGAAGGCAACATTAACTTTTGGATTTAGACTTTGAAGGATTAAAAGTGAAGCAAATAGGAAGGAACATCGTAAGTTAGTAATTAAGATATCATGAAAGGTATCAGAGTGAGAATCATAGCCGATATTAAGACTCATTTTACAGGCATGAAACAGTCCGATAGCCGCTCTATAAGCATCTAAGTTGTTACCCATTTGGTTTAAAAAAAAATGTTTTTATCATATGCTTCCTGGCTATGCAGATGTTTCGCCGACCCAGAACCAAACACATCTCCTTGTGTATTAAAAATATCAGAAAATTAGACACTTGTGATCTAGAAAAAAGTAAGATCACAAACATAGATACTACATATAAACAGCTTGGAAAATGTACATGTAATTGAAATGTCATTGAATGAAAAGTTTCGAAAAAATAAAATGGGAATGTTACATAATAGTCATAATTAAATCTATATGACATCCTTTATATCGAGAATGAATCCATCCTCCCACATCATGGGTGACTTATGCGTCCCCGCATATATGAGATGATAGACCCATTTGAGAAATAAAAATGTCACTACATGTCCCGTCGGTAATTTAAAAGAATTATTCTTGGATTAATATTTTATCCAGTTCGAAAAACATGATGTTTGTTGAAAACTAAAGCTTTATTATAATATCAAATTCTAACTCCAATTACCGACAAAACACTGTATAAACTTAAAATTTCATTACATGTTATTAAATACACAAAAATCCAATTGTTTACAACATACATAAGTGAATGACAAGTATGCTAGTTTCAGTCCAAATGTGTGAGGAAACGAACACACCGATAATGTCGGTACAGTTTTGAGAAAACATGAAAAGGGACACATCGTATTACAATAAAACCAGCTGTTAGAAATATACGACACATACTAAATAATTATATTAACGACCAGTGTTTCTTATAAAAAACTGGATGATAATTTATTTAATATTTTGACCATTTCGTATTCAGTTTTATTCCTAAATTAAATTAAATAATCAGTGTCATGAATATAGTGTATTGGATGATAACCAAGTTTGTCATATTTGGTGTGTGGAAATTTCTTTCCATCAATAAACAAATAACTTTTGAATGTGTACATTTTTATAGTATAATTTGTCCTTTGAGACATACCCTCCATTCTATTTAACAATCAAATGTTACGTTACACAAAGGTCCCCAAAGGTAGCAAAAAAAACAATAACATTAAAAGCATGTGGGTGATAGAGAATGTTATCTTGGTACGTCTGTACAGTATTGGAAAACACGAAGAAAAAAAAATGCACATCGTATAACAATAAAACATACTTTGAATTCAAATTAGCTATTTATAATCTTATTAGAAATATCAGGCCCCCAAAGATATGAGTATAGAACCAGTATACCTAGCTGTTAGAAATTTACGGCATATACCAAATAGTAATAGTGAATGATAAATTACTGAATATTTGGACGATTGTTGTCGTAATTCAATTTTATTCCTAGATTGAATTTGATAATCAGTGTCATGAGTATAGTGAATTGGATGATAGCCAAGTTTGTCATGTTTGGTGTGTGAAGATTTCTTTCAGTTTATAAACAAATAACTTTTGAATGTATACCTTTTTTTGGCATAATTTGTACTTTGAGACAAACCCTCCATACTATTTATAAATCACATGTTACAATACACAAAGGTCATAAGAGGTAGGGGAAAAAACAATAACATTATTTTTTTTTTTTTTTTTAAATGATATCATGGAACTGGACTCACAGTAATATATTTATGTTTGGCTTATTTTGTCATTTAACGTACATTGTGTAATGATATACTTAAAAAAGAAAACCAAATATTTACTGAATTTGAGATAAATGACATGGCAAATAGTATTATTAACAATGGAGATTATTCGAGCAAACCTAGAAAAAAATAAAATTTTATTCAAAATAACAGGTGTTATGATATTGTATATGTCTAAGTGGATGTGTCATGTTCAGTGCTGTGGATGAAGTCCAGAATATCATCACGGTTGTTTATCAGTATTTTACGGCTTGTTGTGTTCTGCTTAAGAAATATACGACCATCAGATGTCCAGTATGTGTATAGTAGGCCATTATATTTTAGTTCTGCAAGCTGCTTTACAAGTTCGGTTCGGTATTTGGTAAGGTTTTCAGTGATGAAGATTTTGTCTGGGTGGTTTTTCAAGCCCTTTTTATTACTATACACTTTGTTACGTGTTCTGTATGAAATGAATCTCACAATTACTTGGGATTTTCCATCTTTTACCTTCCCAATAATATGTGACCTTCCAATGTCATGCAAGTTGATATCAAGCCCAAGTTTGTCATTACACACATTGAGAATAAGCTCATCTGTATTAACAGGGTGCTTGACATTTCCCCTTTCATCAACAGGCACCTTAATGTTGTGGAAACGAAGGCTGGTACGCCTTGAATATTGTTCCTGACCTTCTATCCTGGATTCAAGCTCTATAATTTTATTGTACAATGCATCAACTTCAGTTGAATGTTCTTTCAAAGCCAATGTATGGTCTTTAGCTGTTGTTTGGAGAGTAGTAATAATAGCTGCTTGCTTTGAAAGTGTTTGTGCCTGCTCAGTTATTGTTTTTTGTTGCTTGTTGACAGTTTCTATTGATGGATTTACATGAGCATCAACATGTGTTTTTATTTTATCATCAACAACATCTTTTATGGTTGCTTCTATTGTTTCACATATTTTCTCAGAAAGGATTGGAATGATTTTGTTGAGAACGTCAGGGCTAGTGAGAGCCTCTAATACTTTGTCCGTAATAGTTTTCCTGGTACTGGGGGACTTTTTGGGAATGATGTCGGTTAGATCAGAAATTGAGTTTCGTCGCCTGATTTGTCTTTTTTCTTGTTTTTCTGTTGCTGGGAGGTCATCGGGACTGTCGGGTGAAGCTCTTTTATTAGTAATAGGAGTTGAAGTGGATATATTTGGCTGAGAACAAGAAATATTGTCATCACTGTTAACTCTACTGGGCGCAGACATCTTGGATTATGTAAACAAGATCGTAACAGGTTTAGTGAAATGTTAATTAGTTCGGTAGTTACTATATAAATCAGTCTTTGTATTGATATTTCACATTAATATAGGTAGTTATATAATATCATATAGACTCAGGATTAAATATTTAAGTTATCCATCTATAATTCCCATTTTTTGGGGAGACTCGTTTACTCAACCAGCTGTATTTTGCGCATGCTCCAAGCAAACAGTGTTCTAAGACAAAGCACAGCAATAAAACGGTGCATTTGAATTCCGCAAATTGACATTTCATCTCCGCAAAAAATAATTCATTTCTGCAATTTTGTATTTACCCTTTATGAATACAATTACAAATACGTCTTGCGTTAGCGAGGTAATACCTGTTTTACCTTGCTTTCCAAGGGGCTGGAATATATTCACAAAAAAAATGTCATACAAGTTCTAAATACAGCACTAAACTGGTTTTTAAGTCATACATTAACAGTTCACAATGCAGTAATAAAACTTTGAAACAGTACATGTACTAGTGGAGCAGGAACTGCTTTCTCTTCCGGAGCACATAAGTTCACCCCCGGTTTTTAGTGGAGTTCGTGTTACTCGATCTTTAGTTTTATGTGTAATGTTTGTAGATCGTTGTGTTGTCTTTCCTTCAGATTCTGATTACCCCTTGGTATCCTAAATCCTTTCTTCGTTTTTTTTGTCCTTTTCTTTTAGCCATTGTGTTGTCTTTCCTTCAGATTCTGATTACCCCTTGGTATCCTAAATCCTTTCTTCGTTTTTTTTGTCCTTTTCTTTTAGCCATTGTGTTGTCTTTCCTTCAGATTCTGATTACCCCTTGGTATCCTAAATCCTTTCTTCGTTTTTTTTGTCCTTTTCTTTTAGCCATTGTGTTGTCTTTCCTTCAGATTCTGATTACCCCTTGGTATCCTAAATCCTTTCTTCGTTTTTTTTGTCCTTTTCTTTTAGCCATTGTGTTGTCTTTCCTTCAGATTCTGATTACCCCTTGGTATCCTAAATCCTTTCTTCGTTTTTTTTGTCCTTTTCTTTTAGCCATTGTGTTGTCTTTCCTTCAGATTCTGATTACCCCTTGGTATCCTAAATCCTTTCTTCGTTTTTTTTGTCCTTTTCTTTTAGCCATTGTGTTGTCTTTCCTTCAGATTCTGATTACCCCTTGGTATCCTAAATCCTTTCTTCGTTTTTTTTGTCCTTTTCTTTTAGCCATTGTGTTGTCTTTCCTTCAGATTCTGATTACCCCTTGGTATCCTAAATCCTTTCTTCGTTTTTTTTGTCCTTTTCTTTTAGCCATTGTGTTGTCTTTCCTTCAGATTCTGATTACCCCTTGGTATCCTAAATCCTTTCTTCGTTTTTTTTGTCCTTTTCTTTTAGCCATTGTGTTGTCTTTCCTTCAGATTCTGATTACCCCTTGGTATCCTAAATCCTTTCTTCGTTTTTTTTGTCCTTTTCTTTTAGCCATTGTGTTGTCTTTCCTTCAGATTCTGATTACCCCTTGGTATCCTAAATCCTTTCTTCGTTTTTTTTGTCCTTTTCTTTTAGCCATTGTGTTGTCTTTCCTTCAGATTCTGATTACCCCTTGGTATCCTAAATCCTTTCTTCGTTTTTTTTGTCCTTTTCTTTTAGCCATTGTGTTGTCTTTCCTTCAGATTCTGATTACCCCTTGGTATCCTAAATCCTTTCTTCGTTTTTTTTGTCCTTTTCTTTTAGCCATTGTGTTGTCTTTCCTTCAGATTCTGATTACCCCTTGGTATCCTAAATCCTTTCTTCGTTTTTTTTGTCCTTTTCTTTTAGCCATTGTGTTGTCTTTCCTTCAGATTCTGATTACCCCTTGGTATCCTAAATCCTTTCTTCGTTTTTTTTGTCCTTTTCTTTTAGCCATTGTGTTGTCTTTCCTTCAGATTCTGATTACCCCTTGGTATCCTAAATCCTTTCTTCGTTTTTTTTGTCCTTTTCTTTTAGCCATTGTGTTGTCTTTCCTTCAGATTCTGATTACCCCTTGGTATCCTAAATCCTTTCTTCGTTTTTTTTGTCCTTTTCTTTTAGCCATTGTGTTGTCTTTCCTTCAGATTCTGATTACCCCTTGGTATCCTAAATCCTTTCTTCGTTTTTTTTGTCCTTTTCTTTTAGCCATTGTGTTGTCTTTCCTTCAGATTCTGATTACCCCTTGGTATCCTAAATCCTTTCTTCGTTTTTTTTGTCCTTTTCTTTTAGCCATTGTGTTGTCTTTCCTTCAGATTCTGATTACCCCTTGGTATCCTAAATCCTTTCTTCGTTTTTTTTGTCCTTTTCTTTTAGCCATTGTGTTGTCTTTCCTTCAGATTCTGATTACCCCTTGGTATCCTAAATCCTTTCTTCGTTTTTTTTGTCCTTTTCTTTTAGCCATTGTGTTGTCTTTCCTTCAGATTCTGATTACCCCTTGGTATCCTAAATCCTTTCTTCGTTTTTTTTGTCCTTTTCTTTTAGCCATTGTGTTGTCTTTCCTTCAGATTCTGATTACCCCTTGGTATCCTAAATCCTTTCTTCGTTTTTTTTGTCCTTTTCTTTTAGCCATTGTGTTGTCTTTCCTTCAGATTCTGATTACCCCTTGGTATCCTAAATCCTTTCTTCGTTTTTTTTGTCCTTTTCTTTTAGCCATTGTGTTGTCTTTCCTTCAGATTCTGATTACCCCTTGGTATCCTAAATCCTTTCTTCGTTTTTTTTGTCCTTTTCTTTTAGCCATTGTGTTGTCTTTCCTTCAGATTCTGATTACCCCTTGGTATCCTAAATCCTTTCTTCGTTTTTTTTGTCCTTTTCTTTTAGCCATTGTGTTGTCTTTCCTTCAGATTCTGATTACCCCTTGGTATCCTAAATCCTTTCTTCGTTTTTTTTGTCCTTTTCTTTTAGCCATTGTGTTGTCTTTCCTTCAGATTCTGATTACCCCTTGGTATCCTAAATCCTTTCTTCGTTTTTTTTGTCCTTTTCTTTTAGCCATTGTGTTGTCTTTCCTTCAGATTCTGATTACCCCTTGGTATCCTAAATCCTTTCTTCGTTTTTTTTGTCCTTTTCTTTTAGCCATTGTGTTGTCTTTCCTTCAGATTCTGATTACCCCTTGGTATCCTAAATCCTTTCTTCGTTTTTTTTGTCCTTTTCTTTTAGCCATTGTGTTGTCTTTCCTTCAGATTCTGATTACCCCTTGGTATCCTAAATCCTTTCTTCGTTTTTTTTGTCCTTTTCTTTTAGCCATTGTGTTGTCTTTCCTTCAGATTCTGATTACCCCTTGGTATCCTAAATCCTTTCTTCGTTTTTTTTGTCCTTTTCTTTTAGCCATTGTGTTGTCTTTCCTTCAGATTCTGATTACCCCTTGGTATCCTAAATCCTTTCTTCGTTTTTTTTGTCCTTTTCTTTTAGCCATTGTGTTGTCTTTCCTTCAGATTCTGATTACCCCTTGGTATCCTAAATCCTTTCTTCGTTTTTTTTGTCCTTTTCTTTTAGCCATTGTGTTGTCTTTCCTTCAGATTCTGATTACCCCTTGGTATCCTAAATCCTTTCTTCGTTTTTTTTGTCCTTTTCTTTTAGCCATTGTGTTGTCTTTCCTTCAGATTCTGATTACCCCTTGGTATCCTAAATCCTTTCTTCGTTTTTTTTGTCCTTTTCTTTTAGCCATTGTGTTGTCTTTCCTTCAGATTCTGATTACCCCTTGGTATCCTAAATCCTTTCTTCGTTTTTTTTGTCCTTTTCTTTTAGCCATTGTGTTGTCTTTCCTTCAGATTCTGATTACCCCTTGGTATCCTAAATCCTTTCTTCGTTTTTTTTGTCCTTTTCTTTTAGCCATTGTGTTGTCTTTCCTTCAGATTCTGATTACCCCTTGGTATCCTAAATCCTTTCTTCGTTTTTTTTGTCCTTTTCTTTTAGCCATTGTGTTGTCTTTCCTTCAGATTCTGATTACCCCTTGGTATCCTAAATCCTTTCTTCGTTTTTTTTGTCCTTTTCTTTTAGCCATTGTGTTGTCTTTCCTTCAGATTCTGATTACCCCTTGGTATCCTAAATCCTTTCTTCGTTTTTTTTGTCCTTTTCTTTTAGCCATTGTGTTGTCTTTCCTTCAGATTCTGATTACCCCTTGGTATCCTAAATCCTTTCTTCGTTTTTTTTGTCCTTTTCTTTTAGCCATTGTGTTGTCTTTCCTTCAGATTCTGATTACCCCTTGGTATCCTAAATCCTTTCTTCGTTTTTTTTGTCCTTTTCTTTTAGCCATTGTGTTGTCTTTCCTTCAGATTCTGATTACCCCTTGGTATCCTAAATCCTTTCTTCGTTTTTTTTGTCCTTTTCTTTTAGCCATTGTGTTGTCTTTCCTTCAGATTCTGATTACCCCTTGGTATCCTAAATCCTTTCTTCGTTTTTTTTGTCCTTTTCTTTTAGCCATTGTGTTGTCTTTCCTTCAGATTCTGATTACCCCTTGGTATCCTAAATCCTTTCTTCGTTTTTTTTGTCCTTTTCTTTTAGCCATTGTGTTGTCTTTCCTTCAGATTCTGATTACCCCTTGGTATCCTAAATCCTTTCTTCGTTTTTTTTGTCCTTTTCTTTTAGCCATTGTGTTGTCTTTCCTTCAGATTCTGATTACCCCTTGGTATCCTAAATCCTTTCTTCGTTTTTTTTGTCCTTTTCTTTTAGCCATTGTGTTGTCTTTCCTTCAGATTCTGATTACCCCTTGGTATCCTAAATCCTTTCTTCGTTTTTTTTGTCCTTTTCTTTTAGCCATTGTGTTGTCTTTCCTTCAGATTCTGATTACCCCTTGGTATCCTAAATCCTTTCTTCGTTTTTTTTGTCCTTTTCTTTTAGCCATTGTGTTGTCTTTCCTTCAGATTCTGATTACCCCTTGGTATCCTAAATCCTTTCTTCGTTTTTTTTGTCCTTTTCTTTTAGCCATTGTGTTGTCTTTCCTTCAGATTCTGATTACCCCTTGGTATCCTAAATCCTTTCTTCGTTTTTTTTGTCCTTTTCTTTTAGCCATTGTGTTGTCTTTCCTTCAGATTCTGATTACCCCTTGGTATCCTAAATCCTTTCTTCGTTTTTTTTGTCCTTTTCTTTTAGCCATTGTGTTGTCTTTCCTTCAGATTCTGATTACCCCTTGGTATCCTAAATCCTTTCTTCGTTTTTTTTGTCCTTTTCTTTTAGCCATTGTGTTGTCTTTCCTTCAGATTCTGATTACCCCTTGGTATCCTAAATCCTTTCTTCGTTTTTTTTGTCCTTTTCTTTTAGCCATTGTGTTGTCTTTCCTTCAGATTCTGATTACCCCTTGGTATCCTAAATCCTTTCTTCGTTTTTTTTGTCCTTTTCTTTTAGCCATTGTGTTGTCTTTCCTTCAGATTCTGATTACCCCTTGGTATCCTAAATCCTTTCTTCGTTTTTTTTGTCCTTTTCTTTTAGCCATTGTGTTGTCTTTCCTTCAGATTCTGATTACCCCTTGGTATCCTAAATCCTTTCTTCGTTTTTTTTGTCCTTTTCTTTTAGCCATTGTGTTGTCTTTCCTTCAGATTCTGATTACCCCTTGGTATCCTAAATCCTTTCTTCGTTTTTTTTGTCCTTTTCTTTTAGCCATTGTGTTGTCTTTCCTTCAGATTCTGATTACCCCTTGGTATCCTAAATCCTTTCTTCGTTTTTTTTGTCCTTTTCTTTTAGCCATTGTGTTGTCTTTCCTTCAGATTCTGATTACCCCTTGGTATCCTAAATCCTTTCTTCGTTTTTTTTGTCCTTTTCTTTTAGCCATTGTGTTGTCTTTCCTTCAGATTCTGATTACCCCTTGGTATCCTAAATCCTTTCTTCGTTTTTTTTGTCCTTTTCTTTTAGCCATTGTGTTGTCTTTCCTTCAGATTCTGATTACCCCTTGGTATCCTAAATCCTTTCTTCGTTTTTTTTGTCCTTTTCTTTTAGCCATTGTGTTGTCTTTCCTTCAGATTCTGATTACCCCTTGGTATCCTAAATCCTTTCTTCGTTTTTTTTGTCCTTTTCTTTTAGCCATTGTGTTGTCTTTCCTTCAGATTCTGATTACCCCTTGGTATCCTAAATCCTTTCTTCGTTTTTTTTGTCCTTTTCTTTTAGCCATTGTGTTGTCTTTCCTTCAGATTCTGATTACCCCTTGGTATCCTAAATCCTTTCTTCGTTTTTTTTGTCCTTTTCTTTTAGCCATTGTGTTGTCTTTCCTTCAGATTCTGATTACCCCTTGGTATCCTAAATCCTTTCTTCGTTTTTTTTGTCCTTTTCTTTTAGCCATTGTGTTGTCTTTCCTTCAGATTCTGATTACCCCTTGGTATCCTAAATCCTTTCTTCGTTTTTTTTGTCCTTTTCTTTTAGCCATTGTGTTGTCTTTCCTTCAGATTCTGATTACCCCTTGGTATCCTAAATCCTTTCTTCGTTTTTTTTGTCCTTTTCTTTTAGCCATTGTGTTGTCTTTCCTTCAGATTCTGATTACCCCTTGGTATCCTAAATCCTTTCTTCGTTTTTTTTGTCCTTTTCTTTTAGCCATTGTGTTGTCTTTCCTTCAGATTCTGATTACCCCTTGGTATCCTAAATCCTTTCTTCGTTTTTTTTGTCCTTTTCTTTTAGCCATTGTGTTGTCTTTCCTTCAGATTCTGATTACCCCTTGGTATCCTAAATCCTTTCTTCGTTTTTTTTGTCCTTTTCTTTTAGCCATTGTGTTGTCTTTCCTTCAGATTCTGATTACCCCTTGGTATCCTAAATCCTTTCTTCGTTTTTTTTGTCCTTTTCTTTTAGCCATTGTGTTGTCTTTCCTTCAGATTCTGATTACCCCTTGGTATCCTAAATCCTTTCTTCGTTTTTTTTGTCCTTTTCTTTTAGCCATTGTGTTGTCTTTCCTTCAGATTCTGATTACCCCTTGGTATCCTAAATCCTTTCTTCGTTTTTTTTGTCCTTTTCTTTTAGCCATTGTGTTGTCTTTCCTTCAGATTCTGATTACCCCTTGGTATCCTAAATCCTTTCTTCGTTTTTTTTGTCCTTTTCTTTTAGCCATTGTGTTGTCTTTCCTTCAGATTCTGATTACCCCTTGGTATCCTAAATCCTTTCTTCGTTTTTTTTGTCCTTTTCTTTTAGCCATTGTGTTGTCTTTCCTTCAGATTCTGATTACCCCTTGGTATCCTAAATCCTTTCTTCGTTTTTTTTGTCCTTTTCTTTTAGCCATTGTGTTGTCTTTCCTTCAGATTCTGATTACCCCTTGGTATCCTAAATCCTTTCTTCGTTTTTTTTGTCCTTTTCTTTTAGCCATTGTGTTGTCTTTCCTTCAGATTCTGATTACCCCTTGGTATCCTAAATCCTTTCTTCGTTTTTTTTGTCCTTTTCTTTTAGCCATTGTGTTGTCTTTCCTTCAGATTCTGATTACCCCTTGGTATCCTAAATCCTTTCTTCGTTTTTTTTGTCCTTTTCTTTTAGCCATTGTGTTGTCTTTCCTTCAGATTCTGATTACCCCTTGGTATCCTAAATCCTTTCTTCGTTTTTTTTGTCCTTTTCTTTTAGCCATTGTGTTGTCTTTCCTTCAGATTCTGATTACCCCTTGGTATCCTAAATCCTTTCTTCGTTTTTTTTGTCCTTTTCTTTTAGCCATTGTGTTGTCTTTCCTTCAGATTCTGATTACCCCTTGGTATCCTAAATCCTTTCTTCGTTTTTTTTGTCCTTTTCTTTTAGCCATTGTGTTGTCTTTCCTTCAGATTCTGATTACCCCTTGGTATCCTAAATCCTTTCTTCGTTTTTTTTGTCCTTTTCTTTTAGCCATTGTGTTGTCTTTCCTTCAGATTCTGATTACCCCTTGGTATCCTAAATCCTTTCTTCGTTTTTTTTGTCCTTTTCTTTTAGCCATTGTGTTGTCTTTCCTTCAGATTCTGATTACCCCTTGGTATCCTAAATCCTTTCTTCGTTTTTTTTGTCCTTTTCTTTTAGCCATTGTGTTGTCTTTCCTTCAGATTCTGATTACCCCTTGGTATCCTAAATCCTTTCTTCGTTTTTTTTGTCCTTTTCTTTTAGCCATTGTGTTGTCTTTCCTTCAGATTCTGATTACCCCTTGGTATCCTAAATCCTTTCTTCGTTTTTTTTGTCCTTTTCTTTTAGCCATTGTGTTGTCTTTCCTTCAGATTCTGATTACCCCTTGGTATCCTAAATCCTTTCTTCGTTTTTTTTGTCCTTTTCTTTTAGCCATTGTGTTGTCTTTCCTTCAGATTCTGATTACCCCTTGGTATCCTAAATCCTTTCTTCGTTTTTTTTGTCCTTTTCTTTTAGCCATTGTGTTGTCTTTCCTTCAGATTCTGATTACCCCTTGGTATCCTAAATCCTTTCTTCGTTTTTTTTGTCCTTTTCTTTTAGCCATTGTGTTGTCTTTCCTTCAGATTCTGATTACCCCTTGGTATCCTAAATCCTTTCTTCGTTTTTTTTGTCCTTTTCTTTTAGCCATTGTGTTGTCTTTCCTTCAGATTCTGATTACCCCTTGGTATCCTAAATCCTTTCTTCGTTTTTTTTGTCCTTTTCTTTTAGCCATTGTGTTGTCTTTCCTTCAGATTCTGATTACCCCTTGGTATCCTAAATCCTTTCTTCGTTTTTTTTGTCCTTTTCTTTTAGCCATTGTGTTGTCTTTCCTTCAGATTCTGATTACCCCTTGGTATCCTAAATCCTTTCTTCGTTTTTTTGTCCTTTTCTTTTAGCCATTGTGTTGTCTTTCCTTCAGATTCTGATTACCCCTTGGTATCCTAAATCCTTTCTTCGTTTTTTTTGTCCTTTTCTTTTAGCCATTGTGTTGTCTTTCCTTCAGATTCTGATTACCCCTTGGTATCCTAAATCCTTTCTTCGTTTTTTTTGTCCTTTTCTTTTAGCCATTGTGTTGTCTTTCCTTCAGATTCTGATTACCCCTTGGTATCCTAAATCCTTTCTTCGTTTTTTTTGTCCTTTTCTTTTAGCCATTGTGTTGTCTTTCCTTCAGATTCTGATTACCCCTTGGTATCCTAAATCCTTTCTTCGTTTTTTTTGTCCTTTTCTTTTAGCCATTGTGTTGTCTTTCCTTCAGATTCTGATTACCCCTTGGTATCCTAAATCCTTTCTTCGTTTTTTTTGTCCTTTTCTTTTAGCCATTGTGTTGTCTTTCCTTCAGATTCTGATTACCCCTTGGTATCCTAAATCCTTTCTTCGTTTTTTTTGTCCTTTTCTTTTAGCCATTGTGTTGTCTTTCCTTCAGATTCTGATTACCCCTTGGTATCCTAAATCCTTTCTTCGTTTTTTTTGTCCTTTTCTTTTAGCCATTGTGTTGTCTTTCCTTCAGATTCTGATTACCCCTTGGTATCCTAAATCCTTTCTTCGTTTTTTTTGTCCTTTTCTTTTAGCCATTGTGTTGTCTTTCCTTCAGATTCTGAATAATCTTTTGGTATCTTAAATCTCTTCTATGTCTATACAAATCGGTACCAACCGAAAACTTGTACATGTACATGCATTGTATGACTGTGTGTAGGCTAGGTCTCCACAGGGACACTAATGCTGTTGTTAATGAAAGTCAATCTTTACTCGTTCGGCTGTGCGACAATGATAATACACATCCTCGGCGAAACGAAACGAAAAAGCCTCTGTTAGTACCCGCACAATAGGTAATTTACGGAATTGATAGGGTAAATAGATCAAAATTTCATTTGCGGAGATGAAATGACATTTATTTACGGAAATGGAACACAATTATTTTGTTTAAATGCGGATATGATATGCGCCCCAATAAAGCATTCTTCCATAGCGTTTGAATTTCGGATGGAATTTATTTTATATCCACTTGTTAATAATGTTTTATTATTGTACCTCAGTATAAAATAGAATAGAATATATTTTATTGCCTAATCATAGGGCCCACATGAGGCATCATTAACAATACAAACATTCATGATTGATAAATGAGACATACACAAAAAAGAAAAAGGACATAGTTTAAGGTTTTTATATTTCTAAAAATATAAATATAATTATTATTATTTAGTGGATCATGTTCTGGTTTGTCCCCTATATCTCAGATCCAGTGTGAAACTTTACATATGTTGCATATTCCCTAACAAGTAGTAAACCTGCTAAAAACACCAAGGGACGGTGCTTCTGACACACCCTATCTGATAATTGCATTTTCTCACAATTATATAGTAAATAATTATATATAATATTAAATACTTATCACCCACTATATATAAATAAAAAAAATAGTTAATCTATTACTATTATTGTTATCCATTCGGATGTGTCACCTCGTGTTAAGAGCAGGAGAACTAGTTGGAGGAAATATGTCATCATGTTATTGCTCAATTACAGGGTACACCAAGCGACAGTGCAAAGGCATGTTAAAATGAATCAAGAAGAAATTCAGATCAAACCCAGTAATATGTGTTTTTCTTTAAATTTATTCTATTTATTTAGAAATATTATCAATTTATATTATATTTCTCCTTTCTAAACATGCCAGCCCGTGCACAGTGTAAAAGAGCAATTATTTAATTATATTGTGCTTTGTTTTATCAAATTACAAATACTGGCTAGAATTTCCTCATTTTCATTATTAAGAAGCCAATATAATTTCTGTTCTGGATTGAGGACATGAAAGTTTTGACAGATATTATTAATCCTGCTGAACAATTCTGTTTTTATTACAGGACATGTAGAATATATGAACATCACTACAAAATTTTCTACATTAAAATTGCTATTTTTCTCCTTTTCCAGTTGTTTGACTATTGAACGGTCCATAGTTATGGACCGGCAATGTGAATCGTTTTCGCGTATTTTTAGTTCCGCGACCAGATTGGATAACAGTTTTATATTTATTCGGAACACTCGGACTTCATCGTCTATTAACGAAAACTGAAATTTTTTAAAAATTTCTAAAAAATTCAAAATTTCATAGCATTTAAAAATTTTCATAAGATTTCAAAATTTTCAAGAAATTTAAAAATTCTAAAATTAATTTTTTTTTTTAAAGTTCAAAATTTAATTTTTTTTATAAAATTTCAAAATTTCAAAAATTGTAGTCAAGACTTGTAGTCACCATGTAAATTTATGTTGAAGTCTACTTTCACAAAAGAATCAAACTCTTATGAATGACTGGAGAAATAGAATAAACATGTCCATGAGACAATATTCAGATTTATAATGCAAAATACTGGCAAAAGATGCGTGATTTTATTGGTCTTTATCATTTTGAGGTGATCATTCAACTACATTGTAGGAGTCTAATGTTTTTCGGTATAATAAAATACTTATAGACTGTGTATTCGGGAATAGCAAGTTTGTTGTCTCCTCGACCCTGATTATTGACCTCGGTTTCGCCTCGGTCAATAGTCAGTGTCTCAGGGACAACAAACTTGCTATTCCTTCATACCCAGTCAATAAGTATATACTATTGACTTTTGCTAATGTTTTTATTGTTCACTCTTTAACATTATTTTACTATTGACTTATACTAATGTTTTTATTGTTCACTCTTTAACATTTTTTTACTATTGACTTATACTAATGTTTTTATTGTTCACTCTTTAACATTATTTTACTATTGACTTATACTAATATTTTTATAGTTCACTCTTTAACATTTTTTTACTATTGACTTATACTAATGTTTTTATTGTTCACTCTTTAACATTTTTTTTACTATTGACTTATACTAATGTTTTTATTGTTCACTCTTTAACATTTTTTTACTATTGACTTATACTAATGTTTTTATTGTTCACTCTTTAACATTATTTTACTATTGACTTATACTAATGTTTTTATTGTTCACTCTTTAATAACATTATTTTACTATTGACTTATACTAATGTCTTTATTGTTCACTCTTTAACATTTTTTTACTATTGACTTATACTAATGTTTTTATTGTTCATTCTTTAACATTTTTTTACTATTGACTTATACTAATGTTTTTATAGTTCACTCTTTAACATTTTTTTACTATTGACTTATACTAATGTTTTCATTGTTCACTCTTTAACATTATTATACTATTGACTTATACTAATGTTTTTATTGTTCACTCTTTAACATTATTTTACTATTGACTTATACTAATGTTTTTATTGTTCACTCTTTAACATTTTTTTAATATTGACTTATACTAATGTTTTTATTGTTCACTCTTTAACATTATTTTACTATTGACTTATACTAATGTTTTTATTGTTCACTCTTTAACATTTTTTTACTATTGACTTATACTAATGTTTTTATTGTTCACTCTTTAACATTATTTTACTATTGACTTATACTAATGTCTTTATTGTTCACTCTTTAACATTTTTTTACTATTGACTTATACTAATGTTTTTATTGTTCACTCTTTAACATTTTTTTACTATTGACTTATACTAATGTCTTTATTGTTCACTCTTTAACATTATTTTACTATTGACTTATACTAATGTTTTTATTGTTCACTCTTTAACATTATTTTACTTTTGACTTATACTAATGTTTTTATTGTTCACTCTTTAACATTTTTTTACTATTGACTTATACTAATGTTTTTATTGTTCACTCTTTAACATTTTTTTACTATTGACTTATACTAATGTTTTTATTGTTCACTCTTTAACATTATTTTACTATCGACTTATATTAATGTTTTTATTGTTCACTCTTTAACATTTTTTTACTATTGACTTATACTAATGTTTTTATTGTTCACTCTTTAACATTATTTAACTATTGACTTATACTAATGTTTTTATAGTTCACTCTTTAACATTTTTTTACTATTGACTTATACTAATGTTTTCATTGTTCACTCTTTAACATTATTTTACTATTGACTTATACTAATGTTTTTATTGTTCACTCTTTAACATTATTTTACTATTGACTTATACTAATGTTTTTATTGTTCACTCTTTAACATTATTTTACTATTGACTTATACTAATGTCTTTATTGTTCACTCTTTAACATTATTTAACTATTGACTTATACTAATGTTTTTATAGTTCACTCTTTAACATTTTTTTACTATTGACTTATACTAATGTTTTCATTGTTCACTCTTTAACATTATTTTACTATTGACTTATACTAATGTTTTTATTGTTCACTCTTTAACATTATTTTACTATTGACTTATACTAATGTTTTTATTGTTCACTCTTTAACATTATTTTACTATTGACTTATACTAATGTCTTTATTGTTCACTCTTTAACATTATTTTACTATTGACTTATACTAATATTTTTATAGTTCACTCTTTAACATTTTTTTACTATTGACTTATACTAATGTTTTTATTGTTCACTCTTTAACATTATTTTACTATTGACTTATACTAATGTTTTTATTGTTCACTCTTTAACATTTTTTTACTATTGACTTATACTAATGTTTTTATTGTTCACTCTTTAACATTTTTTTACTATTGACTTATACTAATGTTTTCATTGTTCACTCTTTAACATTTTTTTACTATTGACTTATACTAATGTTTTTATTGTTCACTCTTTAACCTTTTTTTACTATTGACTTATACTAATGTTTTTATTGTTCACTCTTTAACATTTTTTTACTATTGACTTATACTAATGTTTTCATTGTTCACTCTTTAACATTATTTTACTATTGACTTATACTAATATTTTTATAGTTCACTCTTTAACATTTTTTTACCATTGACTTATACTAATGTTTTTATTGTTCACTCTTTAACATTATTTTACTATTGACTTATACTAATGTCTTTATTGTTCACTCTTTAACATTTTTTACTATTGACTTATACTAATGTCTTTATTGTTCACTCTTTAACATTATTTTACTATTGACTTATACTAATATTTTTATAGTTCACTCTTTAACATTTTTTACTATTGACTTATACTAATGTTTTTATTGTTCACTCTTTAACATTATTTTACTATTGACTTATACTAATGTTTTTATTGTTCACTCTTTAACATTTTTTTACTATTGACTTATACTAATGTTTTTATTGTTCACTCTTTAACATTTTTTTTACTATTGACTTATACTAATGTTTTTATTGTTCACTCTTTAACATTATTTTACTATTGACTTATACCAATGTTTTTATTGTTCAATCTTTAACATTTTTTTACTATTGACTTATACTAATGTTTTTATTGTTCACTCTTTAACATTATTTTACTATTGACTTATACTAATGTCTTTATTGTTCACTCTTTAACATTATTTAACTATTGACTTATACTAATGTTTTTATAGTTCACTCTTTAACATTTTTTTACTATTGACTTATACTAATGTTTTCATTGTTCACTCTTTAACATTATTTTACTATTGACTTATACTAATGTTTTTATTGTTCACTCTTTAACATTATTTTACTATTGACTTATACTAATGTTTTTATTGTTCACTCTTTAACATTATTTTACTATTGACTTATACTAATGTCTTTATTGTTCACTCTTTAACATTATTTTACTATTGACTTATACTAATATTTTTATAGTTCACTCTTTAACATTTTTTTACTATTGACTTATACTAATGTTTTTATTGTTCACTCTTTAACATTATTTTACTATTGACTTATACTAATGTTTTTATTGTTCACTCTTTAACATTTTTTTACTATTGACTTATACTAATGTTTTTATTGTTCACTCTTTAACATTTTTTTACTATTGACTTATACTAATGTTTTCATTGTTCACTCTTTAACATTTTTTTACTATTGACTTATACTAATGTTTTTATTGTTCACTCTTTAACATTTTTTTACTATTGACTTATACTAATGTTTTTATTGTTCACTCTTTAACATTTTTTTACTATTGACTTATACTAATGTTTTTATTGTTCACTCTTTAACCTTTTTTTACTATTGACTTATACTAATGTTTTTATTGTTCACTCTTTAACATTTTTTTACTATTGACTTATACTAATGTTTTCATTGTTCACTCTTTAACATTATTTTACTATTGACTTATACTAATATTTTTATAGTTCACTCTTTAACATTTTTTTACCATTGACTTATACTAATGTTTTTATTGTTCACTCTTTAACATTATTTTACTATTGACTTATACTAATGTCTTTATTGTTCACTCTTTAACATTTTTTACTATTGACTTATACTAATGTCTTTATTGTTCACTCTTTAACATTATTTTACTATTGACTTATACTAATATTTTTATAGTTCACTCTTTAACATTTTTTACTATTGACTTATACTAATGTTTTTATTGTTCACTCTTTAACATTATTTTACTATTGACTTATACTAATGTTTTTATTGTTCACTCTTTAACATTTTTTTACTATTGACTTATACTAATGTTTTTATTGTTCACTCTTTAACATTTTTTTTACTATTGACTTATACTAATGTTTTTATTGTTCACTCTTTAACATTATTTTACTATTGACTTATACCAATGTTTTTATTGTTCAATCTTTAACATTTTTTTACTATTGACTTATACTAATGTCTTTATTGTTCACTCTTTAACATTTTTTTTACTATTGACTTATACTAATGTTTTCATTGTTCACTCTTTAACATTTTTTTACTATTGACTTATACTAATGTTTTTATTGTTCACTCTTTAACATTTTTTTACTATTGACTTATACTAATGTTTTTATTGTTCACTCTTTAACATTTTTTTACTATTGACTTATACTAATGTTTTTATTGTTCACTCTTTAACCTTTTTTTACTATTGACTTATACTAATGTTTTTATTGTTCACTCTTTAACATTTTTTTACTATTGACTTATACTAATGTTTTTATTGTTCACTCTTTTAACATTATTTTACTATTGACTTATACTAATGTTTTCATTGTTCACTCTTTAACATTATTTTACTATTGACTTATACTAATGTTTTTATTGTTCACTCTTTAACATTATTTTACTATTGACTTATACTAATGTTTTTATTGTTCACTCTTTAACATTATTTTACTATTGACTTATACTAATGTTTTTATTGTTCACTCTTTAACATTATTTTACTATTGACTTATACTAATGTTTTTATTGTTCACTCTTTAACATTATTTTACTATTGACTTATACCAATGTTTTTATTGTTCACTCTTTAACATTATTTTACTATTGACTTAAACCAATGTTTTTATTGTTCACTCTTTAACATTTTTTTACTATTGACTTATACTAATGTTTTTATTGTTCACTCTTTAACATTTTTTTACTATTGACTTATACTAATGTTTTTATTGTTCACTCTTTAACATTATTTTACTATTGACTTATACTAATGTTTTTATTGTTCACTCTTTTAACATTATTTTACTATTGACTTATACTAATGTTTTTATTGTTCACTCTTTAACATTATTTTACTATTGACTTATACTAATGTTTTTATTGTTCACTCTTTAACATTTTTTTACTATTGACTTATACTAATGTTTTTATTGTTCACTCTTTAACATTGTTTTACTATTGACTTATACTAATGTTTTTATTGTTCACTCTTTTAACATTATGTTACTATTGACTTATACTAATGTTTTTATTGTTCACTCTTTAACATTATTTTACTATTGACTTATACTAATGTTTTTATTGTTCACTCTTTAACATTTTTTTACTATTGACTTATACTAATGCTTTTATTGTTCACTCTTTAACATTATTTTACTATTGACTTATACTAATGTTTTTATTGTTCACTCTTTAACATTATTTTACTATTGACTTATACTAATGTTTTTATTGTTCACTCTTTAACATTATTTTACTATTGACTTATACTAATGTTTTTATTGTTCACTCTTTAACATTATTTTACTATTGACTTATACTAATGTTTTTATTGTTCACTCTTTAACATTATTTTACTATTGACTTATACTAATGTTTTTATTGTTCACTCTTTAACATTATTTTACTATTGACTTATACTAATGTTTTTATCGTTCACTCTTTAACATTATTTTACTATTGACTTATACTAATGTTTTTATTGTTCACTCTTTAACATTATTTTACTATTGACTTATACTAATGTTTTTATTGTTCACTCTTTAACATTATTTTACTATTGACTTATACTAATGTTTTTATTGTTCACTCTTTAACATTATTTTACTATTGACTTATACTAATGCTTTTACTGTTCACTCTTTAACATTTTTTAACTATTGACTTATACTAATGTTTTTATTGTTCACTCTTTAACATTATTTTACTATTGACTTATACTAATATTTTTATTGTTCACTCTTTAACATTATTTTACTATTGACTTATACTAATGTTTTTATTGTTCACTCTTTAACATTATTTTACTATTGACTTATACTAATGTTTTTATTGTTCACTCTTTAACATTATTTTACTATTGACTTATACTAATGTTTTTATTGTTCACTCTTTAACATTATTTTACTATTGACTTATACTAATGTTTTTATTGTTCACTCTTTAACATTTTTTTACTATTGACTTATACTAATGCTTTTATTGTTCACTCTTTAACATTTCTTTACTATTGACTTATACTAATGTTTTTATTGTTCACTCTTTAACATTATTTTACTATTGACTTATACTAATATTTTTATTGTTCACTCTTTAACATTATTTTACTATTGACTTATACTAATGTTTTTATTGTTCACTCTTTAACATTATTTTATTATTGACTTATACTAATGTTTTTATTGTTCACTCTTTAACATTATTTTACTATTGACTTATACTGATATTTTTATTGTTCACTCTTTAACATTATTTTACTATTGACTTATACTAATGTTTTTATTGTTCACTCTTTAACATTATTTTACTATTGACTTATACTAATATTTTTATTGTTCACTCTTTAACATTATTTTACTATTGACTTATACTAATGTTTTTATTGTTCACTCTTTAACATTATTTTACTATTGACTTATACTAATATTTTTATTGTTCACTCTTTAACATTATTTTACTATTGACTTATACTAATGTTTTTATTGTTCATATTTATTAGTATTGTTTATTGTTCACCTTTTACCAAATTTACTCTTCTTATAAACCGATGTTTTAATGACCTTTTTAATGAGGCGAGTAATAAAATTATTATATACATCTTGTAACATCGATATGGAATAATGGTTGTCCTGGTAGGACTGATGTTAGGGTCACCAGTCACATTAAATCATGCACTCAATCCTATTTTTGGATACTGACACCTACTTTTAAACTAAAACGAGACAATATAATTACTTGCACATATCATACACAATTTCTCAAACAAGGATGTCTCTCAAGTTCCCCTTGAAGTTTTTAATATTTAAATTGAAAAGAAAATTAATATCTTGTTGACATTTTAGAATGGATATGGTAGTCGAAGTACTCTTCAATTAATCCTCTTTCTATATATATAATAGTTTTTTCTTGACAACTGACGATTTGGCAAATAGTTTTTGTAGAACATCAAATAATGTAGAATTAACAATCATTTATTCCGTATACAGTGATTCTCATAGAATCTTAATGGAAAATAATAATTATCAATTTCTCTGTATTACAGGGAACGATCGATTATAAAAATTCATGACATCTGGCAATATCAAAGCTGTCCAAAATAGGGCTGATAAGTATGTACTCATTAGCTAATAAGTTGTTTCATTCGTCATAGAGTTCAGCAACAAAACTTATTCAGCAGAATGAGCGGGCATTAAAAAAGTGTCAGTGGTCCGATTGTCATTACTCAGACAGTCATAAGTCCGACACGCATTAGTCCTACAGTCATAAGTTCGACACACATTAGTCCTACAGTCATAAGTCCGACAATCATTAGTAAGACCAGGAAATAGTAATCACAAAAGAGTTTGTCCTTACACGAATATGGTTAACTGAATGACGTTAAAGATAATGATATGTTCCAGGAAATATACAATTGTGGTTTTCATTTATAACTGTCCAGGATGTATGTTGTCGGGGAGATGTACAGTGTGTTGTCGGCGAGACTACGGTGTATTGTCAATGAAATGTACGACTTTTATGTCGCCCAGTTAACATGTTTTCTGTCTCTTGAAATTTGAAGGGGTCCGTGCGTTTTTTAAGAAGAGACATTTGTCATGCTACAATTTCTTAAGGACAGGTGGTACCATTTTATTTTATTGTGTTTAGTTAGATATTTGAAAGAATATTTCAATTGACATATATTTTTTTCCTCATCCTGTTCAGTTCCGTTTTAATGAGCAGTATATTGACTTTGGCAGTAGAACAAGTTAACTTTACTTACATCAACTTGATTCGACATATTTTTCATGTTATGAATTATATGTGTCTTTTACGAGTCCCAGTAACATTTGATTTGTGGTAATATTTTAGTAAAATTCATCAATAGAATATTTTTTACTGGGTTAGGGTTAGTGTTATGGGTGTCATATCCCTAATACTTAGATCGTTTCTACTCCCATTTGTTTTGTAGGAAATCCATGTCTTATTAAATGTGTATTTATTTAAATATAGATTTAGATTAAACGTATTTTATTGTTAACTATATAACATTTGGATAGGACACAAGTTATTCCAACTTACAAAGGTCCTCTCCACATATTTACATACAATTTTATATGCCATGCACCAGCAAGTAATAATGTATAAATAACAATTACATTTTATAACAACATTGAGAAAAAAAAAGAAAAAAAGATTTTTGAAATTATATAATATATTGAGTTATAACAGTACAGAATTGTCATATTCGTGGGGGTAATTCAACAATGGAGAAAATGTTCACAAAAGAAAATAGTTAAATTCAATATATGAAGTGTGATCACTGTGGGGTAAAACGTTTCGTTTGTTTGATGTACAACGTTTTAAATATACAAGTATCTAGCATTATTTCCATATCAGACGATGTTCATGTGGTTTTGACATTAACACTAATGGTACTAATAGTGGAGCAGAAATTACCTACACTCCCTGGGAACACGAGTTAGTGGGGTTCCCTGGGAACACGAGGTAGTGGGCTTCCCAACGACCCCTAATTTTATTCCGGGTATATCATGTCGACAGTGAGATGACCAACGCCAATAAATTCCCCCCACATTCTTTTGGGGGTTTTATTTGTCAGCCGCTGAGTCTGTGACAGCTTTTCTTTAATGATGTAGATTTAAAGCGACAATTTTGTTGCTGAAAACAGTCTTCAGAACATTCAATATAAACAAAACAAATATATGTCACAGAATTAGTTTAATTGAGTATTTTTCATATTGATTCAATAGCAGATTTAGATCGTTGTCCCCCAGATGGATTAACATTTCTAGAGTTAGTCAGACAGATAAATAGCCTCTCAATTTAATAGATTGTTGTTTTAATGTGACATAAATGAGGACGTAATGTCTGCAAGTAGATATCGTCCATAATGTAAATGATATTCAATTGTTTGAACGAACGCGGTGTAAAATCATATTGAATTATACACACATATTACCAAGATTGAACGGAATGTGATAAATTGTGTTTAATACCACTTTCAACAATAACTAAGCTATACATCGTGAAGTTTTATTCCTGGAATTAAACTGAAAAACATATATTGATTAAAGTGTGGCCCAAACGTATATATTTGGGGACCTGCAAAGTGACATTGCAATAAAATATGGCAAATTCTATTGTTCTACAAACAAGGAGTGTAGTTCACCCTTTCGATGTGGCACCTGCAACGTGACATTGCATCACGATATGGTCAACTCTATTGTTCACAAATAAGGTGTGTAGTTCACCCCTTCGACGTGGCATTGTATTAAAATAGGGTAAATTATATTGTTCTATAAAAATGGATATTGTTCTACAAACAATGAATATTGCTCTACAAACAAATGTCATCCGTTAAGTGGCATCATCTATTGCATCAGAAGTTCATGCAATATTAGTATGCCATTGCATCTATGAAGTGTCCGGTCATGAACTACATGTAAACTATTGTGAGCACTATATCGACGTGGCAATATGTTATCACTGAGTGTGAACTAGTGTAAACCAGAAAACCCTAAAATTGATCTTCTTTTGTAGAGGAAACAAAAGTACCAGGTGAAGACCACCAATCCTCTAATTGTTTGGAGAAAACGAAAGTACCAGGTGAAAACCACCGATATCCTAATTTTGTAGAGGAAACAAAAATACCAGGTGAAAACCGCCAATCTTCTAATTGTTCCAAGGAAACAAAAGTACCAGGTGAAGACCACCAATCTTCTAATTGTTTGGAGGAAACGGCCTTGCTTTACACCAAAAGATTATATGGAGGTCAAAGAGGTTTACTACAAGGTACATGAAGCATGAAACAGCATATCAATATTGAATGTGCTCCTCTCAACAATTCAAACATGGTCTAAAAATAGCAAATGATTCTGTTAAAGCAAACCTAAATTATCATACAACATAGTAATAGACAGTGTGAACTCTTATGGCAAAATGGTATCCAAGGTAAATGTTGGCGCTTGTTATGGTCCTTCTATACGGAAGTCAACAACCGTGTCCTTTTCGGTAATCACGAATCGGACTGGTTTAGTTGGTATTATGGTGTAAAACAAGGATGTGTCTTGTTCCAACATTGTTTTCTATTCTCATGAATGATCTTGCTAGTATGTTAGACAAAGCGGGTGTTGGTGTCCAAGTGTCAAACCAATTAATTAATTCGCTGCTCTTCGCCGATGATATAACTTTGATTGCCAACTCAGAGCAAGAGCTTAATACACTATTAGACATTACGTCAAAGTTCGCAGATACGTGGAACTTAAAATTTAACCCTATGAAATCTAAGGTAATGGTAGTCGGCACATTGAAAGAGAAAAAGTATGGAAATTAGGTGATAACTGTATCCACCAAACAAACGAATATAAATATTTGAGAGTATATGTAACAAGAACCCTGAAATCAAATTATCATGTCCAAACGTATATCAAAGATAATATGGATAACAACAGTAATTCCATGTCCCGTATCATTGCTGAACACGGCAATTTTAATCGTGTTGAGTTCGGAGACGCGTTAAGGAATTCAGTTCTCCGACCTTCAATTTCACATTGTTGTGGAGCTTGGCTTACATCCTCTAAAATAAACGAAGATTTGCTAAGTAGCATACAATTTCGAGCGGCGAAGATCATAATGAAAACAGGTGAATATGTCTAAAGCGGCTCTTCTTATCGAACTTGGGTGGGAACCTATCAACGATTTTTTGAATAGACAGTGAGTCTATTATTTATCTTATATAAATAACTTACCAAATAAAACACTGTGCAAGAGAGTTTTTGATGAGATGAACGCTCTTTCCGCTCATGTTTGGGACTACATACCTGCTTTGAAAACCGCATTTGAATCAGTAGGACTTGACTATTTGTATCATGTAAACGACTTTAGCAAAGAATAGTTTAATGTTTTTATGGGTCAGTTCTCCTCCACAAAACTAAGAAAAGAAATCATGAGTAAAAGTTCTCTTCGTGACTATATTACCTTCTATAGACACAAAGGGAAGCAACCATATCTCGGAGATATGAGGGAGATATGAGAGATTTTGAGGAATCTAGACTTAAACTTCTTTGTCGAACTAATTCGCTGTGCTTAAATAATTTGCTACACAAAATGAGTTTAAAAAACAGTAACAAATGCTCGCTATATATATATGCGACTGTAATGAAGTAGAAGATGTATGTTATTTCCTCTTGTTATGTCCTGCATTAGAAAAATATAAGAAGGCCTCTTTTAAATGATATCTCGTTTAACACTGTGGAATTTGATTTTGTGGACGTACCTAATTATATAAAAATTAAGTTGTTAATTGGAGATTGTGGTTTCTATGTAAATGAAATTGAAGGCTTGGAAGAAATCTTTTAAAGAAGTTATACCATGACCATGAAAGAAATATTATTTTAGCACAATCAAATGTTTTATGACTTAACTCGTGTTTCTTTTTTTCTAGTATTTTTATAGATAACACTTTATTTATTCATCATGTATGTTTGTATTTAACTATTGTCTGTATTTTACTTTAAGACATGTTTTATACATTACGTAAATTTTTGTAGTTTTATGTTTATGATGACTTTTTATGTATTGCCTACTTAATAGTCTACTTATATTGAAATACTAATTTCACACTATGAACATTTTATTCTATATATTTTTGCTTTTATACTATGTGTCATTTGTAAATATAACTTTGTATCTAATGGACGCAGCCACTATTACCCCAGTAGTGGTTGTCCCCATTGTAAAGGAGTAGATTTCCAAATATACGTTACTCATTAAGTTCTCTGGTTGGTAGATTCCCTTAGACTTTATATATATATATATATATAATATTAAGTATATATGTACCATCTACACACGCTTATACACATGTCTTACGTCTATCCCTAGATTTGCCTTACGAGACAGGGTAACACTACGACTATTGAAGCTCCTTTTAAGGGAGTGGATGTAGTCGAGTGATCTAGGGCGCTGGACGTAAGGCTAAGCGAATGGTGCTGCAGTGTAACAATGGTGTGGGTTCAAATCCCGTCGAGGGAAGAACAAAAATTTGACAGCTCTAAAATCTAATTCTAACACTGTTTGGTTTAATTTTCAGACGTATATAATATTTAGTATTAACCTAGTATCCTTTAAAGTAACTTTGAGATCCAGTGGGACAGATATGGTTGTCACTTGCTTCTAGACGTTTGTATAATATACTTTATTTCCTGTGACTGTATAGTGAATAATTCTTCATTATCCTATCCAATATATTAAAAATTGCTGAGTTAGATTGCTGTCAAATTATAATATTAAGTATATATGTACCATCTACACACGCTTATACACATGTCTTACGTCTATCCCTAGATTTGCCTTACGAGACAAGGTAACACTACGACTATTGAAGCTCCTTTTAAGGGAGTGGATGTAGTCGAGTGGTCTAGGGCGCTGGACGTAAGGCTAAGCGAATGGTGCTGCAGTGTAACAATGGTGTGGGTTCAAATCCCGTCGAGGGAAGAACAAAAATTTGACAGCTCTAAAATCTAATTCTAACACTGTTTGGTTTAATTTTCAGACGTATATAATATTTAGTATTAACCTAGTATCCTTTAAAGTAACTTTGAGATCCAGTGGGACAGATATATTGTATGGTTGTCACTTGCTTCTAGACGTTTGTATATTTTTATTTCCTGTGACTGTATAGTGAATAATTCTTCATTATCCTATCCAATATATTAAAAATTGCTGAGTTAGATTGCTGTCAAATTATAATATTAAGTATATATATGTACCCTCCACACGCTTATACACATGTCTTACGTCTATCCCTAGATTTGCCTTACGAGACAAGATAACACTACGACTATTGAAGCTCCTTTTAAGGGAGTGGATGTAGTCGAGTGGTCTAGGGCGCTGGACGTAAGGCTAAGCGAATGGTGCTGCAGTGTAACAATGGTGTGGGTTCAAATCCCGTCGAGGGAAGAACAAAAATTTGACAGCTCTAAAATCTAATTCTAATAGTTTGGTTTAATTTTCAGACGTATATATATATATATAGCAATAGTGTGTTGTTACTGGGTGGTGCCCTAATAATGTCTGTAATATATAAAAATAAACATACAAAAATACCAGATGAAAACCACCAATCTTCTAATTTTGTAGAAACAAAAATGCCAGGTGAAAACCCCCATTCTTCTAATTTTATAGAGGAAGCAAAAATACCAGGTGAACACCACCGATCTCCTAATTTTGTAGAGGAAACAAAAATACCAGGTAAAAACCACAAATCTTCTAATTTTGTGGAAACAAAAATACCAGGTAAAAAACCCCAATCTTTTAATTTTGAAGAGGAAACAAAAATACCAGGTGAAAACCCCCAATCTTCTAATTTTATAGAGGAAGCAAATATACCAAATGATAACCACAGATCTCATAAATTTGTAGAGGAAACAAAAATACCAGGTGAAAACCACCAATCTTCTAATTTTGTAGAGAAGCAAAAATACCAGGTGAACACTCCCAATCTTCTTATTTTGTAGAGGAAACAAAAATACAAGGTATAAACCCCCAATCTTCTAATTTTATAGAGGAAGCAAAAATACCAGGTGAACACCACCGATCTCCTAATTTTGTAGAGGAAACAAAAATACCAGATGAAAACCCCCATTCTTCTAATTTTGTAGAGCAAACAAAAATACCAGGTGAACACCCCCAATCTTCTAATTTTGTAGAGGAAACAAAAATACCAGGTGAACACTCCCAATCTTCTAATTTTGTAGAGGAAACAAAAATACAAGGTAAAAACCCCCAATCTTCTAATTTTATAGAGGAAGCAAAAATACCAGGTGAACACCACCGATCTCCTAATTTTTTAGTGGAAACAAAAATACCAGATTAAAACCCCCAATCTTCTAATTTTGTAGAGGAAACAAAAATACCAGGTGAAAACCCCAAATCTTCTTATTTTGTAGAGGAAGCAAAAATACCAGGTGAAAACCCCCAATCTTCTAATTTTGTAGAGGAAACAAAAATACAAGGTGAAAACCCCCAATCTTCTATTTTTATAGAGGAAGCAAAAATACCAGGTGAACACCACCGATCTCCTAATTTTGTAGTGGAAACAAAAATACCAGATGAAAACCCCCAATCTTCTAATTTTGTAGAGGAAACAAAAATACCAGGTGAAAACCCCAAACCTTCTTATTTTGTAGAGGAAGCAAAAATACCAGGTGAAAACCACAAATCTTCTAATTTTGTAGAGGAAACAAAAATACCAGGTGAAAACCCCCAATCTTCTAATTTTGTAGAAACAAAAATACAAGGTGAAAACCCTCAATCTTCTAATTTTGTAGAAACAAAAATACCGGTAAAAATCACAGATCTCATAATTTTGTAGAGGAAACAAAAATACCAGATGAAAACCCTCAATCTTCTAATTTTGTGGAGGAAACAAAAATACCAGATGAAAACCCCCAATCTTCTAATTTTGTAGAGGAAACAAAAATACCAGGTGAAAACCCCAAATTCTTCTTATTTTGTAGAGGAAACAAAAATACCAGGTAAAAAACTCCAATCTTCTAATTTTGTAGAGGAAACAAAAATACCAGGTGAAAACAACCAATTTTCTAATTTTTTTGAGAAGACAAAAATACCAGGTGAAAACCACGGGTCTCTTAATTTTGTTGAGGAAACAAAAATACCAGGTGAAAACCCCAAATTCTTCTTATTTTGTAGAGGAAACAAAAATACCAGGTAAAAAACCCCAATCTTCTAATTTTGTAGAGGAAACAAAAATACCAGGTGAAAACAACCAATTTTCTAATTTTTTTGAGAAGACAAAAATACCAGGTGAAAACCACGGGTCTCTTAATTTTGTTGAGGAAACAAAAATACCAGGTGAAAACCCCCAATCTTCTAATTTTGTAGAGGAAACAAAAATACCAGGTGAAAACCCCAAATTCTTCTTATTTTGTAGAGGAAACAAAAATACCAGGTAAAAAACCCCAATCTTCTAATTTTGTAGAGGAAACAAAAATACCAGGTGAAAACAACCAATTTTCTAATTTTTTTGAGAAGACAAAAATACCAGGTGAAAACCACGGGTCTCTTAATTTTGTTGAGGAAACAAAAATACCAGGTGAAAACCCCCAATCTTCTAATTTTATAGAAACAAAAATACCAGATGAAAACCCACAAATCTTTTAATTTTGTAGAGGTAACAAAAATACCAGGTGAAAACCCCCAATCTTCTAATTTTATAGAGGAAGCAAATATACCAAATGATAACCACAGATCTCATAAATTTGTAGAGGAAACAAAAATACCAGGTGAAAACCACCAATCTTCTAATTTTGTAGAGGAAGCAAAAATACCAGGTGAACACTCCCAATCTTCTAATTTTGTAGAGGAAACAAAAATACAAGGTAAAAACCCCCAATCTTCTAATTTTATAGAGGAAGCAAAAATACCAGGTGAACACCACCGATCTCCTAATTTTGTAGAGGAAACAAAAATACCAGATGAAAACCCCCAATCTTCTAATTTTGTAGAGCAAACAAAAATACCAGGTAAAAAACCCACAAATCTTTTAATTTTGTAGAGGTAACAAAAATACCAGGTGAAAACCCCCAATCTTCTAATTTTATAGAGGAAGCAAATATACCAAATGATAACCACAGATCTCATAAATTTGTAGAGGAAACAAAAATACCAGGTGAAAACCACCAATCTTCTAATTTTGTAGAGGAAGCAAAAATACCAGGTGAACACTCCCAATCTTCTAATTTTGTAGAGGAAACAAAAATACAAGGTAAAAACCCCCAATCTTCTAATTTTATAGAGGAAGCAAAAATACCAGGTGAACACCACCGATCTCCTAATTTTGTAGAGGAAACAAAAATACCAGATGAAAACCCCCAATCTTCTAATTTTGTAGAGCAAACAAAAATACCAGGTAAAAAACCCACAAATCTTTTAATTTTGTAGAGGTAACAAAAATACCAGGTGAAAACCCCCAATCTTCTAATTTTATAGAGGAAGCAAATATACCAAATGATAACCACAGATCTCATAAATTTGTAGAGGAAACAAAAATACCAGGTGAAAACCACCAATCTTCTAATTTTGTAGAGGAAGCAAAAATACCAGGTGAACACTCCCAATCTTCTAATTTTGTAGAGGAAACAAAAATACAAGGTAAAAACCCCCAATCTTCTAATTTTATAGAGGAAGCAAAAATACCAGGTGAACACCACCGATCTCCTAATTTTGTAGAGGAAACAAAAATACCAGATGAAAACCCCCAATCTTCTAATTTTGTAGAGCAAACAAAAATACCAGGTGAACACCCCCAATCTTCTAATTTTGTAGAGGAAACAAAAATACCAGGTGAACACTCCCAATCTTCTAATTTTGTAGAGGAAACAAAAATACAAGGTAAAAACCCCCAATCATCTAATTTTATAGAGGAAGCAAAAATACCAGGTGAACACCACCGATCTCCTAATTTTTTAGTGGAAACAAAAATACCAGATTAAAACCCCCAATCTTCTAATTTTGTAGAGGAAACAAAAATACCAGGTGAAAACCCCAAACCTTCTTATTTTGTAGAGGAAGCAAAAATACCAGGTGAAAACCCCCAATCTTCTAATTTTGTAGAGGAAACAAAAATACCAGGTGAAAACCCCAAACCTTCTTATTTTGTAGAGGAAGCAAAAATACCAGGTGAAAACCCCCAATCTTTTAATTTTGTAGAGGAAACAAAAATACCAGGTGAAAAACCCCAATCTTCTAATTTTATAGAGGAAGCAAAAATACCAGGTGAACACCACCGATCTCCTAATTTTGTAGAGGAAACAAAAATACCAGGTGAAAACCCCAAATCTTCTTATTTTGTAGAGGAAGCAAAAATACCAGGTGAAAACTCCCAATCTTCTAATTTTGTAGAGGAAACAAAAATACAAGGTGAAAACCACCGATCTCCTAATTTTGTAGAAACAAAAATACCAGGTGAAACCCACAAATCTTCTAATTTTGTAAAGGAAAAAAAATACCAGGTGAAAACCACCGATCTTCTAATTATGTAGAGGAAACAAAAATACAAGGTGAAAACCACCGATCTCCTAATTTTGTAGAAACAAAAATACCAGGTGAAACCCACAAATCTTCTAATTTTGTAGAGGAAACAAAAATACCAGGTGAAAACCCCAAATCTTCTTATTTTGTAGAGGAAGCAAAAATACCAGGTGAAAACCCCAAACCTTCTTATTTTGTAGAGGAAGCAAAAATACCAGGTGAAAACCCCCAATCTTCTAATTTTATAGAGGAAGCAAAAATACCAGGTGAACACCACCGATCTCCTAATTTTGTAGAGGAAACAAAAATACCAGGTGAAAACCCCAAATCTTCTTATTTTGTAGAGGAAGCAAAAATACCAGGTGAAAACTCCCAATCTTCTAATTATGTAGAGGAAACAAAAATACAAGGTGAAAATCACCGATCTCCTAATTTTGTAGAAACAAAAATACCAGGTGAAACCCACAAATCTTCTAATTTTGTAAAGGAAACAAAAATACCGGGTGAAAACCACCGATCTCCTAATTTTGTAGAAACAAAAATACCGGTGAAAACCACAAATCTTCTAATTTTGTAGAGGAAACAAAAATACCAGGTGAAAAGCACCACTCTTCTAATTTTGTAGAAACAAAAATACCAGGTGAAAACCCTCAATCTTCTTATTTTGTAGAAACAAAAATACAGGTAAAAATCACAGATCTCATAATTTTGTAGAGGAAACAAATATCTCAGGTAAAAATGACCGATCTCATAATTTGGAAAAAAAAAAAGAAAAAAAAAGGTGAAAACCACAAATCTTCTAATTTTGTAGAGGAAACAAAAATACCAGGTGAACACCACCGATCTCCTAATTTTGTAGAGGAAACAAAAATACCAGATGAAAACCCCCAATCTTCTAATTTTGTAGAGCAAACAAAAATACCAGGTGAACACCCCCAATCTTCTAATTTTGTAGAGGAAACAAAAATACCAGGTGAACACTCCCAATCTTCTAATTTTGTAGAGGAAACAAAAATACAAGGTAAAAACCCCCAATCTTCTAATTTTATAGAGGAAGCAAAAATACCAGGTGAACACCACCGATCTCCTAATTTTTTAGTGGAAACAAAAATACCAGATTAAAACCCCCAATCTTCTAATTTTGTAGAGGAAACAAAAATACCAGGTGAAAACCCCAAACCTTCTTATTTTGTAGAGGAAGCAAAAATACCAGGTGAAAACCCCCAATCTTCTAATTTTGTAGAGGAAACAAAAATACAAGGTGAAAACCCCCAATCTTCTAATTTTATAGAGGAAGCAAAAATACCAGGTGAACACCACCGATCTCCTAATTTTGTAGTGGAAACAAAAATACCAGATGAAACTCCCCAATCTTCTAATTTTGTAGAGGAAACAAAAATACCAGGTGAAAACCCCAAACCTTCTTATTTTGTAGAGGAAGCAAAAATACCAGGTGAAAACCCCCAATCTTTTAATTTTGTAGAGGAAACAAAAATACCAGGTGAAAAACCCCAATCTTCTAATTTTATAGAGGAAGCAAAAATACCAGGTGAACACCACCGATCTCCTAATTTTGTAGAGGAAACAAAAATACCAGGTGAAAACCCCAAATCTTCTTATTTTGTAGAGGAAGCAAAAATACCAGGTGAAAACTCCCAATCTTCTAATTTTGTAGAGGAAACAAAAATACAAGGTGAAAACCACCGATCTCCTAATTTTGTAGAAACAAAAATACCAGGTGAAACCCACAAATCTTCTAATTTTGTAAAGGAAAAAAAATACCAGGTGAAAACCACCGATCTTCTAATTATGTAGAGGAAACAAAAATACAAGGTGAAAACCACCGATCTCCTAATTTTGTAGAAACAAAAATACCAGGTGAAACCCACAAATCTTCTAATTTTGTAGAGGAAACAAAAATACCAGGTGAAAACCCCAAATCTTCTTATTTTGTAGAGGAAGCAAAAATACCAGGTGAAAACCCCAAACCTTCTTATTTTGTAGAGGAAGCAAAAATACCAGGTGAAAACCCCCAATCTTCTAATTTTATAGAGGAAGCAAAAATACCAGGTGAACACCACCGATCTCCTAATTTTGTAGAGGAAACAAAAATACCAGGTGAAAACCCCAAATCTTCTTATTTTGTAGAGGAAGCAAAAATACCAGGTGAAAACTCCCAATCTTCTAATTATGTAGAGGAAACAAAAATACAAGGTGAAAATCACCGATCTCCTAATTTTGTAGAAACAAAAATACCAGGTGAAACCCACAAATCTTCTAATTTTGTAAAGGAAACAAAAATACCAGGTGAAAACCACCGATCTCCTAATTTTGTAGAAACAAAAATACCGGTGAAAACCACAAATCTTCTAATTTTGTAGAGGAAACAAAAATACCAGGTGAAAAGCACCACTCTTCTAATTTTGTAGAAACAAAAATACCAGGTGAAAACCCTCAATCTTCTTATTTTGTAGAAACAAAAATATAGGTAAAAATCACAGATCTCATAATTTTGTAGAGGAAACAAATATCTCAGGTAAAAATGACCGATCTCATAATTTGGAAAAAAAAAAAAAAAAAAAGAAGGTGAAAACCACAAATCTTCTAATTTTGTAGAGGAAACAAAAATACCAGGTGAAAACCATCGATCTCCTAATTTTGTAGAAATAAAAATACCAGGTGAAAACCACAAATCTTCTAATTTTGTAGAAACAAAAGTGCCAGGTGAAAACCATCGATCTCACATTTTTGTAGAGGAAACAAAAATACCAGGTGAAAACCCCCAATCTTCTAATTTTGTAGAGGAAACAAAAATAACAGGTGAAAACCCCCAATCTCCTATAATGTAAACCAATCAAGGATTTTCTGATTGCTGTTATGGAGGCCTACTGGTTGCTGCTATGGAGGCCTATAATAAACTTCAGTAAAATATCTTTAAAAGAAATAATTCATATTCATAGTTTGAAATTTTAATATAAACATAATCACAAATACACAAATATGAATAAAATTAATAATAAAAATGAAGCAATCTTCTTTCATGCAAGTAATTAATTACACATTCATAAACACATTCATTACACAACTACTCTCGTGAAGCACCTTGTATACAACCTGTGTGGTGGGATATGTACTTAAATATATCACAGGGTTGGCATGGCTCATTATGGTAGCACTAATTGCCAAAAATCACTGAAATTTTCATATATCTACAGAATCAATAATGTATAAAAGACTAAGATGAAGACAAGATAACTGAAACAGAAGAAACACACATTATTTTTGTTGTAATATCATTAGCTAATTATGTAAATACAGTGTTAAAAACCAGTTCTTTTGACTACTGGCTGAGTATAATATTAGTATTTATCCTGCAATTGTGTGATTTCGAGTACTAATAAAGGGGTCAAATAAACTTCAGTATTATTTAGTCGTGTACCTAATAAAGCATTTCTGGTACCTGATTCATGTAGAGCGACAGAAACGGTAACAGTACAAGTGCCGACGTCACAGGTGACGCAATTGAAAATGATTAGAACGACACTTGTTTGAGTTATTTTTAGACAATTTGGCAGTTGTTTTGGGCTTTTTGATATTGCAGGATAAACACAACATACGTACATTGTTGTTAAATATACAATTAATTTGCACTCGCTGTGAAATAGGCTAGAAAAGCTCGTCGATGGCTCACTTTTCTACCCGTTTCTAAAGCTTGTACACAAATAAATTATCTATTTTCTGACAATGTACGTATATTGCATATATAAGCTTTCGGATATCTAAGGTATAGCGTAATATCAGTTTTTTCTAGGCAAAATGTGGAGTGTTATAAACAAAGAATGTTTCTGTAATAGACAACGTTTTTCTGACGATTAATCACAACCTTGTGAATACACAACAATGTTTGGCAGTGTACATATACAACCTTATCATACACACCCATGTCAGACAACCATCTTATACCACAACACATTCATATAGAAAGATCAGAAAACAGGCAAACAAGTTGAGCTTCAGTTTTAAAAATACATGTAGTCAAATGAGAGGTTCATGAAAACATATGCCATATGGCTACCTATTTGATAAAACAGAAACCTCCTACCAGGATTGTGATTTCTTTGTGTTTTAAAGACCAACATAATTAAATTTTACATTTAACAAGAAGTTCTAAAAATATATGATATTAGAATAAAACTAATTCATGGAAGCCATAATTTCTTTCGGGCTTTAACATGGGTTTGCAAGGATATAAGTAAATTTTATCACTTGTTGCAGCTTGGAATACAAACTAATATCCAGCCAAACCCGTGTTAAAACTCACAAAACATTATGGCTTCCACGAATTATTTCTTACTGAACATATGCAATTGAGTTGGAAATATTTAAAATGACATGAACATAAAAAAATAAATTAAATAATTAAATTTTTAACAATTCTAAAAACAATTTATCTGAAAATAAATAGAAACTTTTTGGGAGCTCCTTTTTCTTTCTCAAACTGTTTCATAAACCTATTGGGAAACGGTGTTTAACATTAAATTTATTAATGATGGCCTATATAACAATATTTGCTCAAATATAAGATCTCCAAATTGACAATGGAGGTGAAACAAAGAACATCTTGCATTATAATAAATAGATCTTATACAGTTGATGGTAAATACTATTTTGGTCCGAATGATTGACCAGAAAGTGAAAAGTCCAATGAGAATCCATCATCTTGTCCTCCGTCATGTACTGATGTAACAGTTATACCACTACTCAGATCTACAGTTCTTCCTTCTTTTTCCTACAACACAAGAAAAAAACAGTTTAACCTAAACAATTTATACCCACTAACTAAAGCAAATTGTATTATACGTACAGATTTTTCTTGGTTAAAAATATTAAAAAAAAATGTTTTTTATGTTAGATAGAGATTTGCATCTGGAGTTGACCTGTTTTTATAAAATGCAACAGAAGGGAGATAACTCATTTCGTCTTTTTTTTTAGAGCTAAATTGGTATAAGGTTCAGGGGAGAATGTTGACTTATACAATACATTTTGTGCCCTATACTTATTAAGGGGATGTCTTGTGTGCTTTTCTCATAAAATTTTGTATTCAAATATGGTTCTGACTGATATTCGTTCTTGAGATGAACATAATCAGAATGAACTGACTATTCAGAAATGGCTTTGCTATGCATAAGTTCATATGGAGGTCAAAGAGATTTATTGCAAAGTAGATGAAACAGTATATCAATATTGGATGTGCTCCTCTCGACAATTCTAACATGGTCTAAAAGTTTCAAATGATTCTGTTAAAGCAAACTAAGTTATTATACATCATCAGTCTTTGCCTTTATAATTTTTTTCACCTACTTGCCAGAAAGCCAAATTTAGAAAAATTTTCCATTTATTCAAACAAATTCTTTCATAATTTTCACTTGTTCGAATCCAGTTTTACTTGTCCCATGCATCAGGCAATTGGGTTAACGTGCAGACTGCATCATAGTAATTGTTGATAGTGTGATAACAATAGCGTGTTGATACTGGGTGGTGCCCTAATAATGTGTGTAATATATAACAATAAACATGTACTTACAGCTCTAAAATCAAGGAACATCTCCTTAAATGCCACAAAATCACTAAATGTTAATAACATCTCAAATATTTCTCCTTCTAATTCATTTTTTCTTTCCCTAATAAAAATAGAAAAAACAAGTTATCAATAATTCTAACATGACATCCTTCATTGGCTATATAAACAATGCAGAGATAAAACTCATGATATATTTTAATTCACACAAACTGAGGACATCATTTCTATGTGGTTTCATGTATCTATATAGGATCATTGTACATACAAACATTAAAATGATCATTTTGTTTCTTTACATAATCACTTTTTTTCCAGAAAAATTACAATGGATAACCATCTATCAACTTTGACTTTTGTAAATTGTTGTCTTCTAGTGACATAGTTTCATTGGAACGCCGATGACACTGACACATGCTAGTTACTGATTTATTCTATGATATTTATTAGCATTTTACTTGTTTAAGTGCTAAAACCAAAATACCATCAAATTGGAAAGTGTCAGTAACTTAAATTTCAACACATTCTATTTATCTATATAGAAAAAAAGAACTGTAAACATGAAGGTTACTGGATTTTGTTATGACATACATTTCCATTACTGACTTCCATAGTTTGTCTAACATTTTAACATAGGTAATATTATTTTCATTGCATTTCAAAATAATTTTTTTATGAAAATGTTGCTACCTATGTTAAAACTAATAACAAACTTTGGCATCCATGAATTATTTCTAAAGTAATACAGTAAATTGTAAAGAGAAACATAATTCAAGCTCCAAAACCATTTTCTTTACAATAAACATACATTGTAATACATGTACCTCAAAGCAAGTAATGTATGATTTTTTTTCTCTAGTTTCATATTTGTTCTTTGAAAATTTTATCAGCTCCAAACAGTATCTTCATTTGAACTTTTAACAAGTTGTTTATTCAGTATATACTTAATATTGAAGATGATCTGAGATTCTCACAAAAACTGATTCCAATCAAAGTTGTCTTTCACCTAATGAAGACCTGGCTAGGATTTTGAAATGAAACACCCACAAGGTGAATTATGCAAATTTTAAAAATAATCTTGCTCACTGACATACATATTTTTGAAGGACACCACCAAGTGTGGTTTTTTTTGGTGTGTCAGATCTATATTTAAGTGGAATAGATTATAACCCTAACTGACAACTTGAAAATTCAGTTTAAATGTAACTTTTTTTGTTTTTACAAAGTCAAAAGAAATTCAACATGATTAAAAAATGTAATATTTTATAGATCCGTGATGGATTATCTCCCTTGTTCTTAATTTTAATACATAAAAGTCTGGCCCATTTATGAGAGAACTGCTAGAAGATTTGAAGCTTGTATTTCTTATAAGTACTCTAGCAAAATCCACATGTAAACATGCACATTCTAGAAAATTGTATATATTGTTTCAGATAAGGTAAATGTGACATTCCCTGCTTAGGATTTTTACATTCCAGAGTCTGCAGGCAATGGGGATATCAATCCTCTATAGATATAAATCTATTATAATGATTACATCTGTATCACACACTTACATTATTAGTCTAGTAAATTCTGCCATTGAAAACTCAAGTATTCTCTTTGACAATTCATCTTCTAAATATTTTTCTATTAATTGAATCTGAAATATACAACACAATACATATATCACCTGTCCACTATCACTTCATTAACATGAAAGAAATTTGCATAATTGCTTTGCTAGAGGATTTTAACATTTATGTGTAGATTTATTTATCAAAGCACACAAAAGTAATCATATTGAATAATCATTCTTGGTGTGACAAATTAAAATTTAGGTTTCATAGTTTCTAAATTGAAAACTTTACACTGGAGCACTAATGTCTGACTATAAATATCAAGTACAAATCTTCAGATGAAAGAGTCTGTACTGCGGAATCTCATGTAAAAAAGGATGAATAGCTATACTATTTTGTTTTGTAGTAAACATTGATAACTAATACTCAGAATGTCATAATCATTGAAATTTCATGAAAATGAAAATCCATCCAAATATAAAAATGCTCAGGTTACCATGGTGTTCAATGTAAAATAAAGTCAGGCAGAGCTCCAGATAATTTTCAAGTCCAAAGGGTAATTACCCCCTACTTTTGAAAATGATGCGTATTTGCATATTTCCTTTGCACTGTTGTACTCTCTACTTCAGAAAAGATTGCTTACATGTACACTTTTAAAATTATGTTGGACACAAGTGTTATTCAATAAACACAGGATGCAGGTGAAATGTATATCTCTGTTTAATTTGACACGATTGTGTCATGTTTATTAATAAAATGTTGTAAATATTTTGTTTTTTGCTCATCGACTTCGGCAGTTTTCACAGCCGTGTTGATAATGTCATCAATGATTCCTTGAACTATACTGCCACTAGACACATATGAAACTGTCAGGAACTTTTAAAAAAGTATCTAATTTTCTGTAGCGCGCTTATTCATGTTCTTGCTCATTTTCAACGAACAACGTGTTCCCAAATTCACTTTCGTTTTAGTTCTTAACTAAACCAATCGTAACTACTCGGCCATTCTCGCTACCCTGCAAATAACCTCGTATGCATTAGGCGTATAAATCGAACTACTTTTCACATGTCAGTTACATGAAAGTTTGATAAAGTTATATTTTAAACAATTTTCTATATTTCAATTAAAGTTTTAATTAGTTTTGCATGATTAGATTTTACTTAGTATGTCTTCCATATTGGATTTTCGTGGACTATATTTTTGTGCGGCTTAACTTAACTTAACTTCCGGCAAACAATTTAAGAAGAATTTCTACTATGTACGTACATTTAGGTTGTTTGCAGGGTAGCGAGAATGGCTGAGTAGTTACGATTGTAACTAAACCGCATTTATTTGTAATATTGACCGCGATTGGATGATTTATCCTAAACATCCAATCAGATCTCTTTTGACATCGATGCTTAGAAAGGCAAACATTCAGTACCCCTCGGATGTATACACTTTCTCTTTCGAAAAGTATAAAGAGAAGTAATTACGAGGAATTTCTCAAAGTCAAAAATGTATTGTTTATGTACACGATGTATTATCGTCAACAGCGTACAAGTACGCTCCGAATTTGGAAAGTTTGCTTACACAGCATTATGTATGCGTAAATGTACACTCTGATCTGATAATACATGTGTTTTTACTCGTTTTCATAGCGTAAAAAACGCAAATACGCAGCTTATTCGGAGCTCTGTCAGGTACTGTATATATCTTAAGTATGTGTGTAAACATTTGTCAAAGTTTCAAATGTATGCATTGAAAACTGTCAAAGGAATTCATTAGACAACATGGGGACCAAAAATTTTCTTGAAACTGGATAAGCTCAAAAAGTCATAATTTCTGTAATAATTGGCTTATCATCATTGAGAAGTCAAATATCTTCAATATATCCCTAACAACTGTGTAAAGGTTTAAAATCATTTGGTTGTAAACTGAAAGAAGATTTGAGTTTAACAATATATACAATAAATATATAATACTCACATATTCCTGATGTATGTCTGTGTATATGAATTTATTTTCTTCACTGTCATCAAATTCATGGTAATATTTTTCTAAGAAATTATTTTGTAAGGTTTGGAATTCATCTTCTGAAAATGGAAAAAACAGCATTATTTACACTACATATATGATAGATACTTTATTTATCAATAATGGGCCTAACGAGGAGTAAAATCAATCGGGACCTAACAAAGGACAAAATAAAATCACTACAATGGTGATGATTAAATGATCAAACACTAACAGTAACATGTTTTCATATAACCCCAGAACCTATTTCAATGTTAAAAATGACAGTTAACATGTTATTCAATACATATATACACATGTACAAATTATGGAGGCACTGGGACTAGAGACAAAAGTGTTGCCCTGGACAATGTTGTACAATGAAAAAATATTAGACCTCAAGTTCACAGTAACTAACTTCATTCTTACAGTATATATGACACTCTGCCTGGTATAATCTAATATAGATACCAGTACATACAAAATATGTCTGCATTAGGCCTTAAGAATAATAATATTGAAATGTTCTGCACCAGACAAGTTTAAGTCAACAGACAATTGATGTTTTGAAACCAGTTGTGTGTGTACATGTATAATAATGATTGTTTTGGCTAACTAAAATGGACACTTAAAAAATTGTGAGCTGGTAAAGAGCCAACTGTTTATTTGTGTCATTATTTTTACTTTAATCTTATTAATTACCCATTATTATATCTTCTAAATGTCCTATTGCTTCATCAAATTTAGTATCTGCATCACTTGATCTGTAAATAAATATGTATAAAACTGTCAATATTAATGTAAATAATATGCAGTTTTTGCAAGAATGTTGTTTGATGTCCATTATAAGTAATTATAAGTAAAAAAATGATATAACTTCTGCAATTTTTCCCTAATTTTATTGATTCTTTCTTAAAAAAATATTTCTGCTTTACAACTGAAATTAAATATTTTAAAGTTTGGTATTTTGCCACCTGCATTCTAACAATGTAAGAGAATTGTGTTTGTCTCATTGTAATGATATATATATATCAGTGTCTAATGTCTAAATGTATGCACTTGTGAGCGAGTTAGTGTATGTTGTCACCGTCTCTTAACTCATTTCCATTTATATCTAATTTACGTTTTATGTCAAAATATCTGTGCAAGTTCAACATTGTCGATATCTGATACCTCATGTAAATACAATTGTATACCTAAACCTTTACATATGGAATTCAGGCTTAAAATAAACTGTAAACCAGTTGGAAAACTGATATATCTAATAACCGCAAAGTACAACAATGAACAGCAACCAACTTATTACACTTTCCCAGCGGGAAGTACCAATCAGCATGTCACTTCCCATGTTTTTTTATACTTTCCCCGGGAAACAGGAAATGGGAATTTTCATACCTTGCAAATGAGCAATTTTTCACCTATATCATGGCGTGCACAAGTTACATTTAATGAAAGGTATGATGATGAAATCATGTCCGCTTGTACTAGACCAACAAGCTTATTAGGATCTTTATAGTGCTAGCTAACTGAAACAACAGTCTGTGGGTAGACGTGTCGCTCCACTCTGACACATTATCCTGATTCAGAGTAAACCAGTCTTTGCTCTTACTCCCAGCAGCAAATACCAATTTTATAGTCTTTGGTCTGACTCGATCAGAGGCAAGCATGCTAACCATTACACCACTGATGTGGATATATGCAGTTGTGAAATCAAAACAAGCTTAAGGGATACATAATACTCAGAGGAACACTGATTTATTATAAACAAATGACATTCTTTTATCCAATTCACATCATGGCATTTTGGTACAATAATAAATGAATCTTGTGTTGTTTTTAGAGTACATGGCTTTTTATCAGCTGTAGGGTGATTGGCTATTGGGGGGAGGGGAGTTTTTTTTTAACAAATGTAGGTTGGTTGGCTATTGGGAGAGCTTTTATCAACTGTAGGTTGGTTGGCTATTGTGAGAGCTTTTATCAACTGTAGGTTGGTTGGCTATTGGGAGAGCTTTTATCAACTGTGGGGTGGTTGGCTATTGGGAGTGCCTTTTACTTACTGTGGGGTGGTTGGCTATTGGTCAGTATTGGGAGACTATTATAAACTTACACAGCAATGGCCAAATCTTCATCTTGAAAAGAAAAGTCCATAGGTTCTATGCCATCTACAAAACAAAAATAACACAGATGTGATGAATATTATTTCAATAGATAATGATATTATATATTTGTATTACCATGAATATTGCCCTAACCCTTCTTTTTTTAAGGTTATGTTTGGACCCCTAAAGTAAATGAAGGCATGAAATTTTCATGCAACTTTTCAGCTAATTTTTTTCATAGCAATTATTTCTTGTTATCCATCCAAAAATTACATGAATACTGGGTATGACAGCAGGTTCTGGGCGAGATACGATTTCCAGACAGTACTGTAGTATGAATGAAAAATTTACTATTTTGTAGGAAAGAGACATGACATGTGTCCTTGGACTCCATACCATGACCTATACCAACATGAGACATGTATGTCATATAAAGTAATCAAAGGTTTCATTTAAAGTAATATGAAAGGCAAATATCGTGGATTTTTGGATTAAATATTTTCACTTAATACAAAATGTATGTCACTTAATTTTAACTAAAATCAACTGCATAACATTAAAAATCTGCTCAAAAGTAGATTTTAAAAGCAAATTGCAAAATATTTGACAGCAGATAATTCTGTTTTCCAGTACATTAATGCAAATGATATGCGTGTGACCCAAGATTTGAACTCTTTCGGGGAGATTATCGCTCATCGTTCAGTTGATGAAAACAAAAATATATATTCTGTGTGTACATGTACCACATAAGAATAATTGCAAAAAAAAATTGGTTCACACGACATGAAACAGACAGATTCCTCAATAATCATTGTCAGAAATGTTTATCTTTTCTTCACGAGGTCATGATCGGCAATCATCGGACCAAAATTTTCTTCACGAGGTTATGATCGGCAATCATCGGAACAAAACAACCGAAAGTTAATCAGTCTCCACAATAATGGCGAGGTCGATAAACATGCCCACGGATTTGCAGATTTCTAGTTGTTGGGAACATATTTCGACTTGAAACATGCATGAATAGCTTAATAAAGATACCGCCATATTCCAAATTGAATTTTCAGGGGAAAATTGTCTTCACCCAAAACTATCATGGAGAAACACATACATTTAATTTTTAAATATAATAATCTATATTCTTACAGTTGTATTAAAAATATTTTAACAAATAAATTATAGACAACATTTTGCAAAATTTTCTCTTTATACAATGGAAATAGATAGATAATAGAAATGAAAAAGGTTTTATTTACAAACTAATCTCACTCAGTTATTTTTCCTCTTGATTTGAGATACAGAACAAAAATAGCTTCAAGAGTCAAATCTCAATCAGATTATAAGGGTAAACATGAAATGGTGAAATAAAAGTTTTCAACAATTTAAAATTACTTACACATAGTGAAATGGCTAAATAAAAGTTTTTAACAATTTAAAATAACTTACACATGCAGACACTCATTTTCTTTTTTTTAATTTAGGACTTGCAGCAAGATATTCCTAATGACACTGGTATTTGTTTTCTGTTGACATTCACTACTGATCCAAACGAACTTGATTTAAACTAGCGCGTGTTTAAACAAGTCCACGAGCAGATTTGCAGAGGAAGTTTATTTTTGTGGGATTAGTGTCGAGTACCTGTGGCGCGTAATTAACTTTGTCAATAAAGCGTGTAATTACCGGTCTTTAATCAACAGAAAACTCAATGTAATTAATACAAGCCAATGTGACATGTATTAATCTAATCAATATAGGTTAAACAATAAACAATTGAGGGTAGTGATGAAAAATGTAAAACATTGAAGAAACGAAATAAGGAAAATTTCAAAATAGAAAAAGATACTGTTCCATTTAATTATTAGATAGAAATAAATTCAGTATTGGAGAATATACAAGTTCAACCTAAACAGTTTTAATTATTCCAGAGAAGTGACCTAAGACAATCATGGTCATGAGTTTCAACAAAATACTAACCCGTTTGTTCATCTATATCCCCTGGTTCATCTTCGGCATTTGATGCCATGTTTTTTTAAAACACCGGATATTTAATCTCCAAACGATTTAAACGGACTAAGGAACAAATAATAACAAATATAACCAAATAAAAAATAAATAATTAAAAAAATAATCATACTAAGACTTCTTTTTGTCATATTTTAGTTTTTCTCTTCGTCGCTTTGAGAGTATTATAAAAAAAATTAATGAGGGGAACATTTCAAAGGTTTATTCATATGATTAGTGTAGAAGTTATTGTGAGGGGAGTATTAAAACGAAATGTATAATAGGAGAAATGAGTTGATTGATAAATAATTTTTATGATTTCTATAAAGGATATTGTTTAAAAAATGATGGCAATTCATTGCACTATGTGATAGTTTCATAAAAATGTAGATCACTAATTACCGAACACCGAACAATCTTCCAAAGGGAAAGTAAAAACTCATAAGTATATAATGGCATCCGTGCACCGTTAGTTAAAGATATAATTAACACTTGTAGCGCTCTATTTGCAAAGAATAAGTTGGATGGGAACGTTAATTTAATACAAGTTTTGGTGAATCCATATGTCTACTCTAATAATGGAGAATTTACTAACATCATTAGCGAACATTTAGAGCCTCTGTGTAGGTTCCCAGAGGCGGATTTAGAGGGGGCGTGTGCCCCCCCCCCCCTAAAATTCGCAAAGCATATATGTTATACAACGTTAATTAAGCAATTCAACAAACTTGGGTGTGTTCGCTGATTCATATATGTATGGATTCGCCGTCAGTAGTTCAAAGATTATTTCATTCTGATTGGTTGCGACTATAGGTACCAGACATCAACTATTTTCTCACGCTAATTAAACATTATTTCTTCAGTCAATTTTATTGTCCGAGATTCCTCAGCCGTCGGACGGCAGAGGAATCGGCGGCTCTAGCAAAAAAATATAATGCCGTCGGACGGCAGAGGGATCTCGGACTATCAATTTTACAACTATAAGATCAAAGCATTTAGTAAACTTAAACAGATCAAACAGATCAAACTTAAACAGATCAAAGCATTTAGTAAACTTAAATCCTGATACTGATGTTCTTTCAACATCAGTATCATTCATAACCAGATACAAATTGATGAATTACACTCAGAAGACATCTTCATGATATTATCTGACCTATGATAACAAAAATAGCACTTGTATTTTGGAATTGTCAATTGTCAATTGTAAATGTGTCCGGGGAATTCCATAATACACGTGCTATTTAGAAATTATAAAATGGACGAACATTCTAGGCCAAGAAAACAAGCAAGATTAGATCCATTTCTTATTCCTCGATGAGACGAGAAAAGTCATAGGTAAACTAAAAAGATAAATTCAATCAATACTTCGAATAATTAATTTAACAACTGATCTCATTTATAAAACATACAACGAAAACCTATAACGAGAGAATCAGATGATGAAACTGAGACAGTGTGGAAAAACTTGAGAGTCCCAAGAAAATGGTAACTTCTCTTTAAATAATGGTGCAAATAGTTCTTGAATTCGAAATTCTGCAATTTCCTATGAAAAAAAAATATAAGTTTGATTTGTATACAAATACCCGAAAATGTTGCCTTTTACTTTTCAAGTAAAGATCAGTAAAAATACGCCTTGGTATATTGTACATTAAAATATAAAAGTAACATATTAATAAAAAAAAATTTGCGGTAATTTATTTGTAACAATCTCTGCATCTGCCCGGGGTATCTGCACAAGAAAGTGTGAAAAAATCCTTTGCCAGGGTACGTTTATATTATTTATATCTACCAATAGCATGTATTTGAGGATGTCTGTGAGGAATGCGCTAAAACTAAAACAATAGTTCTTTGAAGGGTTAAAACATCGTGATCGATCAGTCATGAGTTGAACAATTCGCATCACGGTTGTTCAAAAAAAGTTTACTTTAGGTTCTTATAATCTGACAAAAACATACACGTAGTTGTTAACAATTATCCGACAAAATTAAAACTCAAAAGTCAAGTTGTTTTTTTGGTCTGATAAAAATGGTGTGGTTGGTTCAGAATTGTCGTTCAAATAAATGTCTGTAATTCCTCAAACCCCCAGAGCTTCCGTTCCCTATAAGGGCTCTGTCCGGGACCCGCTGGGGACCTTAAGCGGTCCCCAGAACCCTCGCATACTCACGCCTCCCTTAACCACAAATCCTGGATCCGCCCCTGGTTCCTATGCTTTAGACTTCATACTAAGCGCTATGACCTTTAATCTTGACGTCAAAGAAGATGAGGAAGGGTGGTAGTGCGAAGACATGAACTGTGAATGGGGGTCTTGGGTTGATCGCACTCTGGTAGGGCCCTACATTAATTTTACCTGAAGTGACATTTTAGATTTTAAAATCGTCTTAGGACTTTTAGATTTTTAAAATCTTCTAAAGATATTCCGCAATAATTTTAAACGACGTAAATAGTGTATAGTGTACAGTAACACTTAAGTTTTATTATTGTGCATGTGTGTATATAATACATTTTTTATGGAAGTGGATTTACAACGCTGATTCGTTTTAATTATTGGATTTTATGTGAAACCGTACTTCCCGGTCAAGGAGGTGTGCCTAGATTGACAGAAGTTGATTTTACAGATACAGATTGATAAATAATTTTTATGATTTCTGTAAAGGATATTTTTGTGTATTGTTTAAAAAATGATGGCAATTCATTGCACTATGTGATAGTATCATAAAAAATATAGATCACTATATAAGGGTAATAACAAAATTACCGAACTTCGAACAATCTTCCAAAGGGAAAGTAAAAACTCATAAGTATATAAACAAACAAAATCAGTCAACAACCGGAAAACTGTGAAAATTATTTTGTTTGATATTTAAATCATATTTAAATTTGTACCACCTCCTCATACCAAATGTCGTCAGGGAGGCATGCGTTTCAAACATGTACATATGTAGTTTGATTGGATTTAATAGATACTTTGTTTTGTATTTAATGTGTTGTTTTGGTAACAATCCTTTGTATATGGATTTCAAACCAATCAAAATTATATTCTATTCTGTTTGATACACCACGGGGACTTAATCATGAAATTACCAATTTCTGTTATTTATATTTTATTTAGTTATACTGGTGTCCAACAAGATTTGCATATGAGATTATGTTTGTGACGTTTTACAGTAACACGACAGGTGAAACAAGTGGAGCAGAAACTGCTTACCATTCAAAAGCACCTGCGTTCATCCCCGGTTTTTAGTGGGGTTCCGAGTTCGTGTTGATCAATGTTTGAATAGTGTTTTGTCGATCTTTGTTTGTCCGTTTTATTTTGGTCGTTGTATTTCTTTCCTTCTATTTACAGCTTCTTATTCCCTCTTTGGTATCTTCACAAACTTGTCTTCATATTTGTCAATTTATTTAACTTATATAATGAATAAACATATGAATATCCAAAATTGTCAACCCCTCTTTAATATTTGAATTGTTAAAGTATTATTTCATTAGGGTTATTCACTGGACGTTGTAATTTTCGAGGGTTTTTCACCGTTGATTAATAGCGTTATTCAACGGACGTGTGTAATTCACCGTTGGCGGCGATTAGAAGCAAAAATATCCAGATTATTTTATGTCATGTGATTATCTTTTAACCAATAGAATTGATTCTTTATTATGTGAGGTATAATAATAAAAAATAACATAAACATAATGTACTTATCAGACGTTTATATGACTCAATGTGTCAGGCAGAAAACTACAGAGTAAAACACAGAATAGTTGGAAGTACAATATACTCTGAGTATTATTAGAAGACACTGAATTATCTGAAGTCAAAAACGCAGTCTAAAATAACTTACGAAATGCTTCACAAACTGTGCGTACTGAGCTCAATTAGAACTTGAAATGTCAATCTGATAGATTAAATTGTTGACTGAATACAGTGTCTTAGTAGCCATATCACTGAGATGTTATCTCATGGGAATGCTGAAAAACGATTCACAGTAAATTCTTGTTCAAAATAACGGCAAGATAATATTTTCTTTCAGGTAACTGGAAAAAAGGTTTGACGAATCATGGAAAAAACAGAGGCTATAACATAAAGAACATGTGCCACTCACCTGTATTATATGTGTAATATTAGTAAAGAACATGTGCCACTCACCTGTATTATATGTGTAATATTAGTAAAGAACATGTGCCGCTCGCCTGTATTATATGTGTAATATTAGTAAAGAACATGTGCCGCTCGCCTGTATTATATGTGTAATATTAGTAAAGAACATGTGCCGCTCACCTGTATTATATGTGTAATATTAGTAAAGAACATGTGCCGCTCACCTGTATTATATGTGTAATATTAGTAAAGAACATGTGCCACTCACCTGTATTATATGTGTAATATTAGTAAAGAACATGTGCCACTCACCTGTATTATATGTGTAATATTAGTAAAGAACATGTGCCGCTCACCTGTATTATATGTGTAATATTAGTAAAGAACATGTGCCACTCACCTGTATTATATGTGTAATATTAGTAAAGAACATGTGCCGCTCACCTGTATTATATGTGTAATATTAGTAAAGAACATGTGCCACTCACCTGTATTATATGTGTAATATTAGTAAAGAACATGTGCCACTCACCTGTATTATATGTGTAATATTAGTAAAGAACATGTGCCACTCACCTGTATTATATGTGTAATATTAGTAAAGAACATGTGCCGCTCACCTGTATTATATGTGTAATATTAGTAAAGAACATGTGCCACTCACCTGTATTATATGTGTAATATTAGTAAAGAACATGTGCCACTCACCTGTATTATATGTGTAATATTAGTAAAGAACATGTGCCGCTCACCTGTATTATATGTGTAATATTAGTAAAGAACATGTGCCACTCACCTGTATTATATGTGTAATATTAGTAAAGAACATGTGCCGCTCACCTGTATTATATGTGTAATATTAGTAAAGAACATGTGCCGCTCACCTGTATTATATGTGTAATATTAGTAAAGAACATGTGCCACTCACCTGTATTATATGTGTAATATTAGTAAAGAACATGTGCCACTCACCTGTATTATATGTGTAATATTAGTAAAGAACATGTGCCACTCACCTGTATTATATGTGTAATATTAGTAAAGAACATGTGCCGCTCACCTGTATTATATGTGTAATATTAGTAAAGAACATGTGCCGCTCACCTGTATTATATGTGTAATATTAGTAAAGAACATGTGTCGCTCACCTGTATTATATGTGTAATATTAGTAAAGAACATGTGCCGCTCACCTGTATTATATGTGTAATATTAGTAAAGAACATGTGCCGCTCGCCTGAATTATATGTGTAATATTAGTAAAGAACATGTGCCGCTCACCTGTATTATATGTGTAATATTAGTAAAGAACATGTGCCGCTCACCTGTATTATATGTGTAATATTAGTAAAGAACATGTGCCGCTCACCTGTATTATATGTACAATATTAGGCAGCATATTTCACAAGGAATCTAAATAAGAAGAAAAACACGTCAACTTCGGACTTGCAGTAAAAATTAAAAATTTTGGGCATCGGACACCTTTAGTCTCTTCTACGATTATGAAAAGAAAGAACATTAATGGTCCACAATTCCACCAATATCAACAAAATGAACAATCACCTCTCACCTTAACTCACTGACCACAAAAAATTCAGGGCATATGACGTTGGAAATCCAGGTTCTGGGTTGTGAAAGGCACACAAATGTGGCGGGGTTAAAGCAATTAATGGCATCCCAACCCTCCCCTCTTGAGAACTGGATCTCCAACGTCAATATATATATACACAAACGATAAAATAACATGCACAGAGTTCGCTTCTACTTCAGTTGATTTAAAGACCACTACTCTTAGGACAAGGTAGGTGTCACAACACAAAAACTGCACACTAATAAGTTATAATTTTGAGTATTGGTATCTTTTTGCCCCTTAACCACTTTTATATCGGAAACCGTAAGAGCTAGGTCAAATCTGTCTACAATACATAATACAGGCAGGAAATTTCATAAGGAATTTCAATAAAAAAAACATTGTATATAAAACTTCTAAATTTTGTGCGTTGATAACTTTTGGTCCCCTCATATCTATAAAATGGTCAGAGTTAGGGTTAGGGTTATGGTATTTAACATCACATTCAACAATATTTCAGCTATACCGTGGTGGTCAGTTTTATTGGTGGAGGAAACGGGAGTACCCGGAGAAAACCACCGACCTGTCGCGAGTCACTGACAAACTTTATCACATAATACCGGTATTGTAATGAGTGAAAATGTGTCGAGGGAAATCAATGGAAAAAAACTGCAAATAAATCGTTCAATTTCAGACACATCAAGAGCTAGGTCAAATCTGTTTGAAATACACAGGCAGGTAATGTCATACGGAATCAAAAGAAAAAAAACCCCATCAAAATGGGACTTTTGTTTGTTTGTTCGATGGTGTTTTGTACCACTTTCAGCAATATTTCAGTTACATCGTGTCGGTCAGTTTTATTGGTGGAGGAAACCGGAGGACCTGTAGAAAACCACCGACCTGTCGCAAGTCACTGACAAACCGGAGTACCCGTAGAAAACCACCGACCTGTCGCAAGTCACTGACAAACCGGAGTACCCGGAGAAAACCACTGACCTGTCGTGAGTCACTGACAAACCGGAGTACCCGTAGAAAACCACCGACCTGTCGCAAGTCACTGACAAACCGGAGTATCCGTAGAAAACCACCGACCTGCCGCAAGTCACTGACAAACCGGAGTACCCGTAGAAAACCACCGACCTGCCGCAAGTCACTGACAAATCGGAGTACCCGGAGAAAACCACTGACCTGTCGTGAGTCACTGACAAACCGGAGGACCCGTAGAAAACCACCGACCTGTCGTGAGTCACTGACAAACCGGAGTACCCGTAGAAAACCACCGACCTGTCGCAAGTCACTGACAAACCGGAGTACCCGTAGAAAACCACCGACCTGCCGCAAGTCACTGACAAACCGGAGTACCCGTAAAAAACCACCGACCTGCCGCAAGTCACTGACAAATCGGAGTACCCGGAGAAAACCACTGACCTGTCGTGAGTCACTGACAAACCGGAGGACCCGTAGAAAACCACCGACCTGTCGTGAGTCACTGACAAACCGGAGTACCCGTAGAAAACCACCGACCTGTCGCAAGTCACTGACAAACCGGAGTACCCGTAGAAAACCACCGACCTGTCGCAAGTCACTGACAAACCGGAGTACCCGGAGAAAACCACTGACCTGTCGTGAGTCACTGACAAACCGGAGGACCCGTAGAAAACCACCGACCTGTCGCAAGTCACTGACAAACCGGAGTACCCGGAGAAAACCACTGACCTGTCGTGAGTCACTGACAAACCGGAGGACCCGTAGAAAACCACCGACCTGTCGCAAGTCACTGACAAACCGGAGGACCCGTAAAAAACCACCGACCTGTCGTGAGTCACTGACAAACCGGAGGACCCGTAGAAAACCACCGACCTGTCGCAAGTCACTGACAAACCGGAGGATCCGTAGAAAACCACCGACCTGTCGAGAGTCACTGACAAACCGGAGGACCCGTAGAATACCACCGACCTGTCGCAAGTCACTGACAAACCGGAGTACCCGTAGAAAACCACCGACCTGTCGCAAGTCACTGACAAACCGGAGTACCCGTAGAAAACCATCGACCTGTCGCAAGTCACTGGCAAATTTGATCACAATGTTGTACACCTCGACCTGATCGAGATTCGAACATCAGTGGTGATAGGCATTGATTGCATAGGTACTTGTAAATCAAACTACCTTTTAGACCCCCTTATATCTTGGAGATGGTAAGTACCATACAAAATTTGCTATGTACTTCATTAATAAAATTTTATTAAACTGTAAAACAAATGCTTCATATACAAAAAACAGAAGACACTCTAAATTTCACATCTTTGGCCGTTTGGGACTCTTGTTCCTTTTGTGGATTTCTGGAGAAAAACAACACATATAGAGTATTATAGGACCATCTAATGAACATTCATACCAATTGTTGTTCGGAGAATACGATTTTACAGACGACGACACACACAAGGAGATGACAATGTCAACAGCTCACATGACCCTTTGTGTCAGGTGAACTAAAATAATGTCCATGAACGCTTTACGGCAGTGAGGAAGGGGATATATAACTCTTGCGGTAAATTGCATTCGATCACCCTCTGATTGAGATGTCGTATCGGACGCAACCAATGAAATAAAATATAATGCAGTGCCGTCATAACGCATGGGTACGCTGGGCAGTTGCCCGGAGGCCCCATGAGCATAGGTATCCAATGCTAATCTATGTATGTGTACAGCATTTTTTTTTTAATGCTCGACATTTACATTTTTATTGCTCAGTGGTTGCTTAGGTAGGGGCCCCGTGCACTGCTTTCCTCGGGGGCATATGATGCTGTAAAGACGGTTCTGGGCATATGGCAAATGTAGAAATAAGTCCCGTGAGAAATTGCACCTTATCAAATATTTCACTATTTAGGCTTGCTGTTATCTCTTGGGAACTGTCGCATAGTTTTTAATAGTTCAACTCTTAACTGTGTGCTCCAGTACTGGAGAAAATTTGGATTGCAGAAAAACAGATTATATTTCCGGTTCACTGAACTTTATTTCAACTTGCACTCTTATAGGTGTGTTACTAACCCTACACATAGTTCAAGGTCAAGTTATATCACAGAAATATACAGTGAAACACGTTTTGTTATTTTTGACAGATCTACTCACTATACTTCTATTGTATATAGTGAGACGAAACGCGAAAATGTGATACTCGTGACTTATAAAGCGGGATGATATAATATTCTATTTAATACACGTGGTGTCCTCGATATAAGACATTTAAATCTTGTAATGTAATTTAAAACTAATAAAAAAGTTCAAAGTTCAAAGTAATTTATTGAAAGAAAGTCCAAAATTGAACATCAGACAAAAGAAATAATAAAAGAAAAGGTTTTACTGTCATTTAAAATCATTAAAAAGCAGCTTTCTGAAAAACTATTAAATAAGTAAATACAATATAATGTTCCATGTTATATTTATATAATAAAAACAGAGAGGGCATGCTCCTAATAGATGATTAACTCTTGACTCCTAGAGACATTTAAACTGCTAACCCAGCTGTACACAGGGGAACGGGGAACACCACCAACAATATGTAGGAATTATTTGTACCATTCCTTATGGATTATGTAATTAAAATTATATAGTGTTGCAACAGGTAAAGTACACTTAAAGTTGTATACATGTACAGTACTTACAATATCATTTCCTATGGCATTGTCCTATTTACAAACATGAAAGAGAATTATTTGAATACAAATTATCTCACTTATATAATCCATTCAAAATGAAGAATGGTATTTCCAATAATAAAATACTTTTTCAATCTAAGTCGAAAAGAGTACTAACGTTATTATCATCTTATATTGAAATTTTATGCGAAAAAAAGAAAATGTATTGCACAGTAATAGTGGTTTTTCTCTTTCTTTTTGTTTTTGTACACAATGTGCTTAAAACAATGTATCATATATTTATGTATACAATCAATGTACATGTACATCATACTCATTATCATACTCATTTTATTAATGTACATCATACTCATTTTATTAATGAACATCATACTCATTATCATACTCATTTTATTAATGTACATCATACTCATTATCATACTCATTTTATTAATGTACATCATACTCATTATCATACTCATTTTATTAATGTACATCATACTCATTATCATACTCATTTTATTAATGTACATCATACTCATTATCATACTCATTTTATTAATGTACATCATACTCATTATCATACTCATTTTATTAATGTACATCATACTCATTATCATACTCATTTTATTAATGTACATCATACTCATTTTATTAATGTACATCATACTCATTATCATACTCATTTTATTAATGTACATCATACTCATTATCATACTCATTTTATTAATGAACATCATACTCATTATCATACTCATTTTATTAATGTACATCATACTCATTATCATACTCATTTTATTAATGTACATCATACTCATTATCATACTCATTTTATTAATGTACATCATACTCATTTTATTAATGAACATCATACTCATTATCATACTCATTTTATTAATGTACATCATACTCATTATCATACTCATTTTATTAATGTACATCATACTCATTATCATACTCATTTTATTAATGTACATCATACTCATTTTATTAATGTACATCATACTCATTATCATACTCATTTTATTAATGAACATCATACTCATTATCATACTCATTTGATCAATGTACATCATACTCATTATCATACTCATTTTATTAATGTACATCATACTCATTTTATTAATGTACATCATACTCATTATCATACTCATTTGATTAACGTACATCATACTCATTATCATACTCATTTTATTAATGTACATCATACTCATTATCATACTCATTTTATTAATGTACATCATACTCATTTTATTAATGTACATCATACTCATTATCATACTCATTTTATTAATGTACATCATACTCATTATCATACTCATTTTATTAATGAACATCATACTCATTATCATACTCATTTTATCAATGTACATCATACTCATTATCATACTCATTTTATTAATGTACATCATACTCATTTTATTAATGTACATCATACTCATTTTATTAATGAACATCATACTCATTATCATACTCATTTTATTAATGAACATCATACCCATTATCATACTCATTTTATTAATGAACATCATACTCATTATCATACTCATTTTATCAATGTACATCATACTCATTATCATACTCATTTTATTAATGTACTTCATACTCATCATACTCATTTTATTAATGTACATCATACTCATTTGATTAATGTACATCATACTCATTATCATACTCATTTTATCAATGTACATCATACTCATTATCATACTCATTTTATTAATGAACATCATACTCATTATCATACTCATTTTATCAATGTACATCATACTCATTATCATACTCATTTTATTAATGTACTTCATACTCATCATACTCATTTTATTAATGTACATCATACTCATTATCATACTCATTTTATTAATGTACATCATACTCATTTGATTAATGTACATCATACTCATTATCATACTCATTTTATTAATGTACTTCATACTCATCATACTCATTTTATTAATGTACATCATACTCATTATCATACTCATTTTATTAATGTACATCATACTCATTTTATTAATGTACATCATACTCATTTTATTAATGTACATCATACTCATTATCATACTCATTTTATTAATGAACATCATACTCATTATCATACTCATTTTATTAATGAACATCATACTCATTATCATACTCATTTTATCAATGTACATCATACTCATTATCATACTCATTTTATCAATGTACATCATACTCATTATCATACTCATTTTATTAATGTACTTCATACTCATCATACTCATTTTATTAATGTACATCATACTCATTATCATACTCATTTGATTAATGTACATCATACTCATTATCATACTCATTTTATTAATGTACAACATACTCATTTTATTAATGTACAACATACTCATTATCATACTCATTTTATTAATGTACATCATACTCATTATCATACTCATTTTATTAATGTACATCATACTCATTATCATACTCATTTTATCAATGTACATCATACTCATTTTATTAATGTACATCATACTCATTTTATTAATGTACATCATACTCATTTGATTAATGTACATCATACTCATTATCATACTCATTTTATTAATGTACATCATACTCATTATCATACTCATTTTATTAATGTACATCATACTCATTATCATACTCATTTGATTAATGTACATCATACTCATTATCCCTTACTTATGTAAGAGGTCAGTTCCTGTTTAGCCAGTTTGGCAATATATGCCATTTATTGCCTTCTGTAACACAAATATGTAAGAGGTCAGTTCCTGTTTAGCCAGTTTGGCAATATATGCCATTTATTGCCTTCTGTAACACAAATATGTAAGAGGTCAGTTACTGTTGAGCCAGTTTGGCAATATATGCCATTTATTGCCTTCTACATTTATGCATGTTAATATGCCAATTATTGTCTTTAACATTAATCATGATAAAACTGACTGCCATGATATAACTGAAATATTGTTGAAAGTGGCATTAAACACCATAAAACAAACTAAATCTGATAGAGATCAAATTCTCTACGATTACAAAATATATTGTAGTATGATAAATGTTTGCAGATATATTAAAGTGCTAATCAAAAGCTGTAAATCAAAGAAGGATATGCAATACTATGGCCAACAAAAAGAGGTTCAAAAGACAAACAATGGTTCACAAAATGCTACACAGCATTAATGAGATTGAGCAACAAGAATCTCACTATATATTAGGGGTGAACTATGATATGTATAAAGTTTACATTTCTTTATTTTAAGGAGTGATGAATGGGATGGGGGCTGTGGGTCACTGCCCAATGAAACTAAATATGAGATTATTTTTAAGGGGGGATTTTATTTTTTGATGTTTAATGTCACTATTAATATTTTTTTACAGTTTGTTACTTTTGATGTTTTACATTGTTGTTCATAATTTAAACCACATGACCAGAAGTTTGTATTGAGTACTCCTTGTTGTAGGCTACTATAAGTAAAAAACAATTACCATGACAACCATAATTATCAATCACAGATGCACATGTCCTTCTTAGAATGAAATTAATTTTTCACTGTCTTGATTTTGTGTTAGGAATTTGTTTACCAAAGATTATGTGATAATGGACATCCTTTTAAATTTAAATTTGTTTAAATGAACAAGTAAAGGGTATTAAACTTTTTATTCCTCAGTCCTACATTATAACCCCTCTTTTTGATGTTTTTAGACTTGAGAGTACAAAATAAACAAATAAATATGTAGATAAATCACAAGGATTCTTTCAGTGTTTATCTTAAACTGTGTATGTATATTTAGTCAGATTTAACTTGTATGAAAACATCAAATACCAGTATATTTAAATACAATAACTGTGTAGGTAAGAATTCTGTACTGATTACTTATATTTGACACTCAAGGAGCATACATGTAGTTATTGCTGCAAACAGTTTATTTAATGAACCTTTTAAGCAAAAAATGATGTAAAATGGCTAAAACTTGATTCTTATTCTTAAACAGGTTAATGTTTGGGGATAAGTAAAAACAGACAACCGAATTGGTGGTGTAATGGTTAGCGTGCTCGCCTCGAGTGCTGTAGATCGTGGGTTCGAACCCCGGTCGGGTCAAACCAAAGACTATAAGATTGATATTTGTTGCTTCTCCACTAAGCAAGCAGTATTAAGGAGTAAGATCAAAGACTGGTTGGCTCAGAATCAGAATAATGTGTCCGAGTGGAGCGACATGTCTATCCACGGACACTGTTGTCTCAGTGAGCTAGCACTATGAAAATCCAACTCAGCGTGTTGGTCTAGTACAAAGCAGAACTCATCATCTTCTCGTTGAAAATTAACTTGTTCTCACCATGATATAGCTGAAAAATTGCTGAGTTGGCGTTAAACGACAATCACTCACTCACTAAAAACAGACTTTAAGGTTAATCTTTAAACATGTTTAGGATTGTTTTTAAGCTGAAGCTAGTTTGAAAATGAAAAAAAAAATGCATATTGTAGATAAAGGTTTAAGTTCTCATATGCACAAATTAATTTCAACATTTGGATTGTGAATTTTATACATGTACACCTTGAATGTCTTCTATTCAAATTTTACTTTCAATTGACCAGGCCTTTCAATAAGGGGCAGTATCAGGTACTAAGTACTTTTACCCACCTAAAATGGTCTTTGGTACCTCCTGATTTTAATTGATTGATTGTGTTTTAATGCCTTTTTCAGCAATATTTCAGCTATATCATGGCGACCAGTTTTAGTGATGGAAGAAACCTGAGTACCCGGAGAGAACCACCGACCATGGGCAAGTAACTGGTAAACTTTATCACTTGCGGCAGCGAGTCGAGTGCACCCTTTTTTGTAATTTACCAAGCCGGACACGAACCCACGCCGTATTGTTGATAGGCTTGTATGAGTTGTTACATGTAGGTAATCCAAATACCTAACTATATTCATGAAAATTGTTCAAAGTTTAATAAAAGGTACCGCCTGTAAGTAGTGAAGTACTAGTAGACTTGACTTTAATGAAAGGTACCGCCTGTAAGTAGTGAAGTACTTGTAGACTTGACTTTAATGAAAGGTACCGCCTGTAAGTAGTGAAGTACTAGTAGACTTGACTTTAATGAAAGGTACCGCCTGTAAGTAGTGAAGTACTAGTAGACTTGACTTTAATGAAAGGTACCGCCTGTAAGTAGTGAAGTACTAGTAGACTTGACTTTAATGAAAGGTACCACCTGTAAGTAGTGAAGTACTAGTAGACTTGACTTTAATGAAAGGTACCACCTGCAAGTAGTGAACTGCAAGTAGTGAAGTACTAGTAGACTTGACTTTAATGAAAGGTACCGCCTGTAAGTAGTGAAGTACTAGTAAACTTGACTTTAATGAAAGGTACCGCCTGTAAGTAGTGAAGTACTAGTAGACTTGACTTTAATGAAAGGTACCACCTGTAAGTAGTGAAGTACTAGTAGACTTGACTTTAATGAAAGGTACCGCCTGTAAGTAGTGAAGTACTAGTAGACTTGACTTTAATGAAAGGTACCACCTGTAAGTAGTGAAGTACTAGTAGACTTGACTTTAATGAAAGGTACCACCTGTAAGTAGTGAAGTACTAGTAGACTTGACTTTAATGAAAGGTACCGCCTGTAAGTAGTGAAGTACTTGTAGACTTGACTTTAATGAAAGGTACCGCCTGTAAGTAGTGAAGTACTAGTAGACTTGACTTTAATGAAAGGTACCACCTGTAAGTAGTGAAGTACTAGTAGACTTGACTTTAATGAAAGGTACCGCCTGTAAGTAGTGAAGTACTAGTAGACTTGACTTTAATGAAAGGTACCGCCTGTAAGTAGTGAAGTACTAGTAGACTTGACTTTAATGAAAGGTACCACCTGTAAGTAGTGAAGTACTAGTAGACTTGACTTTAATGAAAGGTACCACCTGTAAGTAGTGAAGTACTAGTAGACTTGACTTTAATGAAAGGTACCGCCTGTAAGTAGTGAAGTACTTGTAGACTTGACTTTAATGAAAGGTACCGCCTGTAAGTAGTGAAGTACTAGTAGACTTGACTTTAATGAAAGGTACCACCTGTAAGTAGTGAAGTACTAGTAGACTTGACTTTAATGAAAGGTACCGCCTGTAAGTAGTGAAGTACTAGTAGACTTGACTTTAATGAAAGGTACCACCTGTAAGTAGTGAAGTACTAGTAGACTTGACTTTAATGAAAGGTACCACCTGTAAGTAGTGAAGTACTAGTAGACTTGACTTTAATGAAAGGTACCGCCTGTAAGTAGTGAAGTACTAGTAGACTTGACTTTAATGAAAGGTACCGCCTGTAAGTAGTGAAGTACTAGTAGACTTGACTTTAATGAAAGGTACCACCTGTAAGTAGTGAAGTACTAGTAGACTTGACTTTAATGAAAGGTACCGCCTGTAAGTAGTGAAGTACTAGTAGACTTGACTTTAATGAAAGGTACCACCTGTAAGTAGTGAAGTACTAGTAGACTTGACTTTAATGAAAGGTACCGCCTGTAAGTAGTGAAGTACTAGTAGACTTGACTTTAATGAAAGGTACCGCCTGTAAGTAGTGAAGTACTAGTAGACTTGACTTTAATGAAAGGTACCGCCTGTAAGTAGTGAAGTACTAGTAGACTTGACTTTAATGAAAGGTACCACCTGTAAGTAGTGAAGTACTAGTAGACTTGACTTTAATGAAAGGTATCGCCTGTAAGTAGTGAAGTACTTGTAGACTTGACTTTAATGAAAGGTACCGCCTGTAAGTAGTGAAGTACTTGTAGACTTGACTTTAATGAAAGGTACCGCCTGTAAGTAGTGAAGTACTAGTAGACTTGACTTTAATGAAAGGTACCGCCTGTAAGTAGTGAAGTACTAGTAGACTTGACTTTAATGAAAGGTACCACCTGTAAGTAGTGAAGTACTAGTAGACTTGACTTTAATGAAAGGTACCGCCTGTAAGTAGTGAAGTACTAGTAGACTTGACTTTAATGAAAGGTACCGCCTGTAAGTAGTGAAGTACTAGTAGACTTGACTTTAATGAAAGGTACCGCCTGTAAGTAGTGAAGTACTAGTAGACTTGACTTTAATGAAAGGTACCACCTGTAAGTAGTGAAGTACTAGTAGACTTGACTTTAATGAAAGGTACCGCCTGTAAGTAGTGAAGTACTAGTAGACTTGACTTTAATGAAAGGTACCGCCTGTAAGTAGTGAAGTACTAGTAGACTTGACTTTAATGAAAGGTATCGCCTGTAAGTAGTGAAGTACTTGTAGACTTGACTTTAATGAAAGGTACCGCCTGTAAGTAGTGAAGTACTTGTAGACTTGACTTTAATGAAAGGTACCGCCTGTAAGTAGTGAAGTACTAGTAGACTTGACTTTAATGAAAGGTACCGCCTGTAAGTAGTGAAGTACTAGTAGACTTGACTTTAATGAAAGGTACCGCCTGTAAGTAGTGAAGTACTTGTAGACTTGACAGATATTGAAATCCCTGATTGACAGTGTTTTCTTGTTACATTTAATCCTATGATCACCTGTACATCCCAGCCATTTCGATCCTGAGTGGATTTTTTCCATGTCTCTTGCCAAGATCTTTTTTTTCCATTGAGATTAGTATGACCAATTGATTAATATTAAATTGATAATATTTTAATTGTTAATTTTAATTTTTTTATCCTTAGGATAAAAGGTCTGTAGTATTATTACTACCATCATATTCTACATAATTAACTTTGTACTGTACATGTATGTTAGAAACATTCCTTGACATGTGCCAAGGCAAACTAGAGATTAACAAATATACAATACCCAACAAAAATATTGTTTTACCAGCTGATCATTCATTTGGCAGTACAGTACACTATACCAATATTGCCCAGGTATATAATATAAGGTGTTTGTCCTTGAAGCTATAAACTTAAAAAGGATTTACACTTTTATTTTCTGATAGAAAAAGTAATTGGGAACTATTAAAAGAATAACAGATGTCCAATATTGGAAAAATAATGAATATTTAAGAGCAGTGAACAAAAACCATATACTATGAACAGCCTTGAGATAAAAATAGAAGGTCAATGTCAGCAACAGATCAAGGTACAAGGTCATTGTTTTGAAAGAAATCCACAATTTAAATAAACTGACACAAATTACGGACATGTTATAGTTAGAAACCTTTAAATACAGTCAAATCTATTTATCTGGAACTTCCAATAGTCATTATAATGTATTACATTAGTCCCCCACTTGTATATGAGGCCCTCCCACTGAAGTCCCCCACTTGTATATGAGGCCCTCCCACTGAAGTCCCCCACTTGTATATGAGGCCCTCCCACTGAAGTCTCCCACTTATATATGAGGCCCTCCCACTGAAGTCCCCCACTTGTATATGAGGCCCTCCCACTTGTATATGAGGCCCTCCCACTGAAGTCCCCCACTTGTATATGAGGCCCTCCCACTGAAGACTATACCCCACTTGTATATGAGGCCCTCCCACTGAAGACTATACCCCTCTTAATAGGCTGATTTCAGATGCACTGAGATAACTTAAAATGAAATAGTTGTTAAATCACAAATAAGTTATTTTAATGGGTGACAACACTAACTTCCAGATCAAATAAAAAATCCAAGAGTGACCTCAGCAGTTAAATTTAAAATACAGTATAAAATCCTATAATCTCTATTTTAAATGCAACAATTAAAAAATCTTTTGATTTAAATTATCAGTTTTGGAGCCATTGGTTGAGAGAAAACATGAACTTTATAACTATAATTTACATATATCACAGCTTTATGATCCTCATGAATAAACATGTAATCATTTGAAAATAAAAACCAGCAATATTTTCTACATAAAACACCTGATTGTTATAGCTTAAGCCATTATCTTTTATTGGGCAATATTTCAAATGGTACCTTCCTACAGTAAAGGTTGTTTTTTTTACCCAAGGCAATCACCCTTTTTACCTAAGGATATAAACCTTCAAACATTAATTACAGAGGTTATACAGAACTGTGTACTAGGAATTAATTCCTCTATCATGTCTTATCATTAGTCTATTGACATTATAACAAAAGTTTGCCAAGTGTTACTTCAATAACATCTTTACCATTGACCATGTGGCATTGTAAGAGATTTAAGACATTGGTTACCATAGTTATATTTTTTTAAGATGACTGGATTAATATAGGTACTGTGGATAATGTAGACAATTTACAACACAAGGTAAAATATCCAGGAGTCTATGTTGAAATAAATCAACCTTAAAGATGAAAAAAATATTTTCTTAAAAATTGGAAAGGGGGGGAGGAGGTGGTTGTGGTTATAATCAAAGTTTGCAAATGCAAAATCAGTTCAAAAAATGGTTTGTGTTTTGCTGAAATATGCTTTAAGATGGTGTTAAATCACCAATAATTCTAATTAATCCAGAGTTTTAATTCTATTGCAGGGACTAGCTGATAATTTTCTTCAGAGAGCTAATTTAAATACTACTACAATATTCATATAAAATCCAATATTAATACTTCAGTGTGTATATTTCAGCATAATCTAAAACAATGCAGTTGAAATATTTCACAGTTCAATTTAAATCTCCAAGTGCAAAAAGGGTATACTTGGTTGGAAATACAGTTGAAGGTGTTGTGAGAATTGGCTTTGAAAAGCCAACTGAAATGAAATGTAAGTTCTTTTTCTTATTTAGTGTTCCATAGAGAAATATAAAATTTTGTGTGGATTGGAAATCCAATATGGTCACCAACACAAGACAAATATAAAGTAGGACCATATGGAAAATAAATATAAAATTATTGTCTCTAAAACACTGATTTATTTGACAGCAAACTTAGCTGAAACGTTCCTTTGGTAGTTACCAAATGCCTGTTTTTTGTGTCAATAGAAAATCCAAGATGCCCACCATTCCAAGGCAATTTTTAAGCATAGATTGAACCCAATGTGAACATGAATATTCATTATATTGTGCCAGTGGTTTGGAATTTCAAGTTGAGCTCAATCACTGGACATTTTTTAACATTATATAGGATTTAAGGGAATATGAAAAAAACTTGTTTAGTGTACCAGTATAGACCACCTGGTACCATGGTAAACTATCTCACTTAAGTGGAATATTATTGCATGTAGCTAAGAGACTCACCAAAATTAAATTAGACACCATTTTCAGCAATATGTCAGTTATAGTTTTGTAGTCAAATTTTGTGTTGAAAACTGATGTATCCATAGTAAACCACAAAACCTGGCAAGTGATTAAATAATTACAAATCATAACTTTTGTAAAGGTGATTTCAGTTTTGAGCTAAAGGAGGATCAGTCCTATTCTTAATATTACAACAGCTTGCATATGTATGGCTGATATATACAAGCTGCTGATACCATAAGAGTTTATGGATATATGAACACAAACACTTTAAATAATGGGAAAAAAGATGAAATGATAAAGATTTTTTTTTTGAAAGTGAGCATGTAAAGAGAAAGTAAAAAAGAAAAAAGAAGGTAATTTTGTATTTTCAGGTATAAATGTCCTGATACAAGGTAAAGCTAAGGCAGGCTGGGATAAAGATGAAGCTGGTGATACAGTCTGTTACATAGCTCATGAATATTTCATCAAAAAAACTATTCAATTATTTGGAGGTTAGTTCATGAATTTGTAAGGCCACAAGAAAATACCTGTATTACTGCTATAATTCTTGAAAAAAATAGAGTAGGTAGGTTGACAAAATTTTTATTTTTTGTTTATTTTTACCAAGGTTATACAAGACAAGAATCTAACAGTGCTAGTCCAAAGATTGCTGTAAAACCTTGAGGGTAGGCACTAAAACTAGGGTCGTAAGGTAGGCAAACTTTTTTTTCAGAGGTTATATAGGACAAGGATCTGACTATAGCAGTGCTTGTCATGAAATGGCTGTAAAACCATGAGGGTAGGCACTACAAATTAAGGTTGGTATGGTTAACAGCAGCACAGGTATTTGTTTTTTTGACCTATTGTATATGAATCATGAATTATATATTGTAGTTAACAATGCAGTTTAAACCTGTGATAATCAATAATGTCAAACTAGAGTTGTTATGAAACTTTATAGGTGGGTTAACTAATGACATTGGTTTAGGGTCAAAGTTCATGATTAAGTATAAGAGTTTGAAGATACCAAAGGGGTAATCAAAATCTGTATATCAAAGAAGAACAGACAACATAATGGCCAAAAGAAAAAGTACAAAAGGACAAACAATGATCTACAAAACATACACATAAAACTTAAGATCGAGTAACACGAACCCCACTAAAAACTGGGGGTGAACTCAGGTGCATTCAAAGTGAGTTGTTATCATTACTTTGGTTCTGTTGTTTTTTTCATTGCTTAGATAAATCAGGTGAGAGATAGTTTCTTGAAAGCCTCTAGATTTATTTGTACATGCCTATGATGCCTACTTGTAGTTAAAACGGTGAAGTAAATAGAAAATAGAAAATACTTCATAAGAAATACATTTTGATTAAAATCAGCATTTAGGGACCGACCATTTAACTTGAAGGGGGGGGGGGTTGGGTTATGGTTTTTTGTTTCATTCAGAATTTTTTTTCCGGACAACACAAGAGTTAGAATATTAATTTTTTTTGTCGCACAAAGCGTGAATTTTTTTTCCAGAATTCAACATTGGGTTATATGACAAAAACTCTGAATCAGATTATTTTTTTTTTCCTCCACCAAAATCAGAATATTTTTTTCAGCAACATTGGGAATCAGAATATTTTTTTTAGGAAAAAACCATAACCCCTCCCCCCCCCTTTCAAGTTAAATGGTCGTTCCCTTATAACATGCTGCTCTCCCCCTAACATCTGACAAAACCTGATTAGAGGTCATGTTCAGATGAACTCGTGAACAGCCAATGAAAACACCACTGGTAAAATCTTAACATCATCTTTCGAACCTTTATGTTATCACATTGCAAATAAAAAGCTATTTGATTGGTTTGTTTGAATAAGTGAGAAAGTTCAGCTGGATATGACCTCTGATCGGATTATAAAGGTAAAATGTAAAATATATTTAGGTTAATAATATAACTACATCCTGTCGGATGTAAGGTGGAGCATGTAAGATGGAGCATAGGATGTAAGGTGGAGCATGTAAGATGGAGCATAGGATGTAAGGTGGAGCGTAGCATATTATAACAGCTGATTAAAATCAGATTGTAAAAAATATGTTTTACTATAATGTGTTGTAGTTTCCACGGGAACAGTGAAGCATCCAGCAGGAAATTTTACTTATCCGTTCTCTGTTGAACTCGGTGAAGAAATACCGTCATCTTATGAAGGGAAGCGTGGCTATGTGAGATATACATGTACTGCTTCTATAGAGAAGCTGAAGAAGTTTGATCAAGGAGTTAAACATATCAAAGAACCATTTAATGTTGTCCGTCCCTTTGACTGTAACAGCATTCCAAATGCAATGGTAAGGTATAATATTTAGGTCAAAAGTTTTTGTGGTATCTGTATATGAAATAAACCGAAGACTTCAACCATATATATACTAGTACATGTAGTCAGTCAAATTTTATTTTCTCAGACTTGTATCAAGTTGTTTTTAGATAAGTAAAAATATTGTTTATTCATAGTAATTTTAACTAAAGCTCCCAATAACTTGTATACTGGGATAGTGCAAACTGAAATAGAACTTAGGTCCTTTCGACTTGATACAACAAACTTTTTAAGATGTTTCTCCTTTCGACTTGATACAACAAACTTTTTAAGATGTTTCTCCTTTCGACTTGATACAACAAACTTTTTAAGATGTTTCTCCTTTCGACTTGATACAACAAACTTTTTAAGATGTTTCTCCTTTCGACTTGATACAACAAACTTTTTAAGATGTTTCTCCTTTCGACATGATACAACAAACTTTTTAAGATGTTTCTCCTTTCGACTTGATACAACAAACTTTTTAAGATGTTTCTCCTTTCGACTTGATACAACAAACTTTTTAAGATGTTTCTCCTTTCGACTTGATACAACAAACTTTTTAAGATGTTTCTCCTTTCGACTTGATACAACAAACTTTTTAAGATGTTTCTCCTTTCGACTTGATACAACAAACTTTTTAAGATGTTTCTCCTTTCGACTTGATACAACAAACTTTTTAAGATGTTTCTCCTTTCGACTTGATACAACAAACTTTTTAAGATGTTTCTCCTTTCGACTTGATACAACAAACTTTTTAAGATGTTTCTCCTTTCGACTTGATACAACAAACTTTTTAAGATGTTTCTCCTTTCGACTTGATACAACAAACTTTTTAAGATGTTTCTCCTTTCGACTTGATACAACAAACTTTTTAAGATGTTTCTCCTTTCGACTTGATACAACAAACTTTTTAAGATGTTTCTCCTTTCGACTTGATACAACAAACTTTTTAAGATGTTTCTCCTTTCGACTTGATACAACAAACTTTTTAAGATGTTTCTCCTTTCGACTTGATACAACAAACTTTTTAAGATGTTTCTCCTTTCGACTTGATACAACAAACTTTTTAAGATGTTTCTCCTTTCGACTTGATACAACAAACTTTTTAAGATGTTTCTCCTTTCGACTTGATACAACAAACTTTTTAAGATGTTTCTCCTTTCGACTTGATACAACAAACTTTTTAAGATGTTTCTCCTTTCGACTTGATACAACAAACTTTTTAAGATGTTTCTCCTTTCGACTTGATACAACAAACTTTTTAAGATGTTTCTCCTTTCGACTTGATACAACAAACTTTTTAAGATGTTTCTCCTTTCGACTTGATACAACAAACTTTTTAAGATGTTTCTCCTTTCGACTTGATACAACAAACTTTTTAAGATGTTTCTCCTTTCGACTTGATACAACAAACTTTTTAAGATGTTTCTCCTTTCGACTTGATACAACAAACTTTTTAAGATGTTTCTCCTTTCGACTTGATACAACAAACTTTTTAAGATGTTTCTCCTTTCGACTTGATACAACAAACTTTTTAAGATGTTTCTCCTTTCGACTTGATACAACAAACTTTTTAAGATGTTTCTCCTTTCGACTTGATACAACAAACTTTTTAAGATGTTTCTCCTTTCGACTTGATACAACAAACTTTTTAAGATGTTTCTCCTTTCGACTTGATACAACAAACTTTTTAAGATGTTTCTCCTTTCGACTTGATACAACAAACTTTTTAAGATGTTTCTCCTTTCGACTTGATACAACAAACTTTTTAAGATGTTTCTCCTTTCGACTTGATACAACAAACTTTTTAAGATGTTTCTCCTTTCGACTTGATACAACAAACTTTTTAAGATGTTTCTCCTTTCGACTTGATACAACAAACTTTTTAAGATGTTTCTCCTTTCGACTTGATACAACAAACTTTTTAAGATGTTTCTCCTTTCGACTTGATACAACAAACTTTTTAAGATGTTTCTCCTTTCGACTTGATACAACAAACTTTTTAAGATGTTTCTCCTTTCGACTTGATACAACAAACTTTTTAAGATGTTTCTCCTTTCGACTTGATACAACAAACTTTTTAAGATGTTTCTCCTTTCGACTTGATACAACAAACTTTTTAAGATGTTTCTCCTTTCGACTTGATACAACAAACTTTTTAAGATGTTTCTCCTTTCGACTTGATACAACAAACTTTTTAAGATGTTTCTCCTTTCGACTTGATACAACAAACTTTTTAAGATGTTTCTCCTTTCGACTTGATACAACAAACTTTTTAAGATGTTTCTCCTTTCGACTTGATACAACAAACTTTTTAAGATGTTTCTCCTTTCGACTTGATACAACAAACTTTTTAAGATGTTTCTCCTTTCGACTTGATACAACAAACTTTTTAAGATGTTTCTCCTTTCGACTTGATACAACAAACTTTTAAGATGTTTCTCCTTTCGACTTGATACAACAAACTTTTTAAGATGTTTCTCCTTTCGACTTGATACAACAAACTTTTTAAGATGTTTCTCCTTTCGACTTGATACAACAAACTTTTTAAGATGTTTCTCCTTTCGACTTGATACAACAAACTTTTTAAGATGTTTCTCCTTTCGACTTGATACAACAAACTTTTTAAGATGTTTCTCCTTTCGACTTGATACAACAAACTTTTTAAGATGTTTCTCCTTTCGACTTGATACAGCAAACTTTTTAAGATGTTTCTCCTTTCGACTTGATACAGCAAACTTTTTAAGATGTTTCTCCTTTCGACTTGATACAGCAAACTTTTTAAGATGTTTCTCCTTTCGACTTGATACAACAAACTTTTTAAGATGTTTCTCCTTTCGACTTGATACAACAAACTTTTTAAGATGTTTCTCCTTTCGACTTGATACAACCAACTTTTTAAGATGTTTCTCCTTTCGACTTGATACAACCAACTTTTTAAGATGTTTCTCCTTTCGACTTGATACAACCAACTTTTTAAGATGTTTCTCCTTTCGACTTGATACAACCAACTTTTTAAGATGTTTCTCCTTTCGACTTGATACAACAAACTTTTTAAGATGTTTCTCCTTTCGACTTGATACAACAAACTTTTTAAGATGTTTCTCCTTTCGACTTGATACAACAAACTTTTTAAGATGTTTCTCCTTTCGACTTGATACAACAAACTTTTTAAGATGTTTCTCCTTTCGACTTGATACAACAAACTTTTTAAGATGTTTCTCCTTTCGACTTGATACAACAAACTTTTTAAGATGTTTCTCCTTTCGACTTGATACAACAAACTTTTTAAGATGTTTCTCCTTTCGACTTGATACAACAAACTTTTTAAGATGTTTCTCCTTTCGACTTGATACAACAAACTTTTTAAGATGTTTCTCCTTTCGACTTGATACAACAAACTTTTTAAGATGTTTCTCCTTTCGACTTGATACAACAAACTTTTTAAGATGTTTCTCCTTTCGACTTGATACAACAAACTTTTTAAGATGTTTCTCCTTTCGACTTGATACAACAAACTTTTTAAGATGTTTCTCCTTTCGACTTGATACAACAAACTTTTTAAGATGTTTCTCCTTTCGACTTGATACAACAAACTTTTTAAGATGTTTCTCCTTTCGACTTGATACAACAAACTTTTTAAGATGTTTCTCCTTTCGACTTGATACAACAAACTTTTTAAGATGTTTCTCCTTTCGACTTGATACAACAAACTTTTTAAGATGTTTCTCCTTTCGACTTGATACAACAAACTTTTTAAGATGTTTCTCCTTTCGACTTGATACAACAAACTTTTTAAGATGTTTCTCCTTTCGACTTGATACAACAAACTTTTTAAGATGTTTCTCCTTTCGACTTGATACAACAAACTTTTTAAGATGTTTCTCCTTTCGACTTGATACAACAAACTTTTTAAGATGTTTCTCCTTTCGACTTGATACAACAAACTTTTTAAGATGTTTCTCCTTTCGACTTGATACAACAAACTTTTTAAGATGTTTCTCCTTTCGACTTGATACAACAAACTTTTTAAGATGTTTCTCCTTTCGACTTGATACAGCAAACTTTTTAAGATGTTTCTCCTTTCGACTTGATACAGCAAACTTTTTAAGATGTTTCTCCTTTCGACTTGATACAGCAAACTTTTTAAGATGTTTCTCCTTTCGACTTGATACAACAAACTTTTTAAGATGTTTCTCCTTTCGACTTGATACAACAAACTTTTTAAGATGTTTCTCCTTTCGACTTGATACAACAAACTTTTTAAGATGTTTCTCCTTTCGACTTGATACAACAAACTTTTTAAGATGTTTCTCCTTTCGACTTGATACAACAAACTTTTTAAGATGTTTCTCCTTTCGACTTGATACAACAAACTTTTTAAGATGTTTCTCCTTTCGACTTGATACAACAAACTTTTTAAGATGTTTCTCCTTTCGACTTGATACAACAAACTTTTTAAGATGTTTCTCCTTTCGACTTGATACAACAAACTTTTTAAGATGTTTCTCCTTTCGACTTGATACAACAAACTTTTTAAGATGTTTCTCCTTTCGACTTGATACAACAAACTTTTTAAGATGTTTCTCCTTTCGACTTGATACAACAAACTTTTTAAGATGTTTCTCCTTTCGACTTGATACAACAAACTTTTTAAGATGTTTCTCCTTTCGACTTGATACAACAAACTTTTTAAGATGTTTCTCCTTTCGACTTGATACAACAAACTTTTTAAGATGTTTCTCCTTTCGACTTGATACAACAAACTTTTTAAGATGTTTCTCCTTTCGACTTGATACAACAAACTTTTTAAGATGTTTCTCCTTTCGACTTGATACAACAAACTTTTTAAGATGTTTCTCCTTTCGACTTGATACAACAAACTTTTTAAGATGTTTCTCCTTTCGACTTGATACAACAAACTTTTTAAGATGTTTCTCCTTTCGACTTGATACAACAAACTTTTTAAGATGTTTCTCCTTTCGACTTGATACAACAAACTTTTTAAGATGTTTCTCCTTTCGACTTGATACAACAAACTTTTTAAGATGTTTCTCCTTTCGACTTGATACAACAAACTTTTTAAGATGTTTCTCATCTTTTAAACAGACACCCATTGTAGATACGCAAGACCAAAAAGTTAAAGGAGTTTTCTTTTGTATGTGCCGTCAAAAAGGATCAATGACTGTAAAACTCAAGGTCAACAAAACAGCTTTTGTTCCTGGCGAGCCTCTTGTTTATGATATCAATATAGACAATAGAAGTCAGACAGCTATAAAAGATATGGATTTTATTTTACGACAGGTAGGATTATGACTTATAAGGTTTTTTTTTGTTTTTTTTTTGGTTTTTACCAAATTGGAATTATATAAATATGTGTGTGTTACACCAACAATATTTTAGTTATATCATTGCAGCCAGTTTTATTTCTGAAAACTGCATCAGTGGTGTAATGGTTAATGTGCTAGCCTCGAATGCAGTAGATCATTGAATTTTGCCCAGGTTAGCTAGAACCGAAGACTCTAAAATTGGTATTTGTTGCTTCGCTGCTAAGCAATTGCAGCATTAAGGAGAAAGATCACAGGCTGGATGGCTCAGAATCAGGACATTGTGTTTGTTGTTTTAGTGAGCTAGCACTATAAAAAAAAACTTAGTGTGTTTGTCTAGTACAAAGTAGACATCATCATAATCTCCTCAAAATGTAACTTGTTCCTGCCATGATATGGCTGAAATATTGCTCATTTGACATTGACAACAATCCTTCACTCACTTTATTTCTGAAGTAATTCAGTAGGACTTGTTAGAGATTTTACATACAATGTGTTTGTTCCTGAATAATTCTTGATAAATAAATGTAAATACTTTCTTGGCTCAAACTCGTTTATATATATTATTTATGACTGAGGAAGGTAACTTGCCATTGTGTGTCACTCTAGTATTATTTACAGATAATTGATGGATTTTGGCAATAGAAAAATGTTGTTGATTTTGTATGATCATAAGTACATAAAATATTAAAAGGGCATTGTCCTGTCTGTTAAGATTTTATGTAATGATAACAGAAAAAAATATTACAATATTTATTCTTTGCAGAAAACATTTTGTTGGATTGTTTATAATAAATTATCCAAAGTAACAAATATATATTGTTTACTGCTTGACCCAGGAAAAACACTAGTGTGTTCCTAAATTATAAACACGCCTGATTATGACAGTTTCACAGAAAAATGATTAATTGGTATAGATTATTGATTGTGGCTTCAATCCTTTCCTAATTGATTTCTGAATCACAGGGGTGGATCCGGGGGGGGGTTTGGCACCCTAAAATTGGAAAAAATATGATTTTTTGGCATAAAATCGTGATTTTTCACACGAAATACCCCAAAACTTTTCGCACCTCCCTCCGCTCGGCACAATTTTTTTAAGTGCATCCCCCCTAACTTGTAATCCTGGATCCGCCTCTGAATCACATTAATATATTTACAATGAGATTCATTTCATTATAAAACTTAAATATAAACTGTAAATTAGGAGATAACTGTATTGTATTTGAAAATTTCACAGCATCAATTGGAGATTTGATGGTCGCAAATTGAGTTTACTGGCGACGCGTTAGTGGAGTCAGTAAATGGATATTTGCGACCATGAAATCGACAATTGATGCCGTAATATTTTCAAATACAATACAGTTATCTCCATTCTAATGTAATCATGTGTATAGAGGTATCTCCATTCTAATGTAATCATGTGTATAGTCACATTATTGACAAGATGACGTAAGCGGTAATCAGCTAAAATTCTAAAAATATATCGTGCTATTTCCACCGTGGAATTGATACTGTGAAAATTACACCATTAAATCGACAATTGATGCCTATGAAATTTTCAAATACAATACAGTTATCTCCATTCTAATGTAATCATGTGTATAGTCACATTATTGACAAGATGACGCAAATGGTAATCGGCTAAAATTCTAAAAATATCTCATGATGTTTCAACCGTGAAAATTACAGCATTGTCGATCACAAACCTGGAATATTAAACAACTACATTAGAATAAACCATCTTTGTTTCAGTATATACTATCTTTGATCATGCCACATCCTGATTGGCTGATTTAGTGATTATTTTCAGTATATGCTACCTTTGATCATATGCCACGTCCTGATTGGCTGATTTAGTGATTATTTTCAGTATATACTACCTTTGATCATGCCACATCCTGATTGGCTGATTTAGTGATTATTTTCAGTATATGCTACCTTTGATCATATGCCACGTCCTGATTGGCTGATTTAGTGATTATTTTCAGTATATACTACCTTTGATCATGCCACGTCCTGATTGGCTGATTTAGTGATTATTTTCAGTATATACTACCTTTGATCATGCCACATCCTGATTGGCTGATTTAGTGATTATTTTCAGTATATACTACCTTTGATCATGTCACGTCCTGATTGGCTGATTTAGTGATTATTTTCAGTATATACTACCTTTGATCATGCCACATCCTGATTGGCTGATTTAGTGATTATTTTCAGTATATACTACCTTTGATCATGCCACATCCTGATTGGCTGATATAGTGATTATTTGGGAGAGATTTATGTTAAATGTATGCAATTATTTTTTTTACACCTGTTTTCTTTTCTATGTTTTGTAAAACCAGACCATGTGGCAAAACGCAATATGAATTTTCAACAAAAATGGAGTATTTCATAGTATATAGATACCTACATAATTAGGGTATCTCACATCAACCATTTAGCAGCTTGCAATGTCATTTTATATGCTTTTTATTTCAAACACCTTTAATGAAAAGTTTGAATATACCAATGTTGTAGTCAAATGTTGTTGATCCAGTCTTTGCCTTCATTTTTTTCACCTACTTGCCCGAAAGCCAAATATAGAAACAAATTATATTTATTCAAACAAATTCTTTAATATTTTTCACTTTTCCGAATCCAGTTTTATTTGTCCCAGGCTTCAGACAAGTGGGTTAGCGTGAAGACTGTTGATCAGTCCCAGGCTTCAGACAAATGGGTTAGCACGAAGACTGTTGATCAGTCCCAGGCTTCAGACAAGTGGGTTAGCGTGAAGACTGTTGATCAGTACCAGGCTTCAGACAAGTGGGTTAGTGTGAAGACTGTTGATCAGTCCCAGGCTTCAGACAAGTGGGTTAGTGTGAAGACTGTTGATCAGTCCCAGGCTTCAGACAAGTGGGTTAGCGTGAAGACTGTTGATCAGTCCCAGGCTTCAGACAAGTGGGTTAGCACGAAGACTGTTGATCAGTCCCAGGCTTCAGACAAGTGGGTTAGCGTGAAGACTGTTGATCAGTCCCAGGCTTCAGACAAGTGGGTTAGCAAGAAGGCTGTTGATCAGTCCCAGGCTTCAGACAAGTGGGTTAGCGTGAAGACTGTTGATCAGTCCCAGGCTTCAGACAAGTGGGTTAGCACGAAGACTGTTGATCAGTCCCAGGCTTCAGACAAGTGGGTTAGTGTGAAGACTGTTGATCAGTCCCAGGCTTCAGACAAGTGGGTTAGCACGAAGACTATTGATCAAAGTTAATAATTGACAACATCTTTATGTAATAATATGAATAATTTATGCAAATTAAATACTATAATTGGAAGAGAAAATTTAACCGTTCTGATTGGTTTGAAAGGAGTTCTTAAAATATGTTTTCCCCTTTTTTTAGAATGCAACATTTGTAGGATATTCTGATAGAGTTTCATCATCTGGTAAAGCACACTATCATACGAAAAAAGCCAGTTTCAAACTGTTTGATGGAAAAGTTGATGTACCACACAATGAAAACAGAACATATAAAGGTGCTGCCACCATTCCACCTCTACCTCCTTCTAAGTTAGAAGGTTGTAATATCATTGATATTCAGTACCTCATCATAGTAAGTATTGTACCTCACTAGACATTACAGTCAAACCTGCCCAAGAGGTCACCTCTATTAAGCAGTCACTTGTGTTCAAAGGTCACCTTTTTCCTGTGCCATCATAGAAAATTTCATATGAATTGAACCACTTTTAAGATGTCATGTCTTAATTGACCACTTTTTCTTTGTCCAAAATGTGACCTCTTAATACAGGTTTGACTGTACTTTCTAAAACAAAAACATTTAAAATTCACTCTTTGCCAGGATAGCTATTGAAATAAAGTTATAAAGTCAAGATTGTCCATCATACATTAAGGTTTTAACATTCTTACTGCAAAATATTGCAAACAAGTTGGATTTGAAGAGCACTTCAAGAGGTTTGGTTATTTTAAGCAATATTAATACAATTTGGCTGCTGTCTCATATCCCAAGGTTAAAAAAATCATATCAATTGTAACGGGTATGCTCCACTACTAAAGGTTATAGGAACCGTATCAAGGTTCATAGCCACCCTCTGCTGTTAAACTATATTAGTGGATATATCTGCTTTGGTATAAACATATTTATTCATGATAAACTGGTATAATGTTACAATACACACACATTTTGTTTTAACATGACAGGATTCAGAAACAAGCTAAGCTTATACTAATCCGTCTGCTTTAGTCTAGTGTGTAGACTTTTGTAGCTTATACAAAACAAGATGGCCTGGGATTGAATCCCATCTTGGACATTGTATTATTTTGGATATAAAATATGCTCTACTGCTATAAAGAATAAAAGTTTATAAATGTGTTGTAGCTTCGTGTTCAGAATAGATGGGCACCTATCAAGATGAAGAAAGAAATCTTCATAGGAACGATTCCAGCTCATGAGGAATCCCAAACTTCAGAAAAGACTGTCTCACCAAATGAAGTAGATATTTCTATACCAGCAGAAAAAGAATGTAAGTACATTTGTATACGATTACTGGTTTCTTTGAGCAACCAGTTCATGACTACAGTTACTGGCTACTGTTCTCTTCGAGGAACCAATTCATGACTAGTCCACTAGCTACTGTTCTCTTCAAGCAACCAGTTCATGACTACAGTCACTGGCTACTGTTCTCTTTGACTACAGTTACTGGCTACTGTTCTCTTTAAGCAACCAGTTCATGACTACAGTCCACTAGCTACTGTTCTCTTTGACTACAGTTACTGGCTATTGTTCTCTTTGAGGAACCAGTTCATGACTACAGTCCACTAGCTACTGTTCTCTTCAAGCAACCATTCATGACTACAGTCCACTAGATACTGTTCTCTTCCAGCAACCAGTTCATGACTACAGTCCACTAGCTACTGTTCTCTTCAAGCAACCAGTTCATGACTACAGTCCACTAGCTACTGTTCTCTTCAAGCAACCAGTTCATGACTACAGTCCACTAGCTACTGTTCTCTTCAAGCAACCAGTTCATGACTACAGTCCACTAGCTGCTGTTCTCTTCAAGCAACCAGTTCATGACTACAGTTCACTAGCTACTGTTCTCTTTGACTGCAGTTACTGGCTACTGTTCTCTTCAAGCAACCAATTCATGACTACAGTTACTGGCTACTGTTCTCTTCAAGAAACCATTTCATGACTACACTTCACTAGCTACTGTTCTCTTAGAGGAACTAGTTCATGACTACAGTTACTGGCTACTGTTTTCTTCGAGGAACCAGTTCATGACTACAGTTCACTTGCTACTGTTCACTTTGACTACAGTTACTGATTGTTGTTCTCTTCGAGGAACCAGTTCATGACTACAGTTACTGGCCACTGTTCTCTTCAAGCAACCAGTTCATGACTACAGTTCACTTGCTACTGTTCGCTTTGACTACAATTACTGGCTACTGTTCTCTTCGAGGAACCAGTTCATGACTGCAGTCCACTAGCTACTGTTGTCTTTGACTACAATTACTGGCTACTGTTCTCTTCGAGGAACCAGTTCATGACTACACTTCACTAGTTACTGTTCTCTTTGAGGAACTAGTTCATGACTACAGTTACTGGCTACTGTTCTCTTCAAGCAACCAGTTCATGACTACACTTCACTAGCTACTGTTCTCTTTGAGGAACTAGTTCATGACTACAGTTACTGGCTACTGTTTTCTTCGAGGAACCAGTTCATGACTACAGTTCACTTGCTACTGTTCACTTTGACTACACTTACTGGTTGTTGTTCTCTTCGAGGAACCAGTTCATGACTACAGTTACTGGTTGTTGTTCTCTTCGAGGAACCAGTTCATGATTAGAGTTACTGGCTACTGTTCTCTTCAAGCAACCAGTTCATGACTACACTTCACTAGCTACTGTTCTCTTTGAGGAACTAGTTCATGACTACAGTTACTGGCTACCGTTTTCTTCGAGGAACCAGTTCATGACTACAGTTCACTTGCTACTGTTCACTTTGACTACACTTACTGGTTGTTGTTCTCTTCGAGGAACCAGTTCATGACTACAGTTACTGGTTGTTGTTCTCTTCGAGGAACCAGTTCATGATTAGAGTTACTGGCTACTGTTCTCTTCAAGCAACCAGTTCATGACTACAGTTCACTTGCTACTGTTCTCTTTGAGGAACTAGTTCATGACTACAGTTACTGGCTACTGTTTTCTTCGAGGAACCAGTTCATGACTACAGTTCACTTGCTACTGTTCTCTTTGAGGAACTAGTTCATGACTACAGTTACTGGCTACTGTTTTCTTCGAGGAACCAGTTCATGACTACAGTTCACTTGCTACTGTTCACTTTGACTACACTTACTGGTTGTTGTTCTCTTTGAGGAACTAGTTCATGACTACAGTTACTGGCTACTGTTTTCTTCGAGGAACCAGTTCATGACTACAGTTCACTTGCTACTGTTCACTTTGACTACACTTACTGGTTGTTGTTCTCTTCAAGCAACCAGTTCATGACTACAGTTCACTTGCTACTGTTCTCTTTGAGGAACTAGTTCATGACTACAGTTATTGGCTACTATTCTCTTCAAGCAACCAGTTCATGATTACAGTTACTGGCTACTGTTCTCTTCGAGAAACCATTTCATGATTACAGTTACTGGCTACTGTTCTCTTCAAGCAACCAGTTCATGACTACAGTTACTGGCTACTATTCTCTTCAAGCAACCAGTTCATGACTACAGTTACTGGCTACTATTCTCTTCAAGCAACCAGTTCATGACTACAGTTATATAATTACTGGCTACTGTTCTCTTCGAGAAACCATTTCATGATTACAGTTACTGGCTACTGTTCTCTTCGAGAAACCATTTCATGATTACAGTTACTGGCTACTGTTCTCTTCGAGGAACCAGTTCATGACTACAGTTACTGGCTACTGTTCTCTTCAAGCAACCAGTTCATGACTACAGTTACTGGCTACTGTTCTCTTCGAGAAACCATTTCATGATTACAGTTACTGGCTACTGTTCTCTTCGAGAAACCATTTCATGACTACATTTACTGGCTACTGTTCTCTTAATATGAAAATTCAGTTTGATCAGACCACATTTGAAGGAGTTATTGCCCCTTTTCACGTAGCTTATTTCATCTAAAAGGTTGTATGTACCACTCTTAAGTTTTAAATGGGAATTACAAGGTATTACAAAGTACAATGGTGTACAGAAATAAACATGTCATCAAAGGGGCTTTGTTATAAAAATTTAAAAAATGAATTAAGTATCTGGCTCGGGATAAAATACTAATATCCGCCAACCCATATTAAAACTCAAAACACATTCTGGCTTCCATGATTTATTTCTTAAATAATATATATGTATTTTGTAAATACAGATGTAATAGTTACCCATTGCCAGTTGAGACAGGAAGGTGGTACAATATATCTAAAAATGATAGGTTGTGCCACCTTTGCAACTCAAATGACATTGGCGACTAATTTCATTAGGCAATGACGTGTAGCTTTTTCAATAATGAAAGAAAAAAATATTGGCCATATTATTGTCAGACGAATGCAAATATTCTTAAATTTAATCTATTTTTTTCATCTCATAACATTGTTTTATTAGAAAAATGTGTTAATTTATCAAAGTAATTACTATGAAAGTCTCTCCTCCTGGTTAGGAAAGATATTTTGTTTCTGCAAATTTGTATATATTTTGTGTTTAATTTCTCTGTAACTGTGCATAGTTTCTGAGAATAAAGATCATTCATTTATTCTCAGAGATGAAAGAATATGAAGAGGAAGACATTTGTTGTTTTTTTTTGGTCATAAATAACCTTTAATCGTATATGTTTTTTCTCCAATCATCATTTATTTGTATTTTTCACATGTAAATTTAACTTTCTATGCTGTACTAACTGGTGTTTATATTACAGTGCCACCTTCCTACAACAGTTTGACAGCATCATCTTCATATGCAGAATGTGTTTTTGGAAAGGTTGATATCAAAGCAAATAAGGGTGACAAGCATACTACACAGAGCTGGGCACCAGCCTACACATATTATCACTGGAACCAGCAGAGTGACCATCAAGGACTAAAACCAACAGTTGTCTCCCCTGCTGCTTCATCATATAATGATATTTAAATGGGAAACATTCAGTTATCTCCCTTTAATAACATTTAACACCATTTACGACAAGTTGCAACAAGATCAAGTTAAATTCCTAAGCTTGTATAGATCACTCGTATTTCTTTTAATTTTCCTGACTCAAACATCTCTGTGCATATTTCAAACACTTAAAAATAACAGAATTGATATGAAAGTTAAAAATAACAGAATTGATATGAAAGTTAAAAATAACAGAATTGATATGAAAGTTAAAAATAACAGAATTGATATGAAAGTTAAAAATAACAGAATTGATATGAAAGTTAAAAATAACAGAATTGATATGAAAGTTAAAAATAACAGAATTGATATGAAAGTTAAAAATAACAGAATTGATATGAAAGCTAAAAATAAGAGAATTGATATGAAAGTTAAAAATACCAGAATTGATATGAAAGTTAAAGATAAGAGAATTGATATGAAAGTTAAAAATAACAGAATTGATATGAAAGTCGGAAGATTTCTGACATATTTCAGTGTTCAGTGTTAATAGGATATTCTGAATAAAAGGACGTTCAACAAAGCAAAATATCATTTAACTATTGCAAAATTGTTAATTAGATTTTTTGCCACAATGTGGCAAGCAGAAAATATTTGAGGGGGTCAGAATTATTGGTGTTTATGGTCATTATCAGTCATTTTTTAGCCATATCGTGACAATCAGGCTTGTTGAGGGAGGAGGCCCTTGACACTTATAACAAACTGACCAATCATTGATAAGTGTCTGAAAACCTTCACACTTCAGGTGGATATCATTTAACGACCTTTACCAAACAACCTAAATAATATTTGATACCAATATTCAAAGATGTTTGAGTTAGGAACAAAATGGATGGATGACTTATACCGTCTGTAACAATATACAGTCAAACCTGTATTAAGAGGTCATGACCTTTGGAACAAAGATAAAGTGGCCTTATAAGACAGGTGACCTCTTAAAAGAGGTTCAATTCATATGAAATTTCTATGTCTGGACAAGAAAACTGACTTTCAATACAGGTGACTGTTTAATAGAGATGACCACATGAACAGGTTTGACTGTATATAATAATTTCCTGTTAGAAACATTCTTCTGATCCATCTCTCAATCATCTGTTTTATTGTTATATTGACAATCCATGGTTATACAGGCTGTTGCTTTGGCTACGTGCAATATATATTATATTTGATGTCAATTTTGACATTTCAATCAAAATTAATCAAATCAAACCTACCTTTACTTCATTTATATTGTATATTTGTTTACCAGAACTTGTATTTTATACCAAAATGTTATATTTTATACCAAAATTGTATAATTTGTGTTATTTGAATTGTATATTATTTTATGTTAGAAACATTATATAATTACACTTCTTTATTAATGATGTCAGATTTAATTAGGACAAAAAACCGCATTATTTACGATGCCCCCTATCCTGTCTCATTTAAACAACGATAACAATTTTATATGATTTTATTTTAATTAAATTAAATACATCAAAAGACATAAGTATCATCAAGAATAGTTTTAGCCATATTCATTTAACTTAGGGAACGACCATTTAACTTGAAGGGGGGTGGGGGGGGGGGTTATGGTTTTTTTCTATGACTTGGTTGACCGCTATGGAATATCTGTGTCACAAATGACCACAGATATGTTCCACTTATCGTAAACACGTTCCGGTCTTTTCCTCATTCATGACTTGTCACCAGGTTTGCAACCAGCGCAATACGATGGGTGCCACTAGTGGAGCAGGAACTGCTTACCCTTCCGGAGCACCCTTAATTTTGGGGTGTTCGTGTTACTCAATCTTTAGTTCATTGTGTAATGTTTTGTAGATCATTGTTTGTCCTTTTGTCCTTTTTCTTTTGGCCATTGTGTTTTCTGTCCTTCGATTTACGGATTCTGATTACCCCTTTGGTATCTTCAGCCTCTTCTTGTTTTACTCCTGTTCGTCTGCATATAAATCACATGTTCTGTCCTCTTAGCTACTCTTAACGTTTTTAAACAAGAACATATTTATTCTATAGGGTGGATGTATTTATATACATATATCAAAGGTGTGCATCTTAAGGGAACGACCATTTAACTTGAAGGGGGGTGGGGGTTATGGTTTTTTTCTAAAAAAATATTCTGATTCCCAATGTTGCTGAAAAAAATATTCTGATTTTGGTGGAGGAAAAAAAAAATAATCTGATTCAGAGTTTTTGACATATAATCTAATGTTAAATTATGGAAAAAAATTTCGTGCTTCCCGCGACAAAAAAAAAAATATTCTAACTCTTGTGTTGTCCGAAAAAAATGTTCTGAATGAAACAAAAAACCATCCCCCCCCTCCCCCCCCCCCCCACCCCCTTCAAGTTAAATGGTCGGTCCCTTAATTTTAGCCATATTCATTTAACTTAACCACCATATATTGTTGAAAGTGGCATTAAGCACCATAAGACCATACCAAAAATCATTTACCATAACTTAGTTTTTGCCATATTCATGTAATTAAATTTTTGCTATATTCATGTAACTTAGTTTTTGCCATATTCATGTAACTTAGTTTTTGCCATATTAATTTAACTTAGTTTTTGCCATATTCATTTACAGTCAAATCTGGTTATCTCAACCTCAATTAATATGCTTACTTTGATAACTTGAAGTAAAACTTTTGTTTGTAGTACATGTAGTAAGTAGCCTTTAGTTTTATTTATCCCAGAAAGATTTAGTTATATAGAAAATAATACCATCTGTCTTGACAATTTTAACACAATGAACTTTGAATTTACCTGAATATATTTTTTTCTGGACTTTTATATCTATGTGGACTATTAGGTCTAATCACCATATTCTTCATAGACTGGTAATGGGTAAAGAAGCTCTTTAAAGGGAAAAATATCTTGACATATTGACAGAAAAATATGGTAATACCATAATACCCCTCTTATAAAACCACCATTTCTTCAATGACAATTCATAGTGGTATTTTACCTAAATGCATCTGAAATCTGGCCTGTTTATATGGTGGCCTTTGGTGGGAATGATCTTTTATGACAAGGGGGTTACTGTATTCAGTTAGTTAATTTTGTCATATTCATTTAGATATTTTATCATTGTAGATATTTACAGTATGCTATAAGTTTGTCAGTATTGTTTTTCCTCACTTTAATCACCACATCTGACATGGAACCAACCTTTGTATACTTTATTATATTTTCATTGGAAATTATCGCACAAAAAATCTTTTTCTGCAAATCCAATTAAGACTTACCTTTAAGGAAACTAATGTTTTATTGATTTTACAAATATCTATGACTATTAAATATCTGTAGAAGAAATATTGTACCTGATGGAAGCATTGCATTGGAATTATAATCTATATATAAATAAATTCACTGTGACGCATTAAATGAGAAGAATTTAAAATAATAACACTACTAAAATTGACGTATGTGAGTCAGTGATGAACAGAGGGGGTAAGTATAATAACCCCTAATTGCCAAAAATAATTTCTATCAACACAGTTACAGGGTTCATGTTTTTTTTTTCAATGTTATCAGTATTTATTTACATATACTGTTGAGTCCGTCGTGATCGTATGGTAGTTGGATTTACAACTATCTATGCAATCAGTACCTATCACCACTAACTTTGTCAGTGACTTACGACAGGTCGGTGGTTTTCTCCGGGTACTCTAGTTTCTTCCACCAATAAAACTGACCGCCACGATATAGCTGAAATATTGTTGAAAGTGGCATTAAACACCATAAACCTAAACCACATACTGGTGCTCAACATGATTTCCATATCAGATAATGTTCATATCTTTAAACAGTAACAGTAAAGACGACAGGTGCCACTAGTGGAGCAGGAACTGCTTTTCCTTCAAGAGCTTCAGAGTTCACCGCCTGTTTTTAGTGGAGCTCAATCTTTAGTTATCTGTGTAGTATTTTGTAAACCATTATTTGTCCAGTTGTTCTGAGTTTGTCTGTCCTTTGTATTAGGGAATGACCATTTAACTTGAAGGGGGGGGGGGATGGGGGGGGGATGTTTTTTTTCTAAAAAAATATTCTGATTCCCAATGTTGCTGAAACAAATATTCTGATTTTGGTGGAGGAAAAAAAAATAATCTGATTCAGAGTTTTTTGTCATATAACCTAATGTTAAATTCTGGAAAAAAAATTAATATTCTAACTCTTGTGTTGTCCGAAAAAAAAATTCTGAACGAAACAAGAAACCATAACCCCCCCCCCCCCCCCTTCAAGTTAAATGGTCGGTCCCTTACTGTTTCTATTTATCTCTATGGTATCTTCAGACTTTTATTAACAACCATGTAGATTTCACCCCCTATAGTGAGAATCATGAAAGTATCCAGAATTTGTCTGTTTTTGTTTTGTTTTTGTTTTTTTTTGTTATTCATGTTGAATCATCTGTAATTGTCTCATTCACCAGGTATAACACAATATTTGAGTGATATTGAAGAATTATAATACACATGCCAAAATTGAAATCATTGCCATGCATTCAATTGCTAAAAATTACATCGAAATTTAATAAACCTTAATATACATAAATACATGGAAATCTATATCATATTTCAGTCAAACTCATTGTAAACTATGAAATTAATTTGTACTTAGGGAACGACCATTTAACTTGAAGGGGGGGGTTATGGTTTTTTTCTAAAAAAATATTCTGATTCCCAATGTTGCTGAAAAAAATATTCTGATTTTGGTGGAGGAAAAAAAAAAAATCTGATTCAGAGTTTTTGTCATATAACCTAATGTTAAAGTCTGGAAAAATATTTCGCACTTTGCGCGACAAAATAAAAAAATTCTACCTCTTGTGTTGTCCAAAGAAAATTTTCTGTACGAAACAAAAAACCATAACCCCCCCCTTCAAGTTAAATGGTCGGTCCCTTAATGTAATGGAAAGATAATGTCCAGTTTTGATGAATTGATAATTTTCTGTATTTTTCATTTTTGTCAATTTCGGAGGAAAGCAAGCTCCTAAAAAAATTGTTTCTTTATACAAACTTTTGACGAAAATGAGGCTATAATATTATCACATTTGTATTAATAGTTATTCGTTTGACATCTGTTTTTCTCAAACTGATATGTGAAAGTTATATGTAATACCCAGGGTGTATTTTATACATTGTTCAATGATCTGTCAATATTTTGTATTACAATTTTTATGACTTTGCATTAAAATGCAGATGTATGTCACATATTTTTATTATTTGGAAGGAACAGAGCTTCAAGTTTGAGATTGGTGATCTTATTTCAAAACTTGAAGCAAGATATTTAGTAAGAAAGGATATGGATGTAAATGAACATGAGAGACCAGCCAACATTACATTTAGAAACAAATTAAAGTAAAGGAACAGCACTTTTACTAGTCATTGTAGTATCTTATACTCTAAATTGGGTCATACCCATCCATTGTGGTCAGCTTTATCACATTCCAATCTTCTAAACTGCTCAGCCAAAAGGAACCACACTTAACAAGGATAATCATTTGACAGAGGAGAGTCATATTGTAACAAATGAAGGTAGTAGACAGGCTTATATGGATCAAAATTGGGTCCAAAGTTTTTATATAGACTGCAGAACGATAATATATATATAAAAAAAAAATGATATTCCCCGAAAATAAGCAGTAATGTAAATGTAAACGGTAAAGGTCATCATTGTGATAGGCCACTTTAAATTTGCATAATTGAAGACCCCAGTGTCTTTATGATCCAGGCCCTGGGTGAATAAAGTTTTGCGAAAGCTGCAAGGAGTAAATTAAAATTCATATTCTCGAGAACCATCAATTGAAATGTAATTGTATTGGCAGGAAACTTCTTATGAAATGAGGATTCAGTCTGGTGTAAATAAAGACCATCCAAGGGTACATGACATTTTAAGTCTGGAGATGATCAGATTAACGTAGAACACAGTGATGAAAATGTTACAATATCATTGTCTCAAAAACCTCTTATAATATATGGAAATATAAAGTATATAACATGTTATATGCAGATTCAAGTTTGGACAAATGTATAAGCCTTGTGTGCAACAACTCTGAATGTCTAAAATTTAACATTAGTTCAATGGAGAAAACTTCTTATTTTTTTCCCTGTATGAATCATTTAGGGAACGACCATTTAACTTGAAGGGGGGGTTATGGTTTTTTTCTAAAAAAATATTCTGATTCACAATGTTGCTGAAAAAAATATTCGGATTCACAATGTTGCTGAGTTTTTGTCATATAACCTAATGTTAAATTCTGGAAAAAAATTTCGCGCTTTGCACGACAATAAAAAATAAATATTCCAACTGTTGTGTTGTCCGAAAGAAAATTTCTGAACGAAACAAAAAACCATAACCCCCCCCCCCCCCCCCCCTTCAAGTTAAATGGTCGGTCCCTTAGGAACATTTTAAATGCTTTTTGGCAGATATGCAGAATTAAGCATGCTCAGATGATTGGCATCTAAGCCCTCTGTTTAGTCAAAAGTTAGACATTGGCTGCAGCTGGAAAATTTGTTAGTTCATCTTATGTAGAACAAATTGTGGAAATGTAATTGTATTTCTATTAAAGCATATTTGTGATAAAGATTTCAAATGAAGACCCCATGGTGTATAATGTCCAACCTCAGTGGGTCTAAAATTTAACATGGGTTGGAAGAATTGTCTTAAGAATGGTAGAAATGGTCTTGCTTTTGTATTTGTCATTAAGCATCATTGTAATGCAGATTCAAGCATTACAAATAGAGGTCCTAGTGTCTATGAGGCCCAGATTTGTACAAATAGAGGTCCTAGTGTCATGAGGCCCAGGCTTGTACAAATAGAGATCCTAGTGTCATGAGGCCCAGGCTTGTACAAATAGAGGTTCTAGTGTCTATGAGGCTCAGACTTGTACAAATAGAGGTCCTAGTGTCTATGAGGCCCAGGCTTGTACAAATAGAGATCATAGTGTCTATGAGGCACAGGCTAGTACAAATAGGGGTCCTAGTGTCTATGAGGCCAAGGCTTGTACAAATAGAGGTTCTAGTGTCTATGAGGCCAAGGCCTGTACAAATAGAGATCCTAGTGTCTATGAGGCACATGCTTGTACAAATAGAGATCCTAGTGTCTATGAGGCCCAGACTTGTACAAATAGAGGTACTGGTGTCTATGAGACCCAGACTTGTACAAATAGAGGTCCTAGTGTCATGAGGCCAAGGCTAGTACAAATAGAGATCATAGTGTCTATGAGGCCCAGGCTAGTACTACAATACTCATATTTTGGCAATGACCAGTATCTTCTAGTATTGCAGATACTGGAAAATTCTGGAAGATACTGGGATACTAGTATTTACCAGTATCTGTACCAGTATTGCAGATACTGGTAAAATACTGGTATTACCAGTATTGTAGTACCAGTATCGCGGCCGGCTGCTTCATATTATCCCAAATAGAAGTTCTAGTGTCATGAGGCCCAAACTTGTACAAATAGAGGTCCTAGTGTCTATGAGACCTAGACTTGTACAAATAAAGGTTCTAGGGTCTTGAGGCCCAGACTTGTACAAATAGAGGTTCTAGTGTCTATGAGACACAGGCTTGTACAAATAGAGATCCTAGTGTCTATGAGGCCCAGGTTGTACAAATAGAGGTTCTAGTGTCTATGAGGCCAAGGCTTGTACAAATAGAGATCCTAGTGTCATGAGGCCAAGGCTAGTACAAATAGAGATCCTAGTTTATATGAGGCCCAGACTTGTACAAATAAAGGTCCTAGTGTCTATGAGAACCAGACTTGTACAAATAGAGGTCATAGTGTCTATGAGGCCAAGGCTAGTACAAGTAAAGGTTTTAGTGTCTATGAGGCACAGGCTTGTACAAATAGAGGTCCTAGTGTCTATGAGACCCAGACTTGTACAAATAGAGGTTCTAGTGTCTATGAGGCCCATACTTGTACAAATAGAGATCCTAGTGTCTATGAGGCCCAGACTTGTACAAATATAGGTCCTAGTTTCTATGTGGTCCAGGTTTGTACAAATAGAGGTCCTAGTGTCTATGAGGCCAAGGCTTGTACAAATAGAGGTCCTAGTGTCTATGAGGCCAAGGCTAGTACAAATAGAGATCCTAGTGTCTATGAGGCCCAGGCTAGTACAAATAGAGGTTCTAGTGTTTATGAGGCCCAGGCTAGTATAAATAGAGATCCTAGTGTTTATGAGGCCCAGGCTAGTACAAATAGAGGTTCTAGTGTCTATGAGGCCAAGGCTAGTACAAATAGAGTTCCTAGTGTCTATGAGACCCTGACTTGTACAAATAGAGGTTCTGGTGTCTATGAGGCACAGACTTGTACAAATAGAGGTTCTAGTGTCATGTGGCCAAGGCTTGTACAAGCAGAAGTCCTAGTGTCTATGAGACCCAGGCTTGTACAAATAGAGATCCTAGTGTCATATGAGGCACAGGCTAGTACAAATAAAGGTTCTAATGTCTATGAGGCCAATGCTTGTACAAATAGAGGTCCTAGTGTCTATGAGGCCCAGACTTGTACAAATAGAGGTCCTAGTGTCTATGAGGCCCAGTCTTGTACAAATAGAGATCCTAGTGTCTATGAGGCACATGCTAGTACAAATAGGGGTTCTAGTTTCTATGAGGCCAAGGCTAGTACAAATAGAGGTCCTAGTGTCTATGAGGCCACGGCTAGTACAAATAGAGGTCCTAGTGTCTATGAGGCCAAGGCTAGTACAAATAGAGATCCTAGTGTCTATGAGGCACATGCTAGTACAAATAGAGGTCCTAGTTTCTATGAGGCCAAGGCTAGTACAAATAGAGGTCCTAGTGTATATGAGGCCAAGGCCTGTACAAATAGAGGTTCTAGTGTCTATGAGGCCCAGACTTGTACAAATAGAGGTCCTAGTGTCTATGAGGCCACGGCTAGTACAAATAGAGGTCCTAGTGTCTATGAGGCCAAGGCTAGTACAAATAGAGATCCTAGTGTCTATGAGGCACATGCTAGTACAAATAGAGGTCCTAGTTTCTATGAGGCCAAGGCTAGTACAAATAGAGGTCCTAGTGTCTATGAGGCCAAGGCTTGTACACATAGAGGTTCTAGTGTCTATGAGGCCCAGACTTGTACAAATAGAGGTCCTAGTGTCTATGAGACCCAGACTTGTACAAATAGAGGTCATAGTGTCTATGAGGTCAAGGCTTGTACAAATAGAGGTCATAGTGTCTATGAGACCCAGATTTGTACAAATAGAGGTCCTAGTGTCTATGAGACCCAGACTTGTATAAATAGAGGTCCTAGTGTCTATGAGGCCAAGGCTAGTACAAATAGAGATCCTAGTGTCTATGAGGCACATGCTAGTACAAATAGAGGTCCTAGTTTCTATGAGGCCAAGGCTAGTACAAATAGAGGTCCTAATGTCTATGAGGCCAAGGCTTGTACAAATAGAGGTTCTAGTGTCTATGAGGCCCAGACTTGTACAAATAGAGGTCCTAGTGTCTATGAGACCCAGACTTGTACAAATAGAGGTCATAGTGTCTATGAGGTCAAGGCTTGTACAAATAGAGGTCATAGTGTCTATGAGACCCAGATTTGTACAAATAGAGGTCCTAGTGTCTATGAGACCCAGACTTGTATAAATAGAGGTCCTAGTGTCTATGAGGCACAGGCTTGTACAAATAGAGGTCAGTGTCTATGAGGCCCAGGCTTGTACAAATAGAGGTTCTAGTGTCTATGAGGCCCAGACTTGTACAAATAGAGGTCCTAGTGTATATGAAGCCCAGGCTTGTACAAGCAGAGGTCTTAATGTCTACAAGGCCTTACTCCTTGGTGCTAAAATTTAACATTGACTACAATAGATATATTCTTACACTACACCTATATTACAAATGTAATTGTATGAGGCATGATATGTCTTTGTGCTGAGTAGATTAAACTTTGCTCAAATATACACCCAACAATCACAGAGGATTCATTTGGATTCAAAGTTTGAAATAGATTGCAATGAGGAAAATTCAAAACAAAATTGCCTTCTTAAGAAACAGGAACACATACCCAGTTCAGTTGTATTTAGCATGAACTGCATGGTGATATGAAAATTCCATTGTGTACCAATGAATGTGTGAGTTTTAAGTGGGTAATGCATTGACAGTAAAACAAATAAGTGGGGCAAATTTAGTGACCGGGAGCAAGTCCCTATGATGTTACCATTAAAAATTGGACCTGTAGTATCTATAATTAATGCGATAATTAATTATGTAATTAGGAGCCATGTGCAAAACTGCCATCTTGATTGTAATGAAAGGTGACATGTGAGTTAATGTTTGTGCAAAAAGGTACCATATGACAGATGGTACCTTTTTGCACTCTCGGATATTTTTTTTAGAGTATATTTTTCATTTGCAGAAAGGATCTAAGTGACATATGCAGGGGCGGATCCGGGGGGGGGGGGGCGCACCCGGCGCGCGCCCCCCCTAAAATTGGAAGAAAAAAAAATTTGGCGTAAAATCGTGATTTTTCACATGAAACACCCAAACAAATTTCGCGCCTCCCTCCGCAATTGGAAGAAATATGATTTTTTGGCGTAAAATCGTTATTTTTCACACGAAATACCCAAACAAATTTCGCGCCTCCCTCCGCTCGGCGCAATTTTTTTTAGTGCGCCCCCCCCTAACTTGAAAACCTGGATCCGCCCCTGCATATGGATCCTTTTTGCACAATAGAACTAATAAAATAAGAGTTATTATAGATAATTTTAGCGACGAGATGACATGTGGTATTTGTAGCATGATGATAAAAGTCAACAGACACAGTTTACAAATGCAATCTGTGAGGGCTGTTATACAAAACAAAAGCAGGGGCGGATCCAGGGGGGCGCACCCGGCCGCCGGGTGCGCCCCCCTTAAATTGGAAAAAAATATGATTTTTTGGCGTAAAATCGTGATTTTTCACACGAAATACCCCAAACATTTTCGCGCCTCCCTCCGCCGGGTGCGCCCCCCATTAAATTGGAAAAAAATATGATTTTTTGGCGTAAAATCGTGATTTTTCACACGAAATACCCCAAACATTTTCGCGCCTCCCTCCGCTCGGCGCAATTTTTATAAGTGCGCACCCCCACTAACTTGAAATCCTGGATCAGCCCCTGAAAAGTACCATACCAAACGACTTGATCAGATTCTCCCTTGGAAACAACTTGAAACGTGTTCCACTTACATCTGATGGAAATTGCTTTTATACAGCATTCTTAGAGAGTGCTATGATGGAAACTGATATTCAAAAACTAAGAAAGAATGCTTTGAGACTACATTACATGTCTAGCAATTTCGAGATTTCGAATCATTAAAAGCAAGTGGTGCGTGGAATGTGAGTTTAGGAGATTGCCTACCACTTGCTCTTGCCGACATGTTTGACTGTACAATTATAATTTATTCTAGTGACAGTAGCACACCTGTATATGACATAATCCCGTCCATAGAAAAAATAATAAATCTTGCATATCTTGCAATAAGGGGATTTGAACAGTATGAGTTTGTTTTAAAGATTGATAAGCTTTAAACACCTAGACAATGTGACCCACTGTCTGTTGAAGATTCTATAATAGACAATGTGACCCACTGTCTGTTGAAGATTCTATAATAGAAGCCAGACACAATAACCAATATGATACCATTAATAAAGAAAGAGTGGACCAAAACATCAAAAGTACACCCACTGAACGACCAAGCTATTCTCCACGTGTCACCCCACATAAACGAGCAGACTACCGAAGTCCTCTTAAAAGATATTCAAGTCGTAAGAAGCGAGCAAATCCAGATAAATGGAAACGAAATGTTCGACAACTTCAGAGAGTTTCTGGAGAATAATACATTTCTAAAAGCGGTAAGTCAACCAGAAAAATGTTAAGCCACAATATTGTTCAAAGTGTAGATTTAAATGCAATGAAAATGTTTCAGAGGAAAGCAGACAAAGTATTATGTCATTTTACTACGCTCCAAGATCATATGAGCGGCAACAAGACAGTATCTGCGACATGATAAACATTGTAAAACCTGATCGGTCCACTGGGAAGAAATCCGTGTCTCGTCAATACTATCTATCAGTTGATAATAACAGGATGAGTTTGTAGGAACCGTGTCTCGTCAATACTATCTATCAGTTGATAATAACAGGATACAAGTTTGTAGGAACCGTGTCTCGTCAATACTATCTATCAGTTGATGATAACAGGATACGAGTTTGTAGGAACCGTGTCTCGTCAATACTATCTATCAGTTGATGATAACAGGATGAGTTTGTAGGAACCGTGTCTCGTCAATACTATCTATCAGTTGATAATAACAGGATACAAGTTTGTAGGAACCGTGTCTCGTCAATACTATCTATCAGTTGATAATAACAGGATACAAGTTTGTAGGAACCGTGTCTCGTCAATACTATCTATCAGTTGATAATAACAGGATACAAGTTTGTAGGAACCGTGTCTCGTCAATACTATCTATCAGTTGATGATAACAGGATACGAGTTTGTAGGAACCGTGTCTCGTCAATACTATCTATCAGTTGATGATAACAGGATACGAGTTTGTAGGAACCGTGTCTCGTCAATACTATCTATCAGTTGATAATAACAGGATACGAGTTTGTAGGAACCGTGTCTCGTCAATACTATCTATCAGTTGATAATAACAGGATACGAGTTTGTAGGAACCGTGTCTCGTCAATACTATCTATCAGTTGATAATAACAGGATACGGAGTTTGTAGGAACCGTGTCTCGTCAATACTATCTATCAGTTGATAATAACAGGATACGGAGTTTGTAGGAACCGTGTCTCGTCAATACTATCTATCAGTTGATAATAACAGGATACGGAGTTTGTAGGAACCGTGTCTCGTCAATACTATCTATTAGTTGATAATAACAGGATACGAGTTTGTAGGAACCGTGTCTCGTCAATACTATCTATCAGTTGATAATAACAGGATACGAGTTTGTAGGAACCGTGTCTCGTCAATACTATCTATCAGTTGATAATAACAGGATACGGAGTTTGTAGGAACCGTGTCTCGTCAATACTATCTATCAGTTGATAATAACAGGATACGGAGTTTGTAGGAACCGTGTCTCGTCAATACTATCTATCAGTTGATAATAACAGGATACGAGTTTGTAGGAATTTCTTCATGAAAACTCTAGATATTGACAGAAAAACAATTGATACACAATGAAAAGGAAACAACATGGTGCTGTTAGTGGCACAGGTATCAGAGGAAAATAACCATCGAAAACTAAGATAGAGAAAGAGACAACTGAAGTCGTTCGCCGTCAAAGATCCTTCCCTAAAATGCAATCGCACTACTCACGTAAAAAAACTTAAAACAAAACTTTAAAAAACAATACCTTTTTCACGATCTGAATATCAAACAGATGTGGCGCGTGTATGTCGAGGAATGTAAAAAGGAAGACCTGGTGTATGTTAAGCAAGCAAAATACAGGGAGGTGTTTGTAACAGTTATAACTATTCCTTCACTAATGTTGTCATAACTTGCGTCCAATCCCATTTGCAACTTTTATGCAAATAAAATATATTTAAACTAAACTAACAATTCCTTCGTCAAACCTAAAAAGGATCAATGTTTCCTGTGTGAACGTTACAACTGGGCCAGGGAAACGGGCAATGTCGACAAAAGTTTGTAAAAGGATTAAGATGATCATCAATCAATGAAAGTTCAAGCGCGGGAAGAGAAAGAAAATGACAAGAAGAAATCACAGGAAGATGCCAAGTACTATACAGCAACGTTTGACCACCAATCAGTACTTACTACCCCATGCCCTTTGGTCAGCGAGATGTACTACGCCAAGTACTATACAGCAACGTTTGACCACCAATCAGTACTTACTAACCCATGCCCTTTGGTCAGCGAGATGTACTACGCCAAGTACTATACAGCAACGTTTGACCACCAATCAGTACTTACTACCCCATGCCCTTTGGTCAGCGAGATGTACTACGCCAAGTACTATACAGCAACGTTTGACCACCAATCAGTACTTACTACCCCATGCCCTTTGGTCAGCGAGATGTACTACGCCAAGTACTATACAGCAACGTTTGACCACCAAGCAGTACTTACTATCCCATGCCCTTTGGTCAGCGAGATGTACTACGCCAAGTACTATACAGCAACGTTTGACCACCAAGCAGTACTTACTATCCCATGCCCATTGGTCAACATCGAGTAGCAGCTGGTTAGACTCCTCAGATGTATGGTTATTTTGTTTGGAGAAAGATGTCTTTAGAGTAAGAATGAGAGACTGTCCAAGTATCAACGTATTGGTACGAGTTGCACACATAACACCAGTCAACAAAGTTGTGAGACGTCGTGTTCTGATGGCCTGTGAGAAGCTGGATTCGTCCTTGGCGTCCACGTTTCCAGCATTATTACTAATTAATAATGCATGTAATTTTAAGGTAAATTGAAATATTAAAGTATTAGAATGAAATATTTAATGCATTTCTGGTTTGCTATGAAGATTTAAGGGATATCCTGTACTTGGCGATCGCAATACTACCAATACTGGTAGCCTCACCAGACGCAATTTACGAACGGACACAATTATGAACGAAATAAAATTGATGTGCCCTAATTGTTCCTTCAAAACATGAATTAAAAAAATGCTTTTATAAATAGATACCCCGCTAAATTACTCGTGTTTTGGGAGAACATTATTTATGCGCAGTTGTTGAATGTTGCAGACGACGTTTTCATAATTTGTAAACAGAAAACGATCGACAATTGCATTTGGAATCTATCGCTAAAATTCATTGTGGTACGCATATTTTGTTATCTTGTGCCTGTAATTGGAAAGAATATGATCTCCCGATTCTATGCATATGTAGAACACAGTGAAATTAAAACAAAAACAGTCAATACAATTTCCTTACCTTGATTTATCCCAAAATGTCAAAATCTGTGATGTACCTTATTCATTGAAGAGTCCAAGGCATTCCGAATGCAAACTGGCACACATTTATGGTGTGAATAAAGGAAAGGTTTTTATGTCATGTGTATTATATATACAAATGGATATATGTGAACATAAATGAATGAATGCTCTTTCAATGTTAACAGTTGTCATCAAATAATTTATACTAGAAAGGTTATTATTATGTCGTTCGAAATTGTGTCCGGATCTAGGTCACAGAGTGACTAAAACGGGATCATGAAAATCTGTTTAAGACCCGTTACAATGCATGGAATAATATATGGACTATGATTCAAAAGGAATATTAGTGTTTAATCTGAAATATGAACATGTAATCAGCTTCATTAGTTTGGTCAAATTTATTACCAAATGTAAATATCATCGAAATTGTTCGTAATTGCGCCCGGTGAGGCTATAAAAATTTGCTCCAGTATTGTGATTTTTTTTTCAAAATTTTGTACAATACTGGTATACGAGTAATGTAATTTATTAATATATTGGTATTGTAATTCAATTATGAAAATATGAAATTGCATGGATTTTTTGTATAGTGTAATGTTCAGCAGGATCAATAATATCTGTCAAAACTTTCATGTCCTCAATCCAGAACAGAAATTATATTGGCTTCTTAATAAAGAAAATGAGAAAATTCTAGCCAGTATTTGTAATTTGATAAAACAAAGCACAATATAATGAAATAATTGCTCTTTTACACTGTACACAGGCTGGCATGTTTAGAAAGGAAAAATATAATATAAATTGATAATATTTCTAAATAAATAGAATAAATTTAAAGAAAAACACATATTACTGGGTTCGATCTGAATTTCTTCTTAATTCATTTTAACATGCCTTTGCACTGTCGCTTGGTGCACTCTGTAATTGAGCAATAACATGATGACATATTTCCTCCAACTAGTTCTGCTCTAAACACGAGGTGACACATCCGAATGAATAATGATATTATAATAGATATAATAATTAACTAATATTTTTTTAAATTTATATATAGTATATAATTGTGTGAAAATGCAATTAATAGACGGGGTGTGTCAGAAGCACTGTCCCTTGGTGTTTTTAGCAGGTTTACGGCTTGTTAAGGAATATGCAACATATGTAAAGTTTCACACTGGATGTGCGATATAGGGGACAAACCACTAAATAATAATAATTATATTTATATTTTTAGAAATATAAAAACCCCAAACTACATATTTTTTTGTATGTCTTTTTTCTTTTGTGTGCATGTCTCATTTCTCAATCATGAATGTTTGTATTGTTAATGATGCCTCATGTGGGCCCTATGATTAGGCAATACAATGTATTCTATTCTATTAGGAGGTTCATGTCATCAACTGTTGGAAAGCATACTAAAAGTACAAGTTCATTGTGTATCATTTTATTGGCATTTATAACATGTATCAGTAATACATCACAATACACAACAATCATCATGATAATTCAACATGATAACAAAAAGTGATGATAACATTAATTGTCCTATTATGAGATGTCTTAAACTAGGTTCTGTTCTGCTATGTGCTCCAGGATGTTGCCGAAAGCTTGGTTACCACAGTTCCGCAAAAGAACTTTGATCATCAAACAAATTAAATTACTCAGTTTACAAAATTATACTCACAGCATCAACAGAACTTTGAAATTAAACAAAGTAACCAGTTAATTATATTGATTAATTTGAATTAAATTATCAATCATTAAATATAATCACATACATCTCAATATCCTTTTGATGTTTATATAAAGTTGCAAGGCTTGAAGTATATGGCTAGAATTTCAAACAAGGATAATAATCCTTTATTATTGGATGCATAAGCCTCTCAAAAACATTACATTTAAATGGGACATATTCCTGGTGTATCCTTGCAGAGAATATATTAAACACAAACAAAATAACTGAAAAAATATATATAGAGGTTACTAGCTTTAACAAGGAGAAATGGCATCTCACAAAATATTTGAAAAAACATTACTAGAAAACTATGAAAACATGTTTTTGGAGAAATTGAGGTCTTTTAATATCAACAATAAACTTTTTCTATACAGCTGCAAAATAAAGACAAATTATATTATAGAACCATTTATTGAAAATTCAAACTTTGAAAATAAAAAATTAATTGTGAAAATGAGAATAAGTGATCATGGTTTAGAAATTGAAAGAGGCAGATATAATAAAAATAAATAGAGAACAACGAATTTGTAGGCAATGTCACCTAAATGTAATTGAAGACGAGGAACACTTCATCTTTCATTGCCAAAAAAAACGAATTATTAAAAAAGGAATGTTTAACCCAGATTGTCTTATGCAATTTGCTGCCATTTTCATTCAAGTCATTAGCACTGAGGAGAGTGGACTCAATATAACTGCATAATTATTATGTTTGTTTTAATGTATGATTGATTTGTACGGTTTTAGCATTGCAATAATTTCTGAATAGACTGCATTTTAAAATGTTGCATGGTGCATCATAATATTTATTTTTGTGTATTTCTCTATGACTTTGATTTTTGTTTACAGTTTGATAAAGATGAAGTACAAGGACTTTTCAATAGTGGTACAGAGTCTTGGGCAGTCCTTATATGGAGCTACAAGTGTATACCAGGTGCAAAGTACATCGGGAGACCACCTGACCATTTTAATGTTATAGACCTTCCAGGGATGCCAGTTCTGGATCTGCAATCTTCAGCATGTTCTTGTACCGGAAATCCCCAGAATACTAGGATTCAGAATTTTACAAACCTCACTTATGTTGAAAGCAATTCAGAAGATGATGGTGACCAACATGATGGAGAAGCTAATGATGCTGGTGATGAACTTTATACAACAACTTTTCCAATTAAGGGTTCAACTTACAACGACATCTACCAAGAAAATTTAAAAACTGTGCAAAGGGCTTTGCGACTAAAAAAACCAATGACAATACAATTAGAACAGGAGCCGGACAATCCAAAAGATTCCAATGCCATTCTTGTAAAAGTATGTGTGGACGATCTATTTTTAATTATTGGCTACATTGGTGTTAAAAAATTACCTAAAGTTGTTTCAGCAATTCGTTTACGGGAAATTGTAGACATTAAAGTCAAATCCGTGACTACATGGTTGGTGAGAAACCTGAACATTCGTAAACTGAGATGTTATATCCAGATGTGTAAGAAGAACAAGTGGTTGCCAGATAATGAACTGAACACGTACAATTCTAATTTATAATGTTTTCATTGAATATTTATGAATGACAACAAGATGTTGCTACGTCGTGCTAAGAATACCCCCACTCGTTCATTTGTGTCAAATTTGTATATATCTGAAGGGGTACCAGACAACTCGGCCCGCGGACAACTCGGACCGAGACAAGTCACAATCTAATTCTAGTACCTGAAGTGTATATCAGTAAAGTAAGCAATAGTTTTCCAAATGTTGCCACTAATACCGTTAATAACAAAATTCTAATAAAATATTGCACATAAATTATAGAATCTTGTTATTTTTATTGGTATAATAAAACAATTAATTACCTTTCATGAGGTCACTATGAACATGGTAAAATGAGGTTCCTTGACCTGACCCACTCAGTGATCTGATCTGACCTCCACCTATGGCCTTGATCAGGTCAGGTCACCATGTGTGCCAGGTCTTGGGTCCTCATTTCACCATGCTAACCTCTTAAAAATTGTGCTCTCTGTGTATGCAAACAAAAATGTACAAATACTTACTTCCTCGTACAGTTCCACAAGTCTGCTTGATAAATTCACTTGCTTTAAACCAGTAATTGTTGTCATCATTCATAGCAGGCCATTCGTTTTCTGAGTTCTGAGCATCTTTGTGCAAAGCAACATATTCTACCAGGGAGCGCAATTCCTGCTGTGACCAAGTTCTATTTCTACTTCTCTTCCTTGGAGGGCTCTTTTGTGGTGTGCATTTTTGAGGCGACCAACTAATATTCCTGTTGCGCTTATGTGAAAATCCCTGAAATACACAATGGCAACATGAAACAATCTTGATACATATAACTGCACATGTGCATATACATATATTAAATGCCTCTTATAGACAACAAAATAGAGTAGGTAGATATACAGATTTGGACAAACTTTTTTATGATATGTTTTGATGAGTACAGGTAGGTAAGGGCAATGAATTTTAACCTTTGGCAGCCATCTTTTGTGTCAAGCAAATTATTGTGTCTAGCTAAAAACTGTGTCCACATTCACTTTAAAGTACACTTGTTCACATTTCCTTGGTCGACATGATGTGGTTGTATCATGCTGAGCTCGGCATAGCCCTATATTTGTTCAAATCAAAGGGCTGAACTTGATTTACATTAGATTTTATATTTAAATAAAATAATGTTTACTAAAGAATAGTTGTGTAGTTTTTTTTTGGTGAATGAAACATGTATTGAAAAAAGAACGGATATGAAGTAAATGTGCATGAGAGAAAACCTGAGCAAGTATAAACAAAAGGAACCTGTGCACTTTTATTGCTGTATTATGGATGTCTAACTAGTTTCTGGAAGAATTGTTTTTTGCTCGCCATAATTCAAACTTCATGATAAAATACTACTATCAGTTTCTCTTTTAACAAAATCGTGCTGTAATGGAGTGTAACACCACTTTCTGAGGGTAAGATGGTTATGAATGAATAGAAAAATGATTGGTGAAGCGATTTATATAAGGTTTATGATAGAAAATAAAATCCGATAGCCACGAAACGTGGAAATGTGCCGATACTATGGCTGTGAGGCAAATTTGATGGTTTCCGTATGTATCACCCTCTGTCGTTGAACGGCTACAGCAAGATTATCAATGCCGTTAAACGACAGAGGAATCTCTGACTACATTCAATATAGTCGTTGAGTGGAACGTCATGCGATCACGTGATAAATCGATTTATGTACACGACACTTAACATGCAATATTCAAAGAGTGTTTGATCAAAAGTAGGAACTCTCACTGTTTATATCAAGTAACTCTTATTGTTTTGGATTAATTTTTGTTTTCAAATAATATATTGAAGGACAATAAGAAATTTTGATTAACAAAATAATAAAAATAAAATAAAAATAGGGAACCGCATCGGTAGCGTAATGGTTAGCGTGCTCGCCTCGAGTGCAATAGATTGTGGGTACGAACTGCGGTCTTGTCAAACAAAAGAATATAAAATTAGTATTTGTTGCTTCTCCGCTAAGAACGCAGCATTAAGGAGAAAGAGCAAAGACTGATTGGCTCGGAATCAGAATAATGTGTCCGAGTGGAGCGACATATCTACCCAATGACTGTTGTTAGCTCACCTTGCCAAAGACAATATGAGCTTTTACCATCACTTGGCGCCCGTCGTCCGTCGTCTGTCGTTCATTAACTATTCACATTTTAATCTTCTCCTCTGAAACGCCTCAACCAAATGAAGTGAAAGTTAGTAGGACGCATCTACGGAAGGTCCTCTGTAACGATTACTCATTTCGTCCCGATCCGTTTACAAACATGTTCGCCACAAGCGATTCTTGTTTCTGATTGGCAGATTTAAAAAACAAATCTCCTCCTCTAAAACTTCTTAGCCAAATGAACCGAAACTTGGTATGAAGCAACTATGGAAGGTCTTCTATAAAGAGTGCTCATTTCATCCCAATCCGTTAACAAATATGGTCTCCACAGACAATTCTTGTTTCTAATTGGCCGATTTGATCAAATCTTCTCCTCTCAAAATGCTTAGCCAAATGAAGCGAAACTTGGTAGGAAGCAATTATGAAAGGTCTTCTATAAAGATTGCACATGTCATCCCGATCCGTTGACAAACATGGTCGCCACAGACAATTCGTGTTTCTGATTGGCCGATTTCTAACAATCTTCTTCTCTGAAACTGCTTAGCCAAATGATCCGAACTTTGGTGGGAAGCACCTATAGAAGGTTCTGTCTGTATTAAGTTTCCTCAAAGCAGAATAAAAGGTGAACGACATTTTTCAGTGAGCAAAGCACGAACATTTGTCGTATTACAACTTGTAACGAACGTTGCTTTAATCGAGTACACCTAACATTTTCTTTGTATACAAACTGCCAAAGTCGTCCGTGCGGAAAGGAATTCAATACTACAGCCTTTGTTAATTTGCTTATCTGTAATGTTAATGTAAACATTATACTGTGAAGAAACATAAATATCGTATCCATGAAGTTATTTCCACAGAGTAACTTACTTCGTTATCAACGAGTATAAAATTAAAATATTGCGTTATAAAAAGAATCTCCTACTACTCAATTGATGCGCCTGGACAGCTACTTAAAGTGAGTGTAGCGTATTGAGCACCAACCGTGACGTCAGTGCCACAAAAAGCATTAACAATATTTACATACTGACAAACCCGGTTATTTATAAATGACCCAACCGGTTTGTATACATGTTTACATTTTGACCAAGCCGGATTTCAAAAACATCTGTTGACATCATGTTTTAGGGTATAACTAGTTACTAATTGACTTTTCATCAACAAAATAGTATTTTAAGTAAAATCAATCATTCATCAATATTTTTTTCTTTTTGGGCAACATTTAATTCATTGGTAAATGCAAGATATAGCGATATTTCAGTTGATTGTAATGATTTTGAAGCCGGATTCCTTATAACTTTTAGAAAAATCTAATTTTACACTGCAAAAATAAATGATATTTGGACAAAAAATGAAATTAATAATAATAACAATCATAAAGCATCATAATTCAAAACATTATATACACAGTATACAGGGGCGGATCCAGGATTTGTGGTTAGGGGGGGGCGTGAGTAGGCGAGGGGTCTGGGGACCGCTTAAGGTCTCGGCCCAGCGGGTCCAGGGCAGAGTCCTGGTAGGGGGCCCAGGGGGCAAGCTCTGGGGGTTTGAGGAATTACCGACATTTATTTGAACGACAATTTTGAACCAACCACACCATTTTTATCAGACCAAAAAAACTTGACTTTGAGTCTTAATTTTGTCGGATAATTGTTAACAGTATGTTTTTGTCAGATTATAAGAACCTAAAGTAAAACTTTTTTTGAACAACCGTGATGCGAATTGTTCAACTCATGACTGATCGATCACGATATTTTAACCCTTCAAAGAACTATTGGTTTAGTTTTAACTCATTCCTCATTTCACTAATTGGTCTGTACTTTCGGTGCTTGTCCTTTCGGGTGGTTCTAGTTAATACTGCCCGTCCGGATGGAGCTTTTTTTTTTCGTCGTTTGATTCATTCATTGAAAACGTATGATTCGACCGTTCTTGTTAAAAGACAAACAAAAGCGGAAATTGTCAATACATGAACTTGTTGATTTCTGATTAGCTAACGTAACTAAATTAGATGATCAGAACCGTTTCATGCAGCATGAATGTTAACATATTCGCCTTTGTTTGTCTATAAACAAGAACGAATCATACGCTATTTACCAATTTCCAAAACATATATTTTTTTGGTCAGAATCGTAGCTTTAACGTTGTATTACATATGCTTTGCGAAATTTAGGGGGGGGGGGGGGGGGGAGGGCGCACGCCCCGCACGCCCCCCTCTAAATCCGCCTCTGGTATATTTATAAATACTTACGATAATTATCCGTGTCTGCTTTAAAATATCCCGGATGTTGACCAAACATTTTCGATCGGAGCTCTTCAGCTCTTTGACGACAGTGGTTTAGCCTGAACGATATTATTAATGCCGATATTATTGAATGTGAGCTATAATAACAGGCATCACGATCTACCGTGCTGGTATTATCACTAGGTTTCTCACATCTTTTCGTCGATATCACAAATGTGTCACGTGTGTATAATTTCAAGTCAAAATTGAAAACAAACTTCATATGCAATAATCAGTAGTTCAATTTAAAGAAAACTCGCTGATAACAGACACAACTGACGGACGAAATATTCAACACACGATCCTAGTGTGAAAAACAATGTAGTGTCATCAATGCATTTACAATTTACAGGTGTCCAGAGTAAATTTAAAACGGAAAATATTGAAAACAACAATTTAGCAAAGTTAGAAATTGGAAAGGCAATCGTTCCCACTCCAATGAAATTTTCACCGGACCACGTGCTAAGGGAACAACCATTTAACGTGAGGGGTGGGGGGTTATGGTTTTTTTCAAAACATTTATTCTGATTCCCAATGTTGCTGAAAAAAATATTCTGATTTTGATGGAGGAAAAAAAAATAATCTGATTCAGAGTTTTTGTCATATAACCTAATGTTAAATTTTGAAGAAAAAAATTCGCGCTTTGCGCGTCAAAAAAAAAATGTTCTAACTCTTGTGTTGTCCGAAAAATTTCTGAACGAAACAAAAAACCATAACCCCCCCCCGAAAACGAAAAACGAAAACAAGCAAAAAAAAAAAAAAAATCCACTTGAGCAGCATTCTTGCCTTTTAAAATCCAGATAGTATCAAAATGTAATGTCTAATATCTCCTTGAGGAATTGAGATCTTTAGAGTTCTCCACCATGTAATGATGAAGCAGGACACAACGCGTGCCCTGCAACAATCACAAATTAAATGAAATGACAAAAACACGTCTGCTGCCATTTAGTTATTGATTGATTGATTGATTGATTTTTTTTTTGATTTTTTAATAAGATTTTTAAAACTACAAAGATACCCTACACAGGGCATCTCTATTAAATCCCTAATTTCCGCTGTGATGTAGATTCGGACTTTGCTAGAAGATGTCTTCGATCGATGTTGCATTTGTCGGAATTGAGTCATCTTCAATTTGATTGTCATTATCAGTTTGAACAGCTGTTGCCATTTCACCTTTCACTAATTCTATAATTTCATCAGGATGACAAACGTTAGTTGGAAATATGATCGTGTTACGATCCACTAATGCTGCTATATGTCTTTGTTTCATGGTAAGATTGTCTAATCTGGTTTGGTTACTTTAAACTTATTTGATAGACAGACAAGATGTCTTTTTCGACTATACATTCAGACAAACATTGACAAAATTCTTGTAAAGTATTAGCTGTAAGAATAAAACAAACTCTGACACTCAAGCGGGTGAAAATGATAATCTTGTTAAAATAATTCCTGAAAGTCAAATGGTCGGAGCTTTAAGCCCGATTTGTTTAGCTAAATTAAGTTTGGAAAGCATAATATAAAGAAAAAATGTCATGAACAAGGCGATTTCTTCCAACCAATTTTCTTAGTTATCCTTGTTTTTACACTTACATCAATGCCAAAACAGAGCACATAATTACAGTTGTGTCTTTCGAATGATCTGACATAACTGAATTTTCCAATAAATCATCGGAAACTTCAGTTATGTCATCCAAGATAAAAAAAAATAAATCAATCTGCTATATTTGAATGTGTCGTGTTTTATTGCTTCTTCTTCAGAATATCTCCAGAAGAGGTCTAGATTCATTTTTTTGGACGCTTCATCAGAAAATATTCTGGAGATGTACAGAAGAGAGCAATCAAACACGACCGCAAAACTTCATATCTGAAGATTACTTGCTGGCATAATAATTTACGAAATTCATAGGAAATTTAAAGTTATATTTCCAATTCATGATATATATAGACCCACGATAGTTTCGTTCCTTTGGCTAATACATCTGGTGACAATGTTAAGGTCATCACTAGTTATCGAATATTCAAAACGGTGCCATTGGTGGTTACCAAGGGTCGTTCTTAAACGAACCTCTTATCCGTTTAGCAGCAAATGAACTCTTGTTTATCTTTACATTCACACCTTGTTAATTGGGTGCATGTGTACTGTGTTGTTTATTTTGTGTCGACCTGATATTCATTTGTAGCTAACTGTAGTGCCTAACATGCTAACATAGTTGATGAATAGGACTGACAACACCTTACAAGTGGTAAGATGAACCTTAAACTACTAAAGAAAGAGTAATAATTATAATTGAGGCTTTTTAGGATAGGCCTATTCTCTTCTGTAGCAATGTATCTAAACTAAAAATGTCACGGGTAATTTATTTCATACATGTTTAGTTTAATACATGCATACAGCCTTGCCATATGAGTAAATATACCCACAGCTATAGATTAATGCGTTTCTTATCACTTTCCTAGATCTAGACCTATAACCGTGAAATTTCCGACGGTAAAACACACCTTTTGTAGATGTAATGCGTACATGTCATGTATTTCACCATGTCAAAATTACACAAAATCTAAACAGGCCAACACATAAGTGTGGGTTTATCTGCCTCCTTTCGTGCAAAATTATAATGATCATATTGCTATCATTACACTTGTAATTTGGACGGATAGGTACAAAACTTTTTTTTGCAGGTAACTATTAATTCTTGTAATTGCAAATGGAATGTTTTTCATAAAAATCATATTTATTTATATCTGTTTACATTGATTCTTTGTATTGTCTATATATAATTGAAAAAAAAGTAGATTTGAAGTTAACTTCCTTTATAAAGCCAAGATATGGGTTCATGTATATATATGTAAGTATTAAAGTACTATAATTTTAAGGCAAATTTTCATTTTATTAAAATATTGACCCAATTAACTTTTTTTACGGGTATGTCTAAACACCGCTCAGGACTCCTGAGTGCACTCAGGACATGATGCAGCTATTTTAGCTTGACCACAGGACATGTTTATGACTTCAGTACATTATAGTTATTGAGCTGTCAAAGTTTTGTACCGATAACTTGAACAATTTAGGAGTTATGAAGGATTTTCTTATATCCCTTTGACATGCCACCCATTACACAACCAGATGACTGATTGATCATGCATGAAAATCCAATAAACAAATTACTATCCTTTCTTGGCCAAACAAAATGGTGTCTTCAACCTATGCCAACATTTTGAAATATCATATTCAAGGTATGCCAACAAACATTATATTACAGGTGTTTATATAACAATTAATGACAGTTACAGGTAAGTAAATTTGGAAATGCAGGTCTCAAAGGTGAAATTTATTATAAAAAAAAAATAAACAAAAAACAATCTAAAAATCTAAGAATAAGTCTGTTAAAATTTAACAACTTGAAAAAAAAAAAATTAAACTTGTAAAAATTTATATATAAAATAAAAATCTGGTAAAATTAAACAAAAATCTGTAAATAAAAAAGATGAAAATGTAAAATTTTAGAATAATTTAAATAAACAATCTTTCTAAAATGTATGAATTAAAAAATAGTATATAATACTTGTGCAATTAAGCAATTTTCTCAAGTTATTTATAAATTTAGAATTATCATAATTTTTAAGAGTATTTTTTAATTGCTCACTCCAAGCTAATTAATCATAAGATAATTCAGTTCACTCCAAGCTAATTATTTATAAGATAATTTGAAGTATGATAAAAAAAAAATATCTGTGCTTATAATATCCTAATTTATTTTCATGAAGTATGATATAAAAATATATATGCTTATAATATCATATTTTATTTTCATAATGATTGATGTTAAAATATATGTGCTTATAATATCCTAATTATTTTTATAAAGTTTGATATTAAATATATGTGCTGTCAGATATACTGATATTTTTTTTTTATTTCCATAAAATATGATTTTAAATACATACTTAGTTTATTCACTCAATACTCACACAAAAACAAGACAACCTTACATTAGAAATTAATTGTGGACTTGGAGTACATTGACATCTTCCCCGATTTTACACTAATTATATAACAATTAACCTATTCAACCTATGCCAACAATCTTTTTTACCTTTTTATATATACATGTATTTTTAAAAATGTTGGCATAGGTTGAATAAAATACACCATAAAATGGATTTATATATATTTTTTTTAATAAAAATAATTATTCATAACAAAAACAAGTATACATAATAAATAGCTATATGCATGAAAAATGTTTAGTGCGTACATACTTAGTATTACAATCACAAAGTTTAAAAATATGAATACTTTAAGGAGAGATTTTTTGTTGTTGCGTAAATTCTATGCCAATTAAAATTATTTTAAAAAGTACATGCAATAAGAATTATTTTTAAATAAAAAGTACATACTATGGAAATTATAAAAAAAAAATTAAAGTACATAATGTGTATTATGATAGTTTATAAAATAGATTTTTAATGAAGTGATGATCATTTATCTTTACATGTACTTGTTACTTGTTGAATGTGTATTTAAAATAATATGACGGAAGCAAAACACAATATACAATATTTCAATTAAATCAGTTATAGTTCTAAAGACATAATGAGTTGAAGGATGGAAAAAGAAAGTTTTAATATCTTGGCTGTGTACGATTGGTTCGAGGTCGTTTGTTCTGGTGAGGTTTCTTGGCAAGTTTCTGGGGTTTCGGAAATTTGAAATCTGAACATGTAGATTTGATGGCTGTGACTAGAGGAGTGTGGTCGTTCAACTTTTGAAATAAGTGCTCACACTGCTCGAGTGTCTTTGAAAACTACCATTGGTGAGAAACACTATGTCTTTTGTATTTTCCACAGAGTTCGTAGTTTCCGGTACCATAAAGAGATCGTTTTAAGCCTTCATGTTGAATGCGAACGACGTTCAATAGTTTGGTTATCAGCTTGGGAATGGGTTGTGGCGTCCAATCAATGGCTTTTTTGAAGACATGATTAATCGAATCACATTTGTTGTTTGTCCATAATCGTTCATGCTGTAGTTATGATTTTGGCTGAAGAACGTGGTCTTCTAGTCGGTCTCTAAAGACGGCTGTTGTAATACGACTCAACTAATACCAAGCATACATAAGAATTATATGAAATAATACCTCTGCCAATCTGTCGAGAGACTCGTGATAGTTGTTACCGGATTCCAGTGATAACCAAGGACGAAACATTGTGCTTAACTGTTGAGAGCAATTTTACAAATGGCTCGGAAAAGACCAGAATGGGTTTTTTTCCCAAAAAAATCTCATTTTACTGAAATGGTTTCATTGTGTAAGATGTCTATCATTTTCATAACAACGTTTCATTGTGTAAGATGTCTATCATTTTACTGAAATAGTTTCATTGTGTAAGATGTCTATCATTTTACTGAAATGGTTTCATTGTGTAAGATGTCTATCATTTTACTGAAATGGTTTCATTGTGTAAGATGTCTATCATTTTACTGAAATAGTTTCATTGTGTAAGATGTCTATCATTTTCTTAACAATGTTTCATTGTGTAAGATGTCTATCATTTTATTTTCTTAACAACGTTTCATTGTGTAAGATGTCTATCATTTTCTTAACAACGTTTCATTGTGTAAGATGTCTATCATTTTCTTAACAACGTTTCATTGTGTAAGATGTCTATCATTTTACTGAAATGGTTTCATTGTGTAAGATGTCTATCATTTTACTGAAATAGTTTCATTGTGTAAGATGTCTATCATTTTACTGAAATGGTTTCATTGTGTAAGATGTCTATCATTTTACTGAAATGGTTTCATTGTGTAAGATGTCTATCATTTTACTGAAATAGTTTCATTGTGTAAGATGTCTATCATTTTCTTAACAACGTTTCATTGTGTAAGATGTCTATCATTTTCTTAACAACGTTTCATTGTGTAAGATGTCTATCATTTTCTTAACAACGTTTCATTGTGTAAGATGTCTATCATTTTACTGAAATGGTTTCATTGTGTAAGATGTCTATCATTTTCATAACAACGTTTCATTGTGTAAGATGTCTATCATTTTACTGAAATAGTTTCATTGTGTAAGATGTCTATCATTTTACTGAAATGGTTTCATTGTGTAAGATGTCTATCATTTTACTGAAATGGTTTCATTGTGTAAGATGTCTATCATTTTACTGAAATAGTTTCATTGTGTAAGATGTCTATCATTTTCTTAACAATGTTTCATTGTGTAAGATGTCTATCATTTTATTTTCTTAACAACGTTTCATTGTGTAAGATGTCTATCATTTTCTTAACAACGTTTCATTGTGTAAGATGTCTATCATTTTCTTAACAACGTTTCATTGTGTAAGATGTCTATCATTTTATTTTCTTAACAACGTTTCATTGTGTAAGATGTCTATCATTTTCTTAACAACGTTTCATTGTGTAAGATGTCTATCATTTTCTTAACAACGTTTCATTGTGTAAGATGTCTATCATTTTACTGAAATGGTTTCATTGTGTAAGATGTCTATCATTTTACTGAAATAGTTTCATTGTGTAAGATGTCTATCATTTTACTGAAATGGTTTCATTGTGTAAGATGTCTATCATTTTACCGAAATAGTTTCATTGTGTAAGATGTCTATCATTTTATTTTCTTAACAACGTTTCATTGTGTAAGATGTCTATCATTTTATTTTCTTAACAACGTTTCATTGTGTAAGATGTCTATCATTTTCTTAACAACGTTTCATTGTGTAAGATGTCTATCATTTTCTTAACAACGTTTCATTGTGTAAGATGTCTATCATTTTACTGAAATGGTTTCATTGTGTAAGATGTCTATCATTTTACTGAAATAGTTTCATTGTGTAAGATGTCTATCATTTTACTGAAATGGTTTCATTGTGTAAGATGTCTATCATTTTACTGAAATGGTTACATTGTGTAAGATGTCTATCATTTTACTGAAATAGTTTCATTGTGTAAGATGTCTATCATTTTATTTTCTTAACAACGTTTCATTGTGTAAGATGTCTATCATTTTATTTTCTTAACAACGTTTCATTGTGTAAGATGTCTATCATTTTCTTAACAACGTTTCATTGTGTAAGATGTCTATCATTTTCTTAACAACGTTTCATTGTGTAAGATGTCTATCATTTTACTGAAATGGTTTCATTGTGTAAGATGTCTATCATTTTACTGAAATAGTTTCATTGTGTAAGATGTCTATCATTTTACTGAAATGGTTTCATTGTGTAAGATGTCTATCATTTTACTGAAATGGTTACATTGTGTAAGATGTCTATCATTTTACTGAAATAGTTTCATTGTGTAAGATGTCTATCATTTTACTGAAATGGTTTCATTGTGTAAGATGTCTATCATTTTCTTAACAACGTTTCATTGTGTAAGATGTCTATCATTTTACTGAAATGGTTTCATTGTGTAAGATGTCTATCATTTTACTGAAATGGTTTCATTGTGTAAGATGTCTATCATTTTACTGTAATAATTTCATTGTGTAAGATGTCTATCATTTTCTTAGCAATGTTTCATTGTGTAAGATGTCTATCATTTTCTTAACAACCTTTCATTGTGTAAGATGTCTATCATTTTACTGAAATGGTTTCATTGTGTAAGATGTCTATCATTTTACTGAAATGGTTTCATTGTGTAAGATGTCTATCATTTTACTGAAATAGTTTCATTGTGTAAGATGTCTATCATTTTCTTAACAATGTTTCATTGTGTAAGATGTCTATCATTTTATTTTCTTAACAACGTTTCATTGTGTAAGATGTCTATCATTTTACTGAAATGGTTTCATTGTGTAAGATGTCTATCATTTTACTGAAATAGTTTCATTGTGTAAGATGTCTATCATTTTCTTAACAACGTTTCATTGTGTAAGATGTCTATCATTTTCTTAACAACGTTTCATTGTGTAAGATGTCTATCATTTTCTTAACAACGTTTCATTGTGTAAGATGTCTATCATTTTCTTAACAACGTTTCATTGTGTAAGATGTCTATCATTTTACTGAAATGGTTTCATTGTGTAAGATGTCTATCATTTTACTGAAATAGTTTCATTGTGTAAGATGTCTATCATTTTACTGAAATGGTTTCATTGTGTAAGATGTCTATCATTTTACTGAAATGGTTTCATTGTGTAAGATGTCTATCATTTTACTGAAATAGTTTCATTGTGTAAGATGTCTATCATTTTACTGAAATGGTTTCATTGTGTAAGATGTCTATCATTTTCTTAACAACGTTTCATTGTGTAAGATGTCTATCATTTTACTGAAATGGTTTCATTGTGTAAGATGTCTATCATTTTACTGAAATGGTTTCATTGTGTAAGATGTCTATCATTTTACTGTAATAATTTCATTGTGTAAGATGTCTATCATTTTCTTAGCAATGTTTCATTGTGTAAGATGTCTATCATTTTCTTAACAACCTTTCATTGTGTAAGATGTCTATCATTTTACTGAAATGGTTTCATTGTGTAAGATGTCTATCATTTTACTGAAATAGTTTCATTGTGTAAGATGTCTATCATTTTCTTAACAACGTTTCATTGTGTAAGATGTCTATCATTTTCTTAACAACGTTTCATTGTGTAAGATGTCTATCATTTTCTTAACAACGTTTCATTGTGTAAGATGTCTATCATTTTACTGAAATGGTTTCATTGTGTAAGATGTCTATCATTTTCATAACAACGTTTCATTGTGTAAGATGTCTATCATTTTACTGAAATAGTTTCATTGTGTAAGATGTCTATCATTTTACTGAAATGGTTTCATTGTGTAAGATGTCTATCATTTTACTGAAATGGTTTCATTGTGTAAGATGTCTATCATTTTACTGAAATAGTTTCATTGTGTAAGATGTCTATCATTTTCTTAACAATGTTTCATTGTGTAAGATGTCTATCATTTTATTTTCTTAACAACGTTTCATTGTGTAAGATGTCTATCATTTTCTTAACAACGTTTCATTGTGTAAGATGTCTATCATTTTCTTAACAACGTTTCATTGTGTAAGATGTCTATCATTTTATTTTCTTAACAACGTTTCATTGTGTAAGATGTCTATCATTTTCTTAACAACGTTTCATTGTGTAAGATGTCTATCATTTTCTTAACAACGTTTCATTGTGTAAGATGTCTATCATTTTACTGAAATGGTTTCATTGTGTAAGATGTCTATCATTTTACTGAAATAGTTTCATTGTGTAAGATGTCTATCATTTTACTGAAATGGTTTCATTGTGTAAGATGTCTATCATTTTACCGAAATAGTTTCATTGTGTAAGATGTCTATCATTTTATTTTCTTAACAACGTTTCATTGTGTAAGATGTCTATCATTTTATTTTCTTAACAACGTTTCATTGTGTAAGATGTCTATCATTTTCTTAACAACGTTTCATTGTGTAAGATGTCTATCATTTTCTTAACAACGTTTCATTGTGTAAGATGTCTATCATTTTACTGAAATGGTTTCATTGTGTAAGATGTCTATCATTTTACTGAAATAGTTTCATTGTGTAAGATGTCTATCATTTTACTGAAATGGTTTCATTGTGTAAGATGTCTATCATTTTACTGAAATGGTTACATTGTGTAAGATGTCTATCATTTTACTGAAATAGTTTCATTGTGTAAGATGTCTATCATTTTACTGAAATGGTTTCATTGTGTAAGATGTCTATCATTTTCTTAACAACGTTTCATTGTGTAAGATGTCTATCATTTTACTGAAATGGTTTCATTGTGTAAGATGTCTATCATTTTACTGAAATGGTTTCATTGTGTAAGATGTCTATCATTTTACTGTAATAATTTCATTGTGTAAGATGTCTATCATTTTCTTAGCAATGTTTCATTGTGTAAGATGTCTATCATTTTCTTAACAACCTTTCATTGTGTAAGATGTCTATCATTTTACTGAAATGGTTTCATTGTGTAAGATGTCTATCATTTTACTGAAATGGTTTCATTGTGTAAGATGTCTATCATTTTACTGAAATAGTTTCATTGTGTAAGATGTCTATCATTTTCTTAACAATGTTTCATTGTGTAAGATGTCTATCATTTTATTTTCTTAACAACGTTTCATTGTGTAAGATGTCTATCATTTTACTGAAATGGTTTCATTGTGTAAGATGTCTATCATTTTACTGAAATAGTTTCATTGTGTAAGATGTCTATCATTTTCTTAACAACGTTTCATTGTGTAAGATGTCTATCATTTTCTTAACAACGTTTCATTGTGTAAGATGTCTATCATTTTCTTAACAACGTTTCATTGTGTAAGATGTCTATCATTTTCTTAACAACGTTTCATTGTGTAAGATGTCTATCATTTTACTGAAATGGTTTCATTGTGTAAGATGTCTATCATTTTACTGAAATAGTTTCATTGTGTAAGATGTCTATCATTTTACTGAAATGGTTTCATTGTGTAAGATGTCTATCATTTTACTGAAATGGTTTCATTGTGTAAGATGTCTATCATTTTACTGAAATAGTTTCATTGTGTAAGATGTCTATCATTTTACTGAAATGGTTTCATTGTGTAAGATGTCTATCATTTTCTTAACAACGTTTCATTGTGTAAGATGTCTATCATTTTACTGAAATGGTTTCATTGTGTAAGATGTCTATCATTTTACTGAAATGGTTTCATTGTGTAAGATGTCTATCATTTTACTGTAATAATTTCATTGTGTAAGATGTCTATCATTTTCTTAGCAATGTTTCATTGTGTAAGATGTCTATCATTTTCTTAACAACCTTTCATTGTGTAAGATGTCTATCATTTTACTGAAATGGTTTCATTGTGTAAGATGTCTATCATTTTACTGAAATAGTTTCATTGTGTAAGATGTCTATCATTTTCTTAACAACGTTTCATTGTGTAAGATGTCTATCATTTTCTTAACAACGTTTCATTGTGTAAGATGTCTATCATTTTCTTAACAACGTTTCATTGTGTAAGATGTCTATCATTTTACTGAAATGGTTTCATTGTGTAAGATGTCTATCATTTTCATAACAACGTTTCATTGTGTAAGATGTCTATCATTTTACTGAAATAGTTTCATTGTGTAAGATGTCTATCATTTTACTGAAATGGTTTCATTGTGTAAGATGTCTATCATTTTACTGAAATGGTTTCATTGTGTAAGATGTCTATCATTTTACTGAAATAGTTTCATTGTGTAAGATGTCTATCATTTTCTTAACAATGTTTCATTGTGTAAGATGTCTATCATTTTATTTTCTTAACAACGTTTCATTGTGTAAGATGTCTATCATTTTCTTAACAACGTTTCATTGTGTAAGATGTCTATCATTTTCTTAACAACGTTTCATTGTGTAAGATGTCTATCATTTTATTTTCTTAACAACGTTTCATTGTGTAAGATGTCTATCATTTTCTTAACAACGTTTCATTGTGTAAGATGTCTATCATTTTCTTAACAACGTTTCATTGTGTAAGATGTCTATCATTTTACTGAAATGGTTTCATTGTGTAAGATGTCTATCATTTTACTGAAATAGTTTCATTGTGTAAGATGTCTATCATTTTACTGAAATGGTTTCATTGTGTAAGATGTCTATCATTTTACCGAAATAGTTTCATTGTGTAAGATGTCTATCATTTTATTTTCTTAACAACGTTTCATTGTGTAAGATGTCTATCATTTTATTTTCTTAACAACGTTTCATTGTGTAAGATGTCTATCATTTTCTTAACAACGTTTCATTGTGTAAGATGTCTATCATTTTCTTAACAACGTTTCATTGTGTAAGATGTCTATCATTTTACTGAAATGGTTTCATTGTGTAAGATGTCTATCATTTTACTGAAATGGTTACATTGTGTAAGATGTCTATCATTTTACTGAAATAGTTTCATTGTGTAAGATGTCTATCATTTTACTGAAATGGTTTCATTGTGTAAGATGTCTATCATTTTCTTAACAACGTTTCATTGTGTAAGATGTCTATCATTTTACTGAAATGGTTTCATTGTGTAAGATGTCTATCATTTTACTGAAATGGTTTCATTGTGTAAGATGTCTATCATTTTACTGTAATAATTTCATTGTGTAAGATGTCTATCATTTTCTTAGCAATGTTTCATTGTGTAAGATGTCTATCATTTTCTTAACAACCTTTCATTGTGTAAGATGTCTATCATTTTACTGAAATGGTTTCATTGTGTAAGATGTCTATCATTTTACTGAAATGGTTTCATTGTGTAAGATGTCTATCATTTTACTGAAATAGTTTCATTGTGTAAGATGTCTATCATTTTCTTAACAATGTTTCATTGTGTAAGATGTCTATCATTTTATTTTCTTAACAACGTTTCATTGTGTAAGATGTCTATCATTTTACTGAAATGGTTTCATTGTGTAAGATGTCTATCATTTTACTGAAATAGTTTCATTGTGTAAGATGTCTATCATTTTCTTAACAACGTTTCATTGTGTAAGATGTCTATCATTTTATTTTCTTAACAACGTTTCATTGTGTAAGATGTCTATCATTTTCTTAACAACGTTTCATTGTGTAAGATGTCTATCATTTTCTTAACAACGTTTCATTGTGTAAGATGTCTATCATTTTACTGAAATGGTTTCATTGTGTAAGATGTCTATCATTTTACTGAAATAGTTTCATTGTGTAAGATGTCTATCATTTTACTGAAATGGTTTCATTGTGTAAGATGTCTATCATTTTACTGAAATGGTTTCATTGTGTAAGATGTCTATCATTTTACTGAAATAGTTTCATTGTGTAAGATGTCTATCATTTTACTGAAATGGTTTCATTGTGTAAGATGTCTATCATTTTACTGAAATGGTTTCATTGTGTAAGATGTCTATCATTTTACTGTAATAATTTCATTGTGTAAGATGTCTATCATTTTCTTAGCAATGTTTCATTGTGTAAGATGTCTATCATTTTCTTAACAACCTTTCATTGTGTAAGATGTCTATCATTTTACTGAAATGGTTTCATTGTGTAAGATGTCTATCATTTTACTGAAATAGTTTCATTGTGTAAGATGTCTATCATTTTCTTAACAACGTTTCATTGTGTAAGATGTCTATCATTTTCTTAACAATTTTGTAATAAACAATAACGATTGCTTTTATTAACATTTTAACTAATTATTAGTTGTTGTAGCTGTTCTGTGTGTCAACGCTTAAAAGTCTTCATCGCGAACATCAAAAGACATTAGAATAATAAATGATTTGAAAACTAAAAGTTCAACCAATATGAATAATAGTTTTTTTTTTTTGGAGGGGGGGGGGGGGGGGGGGTTTCTCCTGCAAATTTCAATAATATTTTCTAATTTCAAACTTCATAAAAAGAATTCTCATTACAATCAAGGATTTGTTCTACTATACAAATCCTTGTTACAATTTAAAAATGAAAATTTCTTGTTGCAAAATGAACTTAAATGAGCAGATAATTATTCTCATCTCATTTGCAATATTGATAAAAAAAAAATTCTCATGTTATATGTGCATATGTAAATTAAAAACAAATCACATTTTATATTGGGATAAATTCATTTTTATTTAGTTCCAGGATAAAGAAAATCTCTTGGAAATATGGATAAAAAAAATCAATTTCATATTGGAAAAAAAATAATACCATATTATTTCCGTATAGATTTAAATAAGTTTTCATTGCTGTTGCATATCTAGTACACAACAATGTATTAATTTTGTATATATTTCATTTTTCGATTCTTCGTTTTCACGTCAATCTAATTACTTTGTTTATTGCGCACTTGATGACCATCTCCACACCAATGGCTACAATAAACATGCGTTCACGCACGACTGACTACACAGCTATGGCATGTGTCGCACAAAAATGGTTACAACTTAAAAAATATTGATACTATTGATTTCAATCCTATTGCATACGATTGCAAATCAAATTTCAAATAAGATGATCTACTTAAATATCTGATAAACCCTTTTTGTTCATGTCCTGAGTGCACATTGTATGTCCTGAGCGGGGTTTAGACGTACCGCTTTTTGCCACCTTTTATTTTGATTAATTATTCAAAAACAACATACCAAAAATCATTAAAATATAACAAGAACAATAATTTTTCTTTACAGTTAACAATATTTTGTAATTTTAAAACACAATTACGCAATCGTGTGTAATCACCTCAATAATTATAATAATTTAAATGGATGCTCATTACATTCTTGGTGTACATTTATATAAAAAAAAATGTATTCTTTATTTGTTGGGCAAGTTTTATATACTGTCAAGCAAAAAAAGGGAACTTTGGTTTCAAAGCATACTCTTATCCTTATACCACAGGCACTTGTTTCATTCAAAAAATATAGGGGCATATATTTTTTGAATGAAACAAGTGCCTGTGCCTTATACCCTTGGTTAACTGGACAATGTCTGCTTCCATACTGAAAAGGCTCTGGAGCTGGGCCGTAAGCAGCATGACAAAACTGAAAATAATGGGGAGAACATATTACACGCAATACATTTTTTTTTAAACCAAAGATGTTATTATCCCCTCGCCAAGGAAGTTGCGAAGGGATATAGTAACGCTACCGTCCGTCCTTCCTTCCGTTCGTCCATCACATCCTTGTGAACACTCTAGAATCGACATCCTTCAATGGATTTTGACCAAACTTGGTACATATTTAGTCCTTGGGAGAATCTGGAACCCTATTGATTTTCCATGTCATAGGTCAAAGATAAATGTCACCGGGTCAAATTTTTACTGCATAACATCCTTCTGAACACTCTAGAATCAACATCCTTCAATGGAATTTGACCAAACTTGGTACATACATAGTCCTTAGGAGAGTCTGAAACCCTATTGATTTTCAAGGTCAAAGGTCAAGGGGTCAAATTTTTACCGCATAACATAGGTCAAAGGTAAATGTCACCGGGTCAAATTTTTACCATGTAACATCATTGTGAACATTCTAGAATCAAGATCCTTCAATGGATTTTGACCAAACTTGGCACATACGTAATCCTTAGGAGAGTCTGGAATCCTATTGATTTTCAAGGTCATAGGTCAAAGGTCAATGTCACCCGGTCAAATGTTTACTGCATAACATCCTTGTGAACACTCTAGAATCAACATTCTTCAATGGATTTTGACCAAACTTGGTACATACTTAGACCTTAAGAGAATCTGGAACCCTATTGATTTTCATGGTCAAAGGTCAAGGTCACAGGGTCTAATTTTTAGGTGGGGGGATACGCCACGCTTTGCGTTGTCCTTGTTTTTTGAGTTGTCTCCCTTATATTTGTGAATTTATTTATGTAAAGAAGTTATATTAGAAATAGCAAGCTTTCACTGTCACTGTGAAGCTTTATCACATAAGATAGTATTGGTTTATGGTGTTTAACGCCTCTTTCAACAATATTTCAGTTATATTGTGGTGGTCAGTTTTATTAGTAGAGGAAACTGGAGAAAACCACCGACCTGTCACAAGTCACTGACAGATAGTATTGGGTGCACCAAATACCTTGCATGCTGAATGAATTAGGTTATATTTTGGTACCTTGGAGTTCACATGGGTATGTTTATAAATGGATTGGAGAGGGTCAAACAAGATTGTGATATGATATTAAGCAGAATTGTAAATGTTATATAATTTTTATTTTTATTTAGAATAACCAAGAACCATGAAGTTAAAACATTTCACTATAAAGTTAAACTCTCCAGAGAAAGTATATGTGACAGGCACCAAACTTGAAGGGGTGGTGAATATTGGCTTTGAAAAACCAACCAAAATGAAATGTAAGTCAATTGTATCAGTTTTTGATTTGTTAGATGAAATTGAAAGCCGACCATGAAACAAATGGGTTTTATTTTGTTCTAACCGATAAATTTTGTTTCTATTTAATGGGGAGAATCCTTAAAAACCCTTTTTGCAAAATGTACAAATAATTCATGACTCTCTGGACATGACTGGTCTTCTGTAAACTTACATTTTAATCCTCTTCTTTGACACCACTGGACCAATAAGAACTAAACTTGGTAGGAATGTTTTATTGGATGGTTCTCTGCAAAATTTATGTTTTTTTTTAACTGATTGGAAAGACAGAAATGCAACACAAAAACAAGAGGACCTATTGTGTCAAGATGGGTGTTCTATGTTTCTGTATAAAGACTGTTACAAGATGACCCAATGTGCCAACAAGGATGTTATACATATCTATATAAGGACTGTTTATTTTTCAACCAATTTTGGTGAACTGTTTTTATTTATGTTCCTTATAAAATTCTTTTATATATCACAGGTATCATTAGGCTGTATTCACCTTCATAAATGAATAGTTATGTATAAAATATTCAACATTTCAGGTATAAATATCCATATTAAAGGAAAGGGAAAGTCACACTGGGAAAAAGATGAAGGATCAGATACAATTGATTATAGAGCCTATGAATATTACATCCAAGAAACTATTAAATTATACGGAGGTTTGATCTAGTTTTATTTATGCTGCAATTTCTGTCGTTGTTAAGAGACAATTTGTTTTCATGTATAGTCAAACCTGTTCATGAGGTCACCTCTATTAAGTCAAACCTGTTCATGAGGTCGCCTCTATTAAGTCAAACCTGTTCATGAGGTCACCTCTATTAAGTCAAACCTGTTCATGTGGTCACCTCTATTAAACAGTCAAACCTGTTCATGAGGTCACCTCTATTAAGTCAAACCAGTTCATGCGGTCACCTCTATTAAGTCAAACCTGTTCATGAGGTCACCTCTATTAAGTCAAACCTGTTCATGCGGTCACCTCTATTAAGTTAAACCTGTTCATGAGGTCACCTCTATTAAGTCAAACCTGTTCATGCGGTCACCTCTATTAAGTCAAACCTGTTCATGAGGTCACCTCTATTAAGTCAAACCTGTTCATGAGGTCACCTCTATTAAGCAGTCAAACCTGTTCATGAGGTCACCTCTATTAAGTCAAACCTGTTCATGCAGTCACATCTATTAAGTCAAACCTGTTCATGCGGTCACCTCTATTAAGTCAAACCTGTTCATGTGGTCACCTCTATTAAGCAGTCAAACCTGTTCATGTGGTCACCTCTATTAAGCAGTCAAACCTGTTCATGCGGTCACCTCTATTTAACAGTCAAACCTGTTCATGCGGTCACCTCTATTAAGCTGTCAAACCTGTTCATGTGATCACCTCTATTAAGCAGTCAAGCCTGTCTTATAAGGCCACCCTTTCTCTGTCCCAAAGGTGACCTCTTAATACAGGTTTGACTGTATATTGAATATGATATGTAGGGAGATGGTCAGTGCTATAACCTACCATCTTACAGCAAACAAATAACTGTGCTATTTCAGCTGAAAGCGAAGGTCAGCGTCCATTAAAATCAGTGATTTAGGATCTGGAATATAGGACATGCACAAAATTTTATCTTAAAACAGTTAACAGAATAACAGTGACAACAAAAAAATACTTGACTAAATAATATGTAATTGCCACTACAATGTCAAACAGATTGGGAGAGTTAACATTGTTTAATATCAAGGGACAGTGTTTCAACTATGTTTCATCCAAAACAAATTATATCATGTTTATTAAGTGTAAATATTGTTACTTCAGTTCTCGCTCTAACCCACTTGCCCCAAGCCTGGGACAAGTAAAACTGGATTCGGACAAGTGAAAATTATGAAAGAATTTGTTTGAGTAAATAGAAATGTTTTATAAATTTTGGCATTCGGGCAAGTAGGTGATGTTATCTCCACAAAGACACATTATTTTGTCTAGATGGGCTATTATACCAGTCTTTGCTTTAATTTTTTCCCCCTACTTGCCCAAGAGCCAAATTGAGAAAAATTGTCTATTCAAACAAATTCTTTCCTAGTTTTCCTTTTCCTGGGCTTTGGGCAAGTGTGTTAACACAAAGACTGTAATACTGTTGAGACATCTTTGGTCAAGTGTGTTAGCACAAAGACTGTAATACTGTTGAGACATCTTTGGGCAAGTGTGTTAACACAAAGACTGTAATACTGTTGAGAAAACTTTGGGCAAGTGTGTTAACACAAAGACTGTAATACTGTTGAGACATCATTGGTCAAGTGTGTTAACACAAAGACTGTAATACTATTGAGACATCTTTGGTCAAGTGTGTTAACACAAAGACTGTAATACTGTTGAGACATCTTTGGTCAAGTGTGTTAACACAAAGACTGTAATACTGTTGAGACATCTTTGGTCAAGTGTGTTAACACAAAGACTGTAATACTGTTGAGACATCTTTGGTCAAGTGTGTTAGCACAAAGACTGTAATACTGTTGAGACATCTTTGGGCAAGTGTGTTAACACAAAGACTGTAATACTGTTGAGAAAACTTTGGGCAAGTGTGTTAACACAAAGACTGTAATACTGTTGAGACATCTTTGGTCAAGTGTGTTAACACAAAGACTGTAATACTATTGAGACATCTTTGGTCAAGTGTGTTAACACAAAGACTGTAATACTGTTGAGACATCTTTGGTCAAGTGTGTTAACTCAAAGACTGTAATACTGTTGAGACATCTTTGGTCAAGTGTGTTAACACAAAGACTGTAATACTATTGAGACATCTTTGGTCAAGTGTGTTAACACAAAGACTGTAATACTGTTGAGACATCTTTGGTCAAGTGTGTTAACACAAAGACTGTAATACTGTTGAGACATCTTTGGTCAAGTGTGTTAACACAAAGACTGTAATACTGTTGAGACATCTTTGGTCAAGTGTGTTAGCACAAAGACTGTAATACTGTTGAGACATCTTTGGGCAAGTGTGTTAACACAAAGACTGTAATACTGTTGAGAAAACTTTGGGCAAGTGTGTTAACACAAAGACTGTAATACTGTTGAGACATCTTTGGTCAAGTGTGTTAGCACAAAGACTGTAATACTGTTGAGACATCTTTGGGCAAGTGTGTTAACACAAAGACTGTAATACTGTTGAGAAAACTTTGGGCAAGTGTGTTAACACAAAGACTGTAATACTGTTGAGACATCTTTGGTCAAGTGTGTTAACACAAAGACTGTAATACTGTTGAGACATCATTGGTCAAGTGTGTTAACACAAAGACTAATACTGTTGAGACATCTTTGGTCAAGTGTGTTAACACAAAGACTGTAATACTGTTGAGACATCTTTGGTCAAGTGTGTTAACACAAAGACTGTAATACTGTTGAGACATCTTTGGTCAAGTGTGTTAACACAAAGACTGTAATACTGTTGAGACATCTTTGGTCAAGTGTGTTAGCACAAAGACTGTAATACTGTTGAGACATCTTTGGGCAAGTGTGTTAACACAAAGACTGTAATACTGTTGAGAAAACTTTGGGCAAGTGTGTTAACACAAAGACTGTAATACTGTTGAGACATCTTTGGTCAAGTGTGTTAACACAAAGACTGTAATACTATTGAGACATCTTTGGTCAAGTGTGTTAACACAAAGACTGTAATACTGTTGAGACATCTTTGGTCAAGTGTGTTAACACAAAGACTGTAATACTGTTGAGACATCTTTGGTCAAGTGTGTTAACACAAAGACTAATACTGTTGAGACATCTTTGGTCAAGTGTGTTAACACAAAGACTGTAATACTGTTGAGACATCTTTGGTCAAGTGTGTTAACACAAAGACTGTAATACTGTTGAGACATCTTTGGTCAAGTGTGTTAACACAAAGACTGTAATACTGTTGAGACATCTTTGGTCAAATGTGTTAGCACAAAGACTGTAATACTGTTGAGACATCTTTGGGCAAGTGTGTTAACACAAAGACTGTAATACTGTTGAGACATCTTTGGACAAGTGTGTTAACACAAAGACTGTAATACTGTTGAGCTGGTTTTTGGACAAGTGTGTTAGCACAAAGACTGTAATACTGTTGAGACATCTTTGGTCAAGTGTGTTAACACAAAGACTGTAATACTGTTGAGACATCTTTGGTCAAGTGTGTTAACACAAAGACTGTAATACTGTTGAGACATCTTTGGGCAAGTGTGTTAACACAAAGACTGTAATACTGTTGAGACATCTTTGGTCAAGTGTGTTAACACAAAGACTGTAATACTGTTGAGACATCTTTGGTCAAGTGTGTTAACACAAAGACTGTAATACTGTTGAGACATCTTTGGTCAAGTGTGTTAACACAAAGACTGTAATACTGTTGAGACATCTTTGGTCAAGTGTGTTAGCACAAAGACTGTAATACTGTTGAGACATCTTTGGTCAAGTGTGTTAGCACAAAGACTGTAATACTGTTGAGACATCTTTGGTCAAGTGTGTTAGCACAAAGACTGTAATACTGTTGAGACATCTTTGGTCAAGTGTGTTAACACAAAGACTGTAATACTGTTGAGACATCTTTGGTCAAGTGTGTTTGCACAAAGACTGTAATACTGTTGAGACATCTTTGGTCAAGTGTGTTAACACAAAGACTGTAATACTGTTGAGACATCTTTGGTCAAGTGTGTTAACACAAAGACTGTAATACTGTTGAGACATCTTTGGTCAAGTGTGTTAACACAAAGACTGTAATACTTGTGAGACATCTTTGGTCAAGTGTGTTAACACAAAGACTGTAATACTGTTGAGACATCTTTGGTCAAGTGTGTTAACACAAAGACTGTAATACTGTTGAGACATCTTTGGTCAAGTGTGTTAACAAAAAGACTGTAATACTGTTAAGACATCTTTGGGCAAGTGTGTTAACACAAAGACTGTAATACTGTTAAAACATCTTTGGGCAAGTGTGTTAACACAAAGACTGTAATACTGTTGAAACATCTTTGGTCAAGTGTGTTAACACAAAGACTGTAATACTGTTGAGACATCTTTGGTCAAGTGTGTTAACACAAAGACTGTAATACTGTTAAGACATCTTTGGGCAAGTGTGTTAACACAAAGACTGTAATACTGTTGAGACATCTTTGGTCAAGTGTGTTAACACAAAGACTGTAATACTGTTGAGACATCTTTGGGCAAGTGTGTTAGCACAAAGACTGTAATACTGTTGAGACATCTTTGGTCAAGTGTGTTAGCACAAAGACTGTAATACTGTTGAGACATCTTTGGTCAAGTGTGTTAGCACAAAGACTGTAATACTGTTGAGACATCTTTGGTCAAGTGTGTTAACACAAAGACTGTAATACTGTTGAGACATCTTTGGTCAAGTGTGTTAACACAAAGACTGTAATACTGTTGAGACATCTTTGGTCAAGTGTGTTAGCACAAAGACTGTAATACTGTTGAGACATCTTTGGGCAAGTGTGTTAACACAAAGACTGTAATACTGTTGAGACATCTTTGGTCAAGTGTGTTAACACAAAGACTAATACTGTTGAGCTGGTCTTTGGACAAGTGTTTTAGCTCAAAGACTGTAATACTGTTGAGACATCTTTGGTCAAGTGTGTTAACACAAAGACTGTAATACTGTTGAGACATCTTTGGGCAAGTGTGTTAACACAAAGACTGTAATACTGTTGAGACATCTTTGGTCAAGTGTGTTAAAACAAAGACTGTAATACTGTTGAGACATCTTTGGTCAAGTGTGTTAACACAAAGACTGTAATACTGTTGAGACATCTTTGGGCAAGTGTGTTAACACAAAGACTGTAATACTGTTGAGACATCTTTGGTCAAGTGTGTTAATACAAAGACTGTAATACTGTTGAGACATCTTTGGTCAAGTGTGTTAGTACAAAGACTGTAATACTGTTGAGACATCTTTGGTCAAGTGTGTTAGCACAAAGACTGTAATACTGTTGAGACATCTTTGGTCAAGTGTGTTAGCACAAAGAATGTAATACTGTTGAGACATCTTTGGTCAAGTGTGTTAGCACAAAGACTGTAATACTGTTGAGACATCTTTGGTCAAGTGTGTTAACACAAAGACTGTAATACTGTTAAGACATCTTTGGGCAAGTGTGTTAACACAAAGACTGTAATACTGTTGAGACATCTTTGGTCAAGTGTGTTAACACAAAGACTGTAATACTGTTGAGACATCTTTGGTCAAGTGTGTTAACACAAAGACTGTAATACTGTTAAGACATCTTTGGGCAAGTGTGTTAACACAAAGACTGTAATACTGTTAAAACATCTTTGGGCAAGTGTGTTAACACAAAGACTGTAATACTGTTGAGACATCTTTGGTCAAGTGTGTTAACACAAAGACTGTAATACTGTTGAGACATCTTTGGTCAAGTGTGTTAACACAAAGACTGTAATACTGTTAAGACATCTTTGGGCAAGTGTGTTAACACAAAGACTGTAATACTGTTGAGACATCTTTGGTCAAGTGTGTTAACACAAAGACTGTAATACTGTTGAGACATCTTTGGGCAAGTGTGTTAGTACAAAGACTGTAATACTGTTGAGACATCTTTGGTCAAGTGTGTTAACACAAAGACTGTAATACTGTTGAGACATCTTTGGGCAAGTGTGTTAACACAAAGACTGTAATACTGTTGAGACATCTTTGGGCAAGTGTGTTAGCACAAAGACTGTAATACTGTTGAGACATCTTTGGGCAAGTGTGTTAGCACAAAGACTGTAATACTGTTGAGACATCTTTGGTCAAGTGTGTTAGCACAAAGACTGTAATACTGTTGAGACATCTTTGGTCAAGTGTGTTAGCACAAAGACTGTAATACTGTTGAGACATCTTTGGTCAAGTGTGTTAGCACAAAGACTGTAATACTATTGAGACATCTTTGGGCAAGTGTGTTAGCACAAAGACTGTAATACTGTTGAGACATCTTTGGTCAAGTGTGTTAACACAAAGACTGTAATACTGTTGAGACATCTTTGGTCAAGTGTGTTAACACAAAGACTGTGATATTGTTAAGACATCTTTGGGCAAGTGTGTTAACACAAAGACTGTAATACTGTTGAGACATCTTTGGTCAAGTGTGTTAATACAAAGACTGTAATACTGTTGAGACATCTTTGGTCAAGTGTGTTAACACAAAGACTGTAATACTGTTAAGACATCTTTGGGCAAGTGTGTTAACACAAAGACTGTAATACTGTTGAGACATCTTTGGTCAAGTGTGTTAACACAAAGACTGTAATACTGTTGAGACATCTTTGGGCAAGTGTGTTAGCACAAAGACTGTAATACTGTTGAGACATCTTTGGTCAAGTGTGTTAACACAAAGACTGTAATACTGTTGAGACATCTTTGGTCAAGTGTGTTAACACAAAGACTGTAATACTGTTGAGACATCTTTGATCAAGTGTGTTAACACAAAGACTGTAATACTGTTGAGACATCTTTGGTCAAGTGTGTTAACACAAAGACTGTAATACTGTTGAGACATCTTTGGTCAAGTGTGTTAACACAAAGACTGTAATACTGTTGAGACATCTTTGGTCAAGTGTGTTAACACAAAGACTGTAATACTGTTGAGACATCTTTGGTCAAGTGTGTTAACACAAAGACTGTAATACTGTTGAGACATCTTTGGTCAAGTGTGTTAGCACAAAGACTGTAATACTGTTGAGACATCTTTGGTCAAGTGTGTTAGCACAAAGACTGTAATACTGTTGAGACATCTTTGGTCAAGTGTGTTAGCACAAAGACTGTAATACTGTTGAGACATCATTGGTCAAGTGTGTTAACACAAAGACTGTAATACTGTTGAGACATCTTTGGTCAAGTGTGTTAACACAAAGACTGTAATACTGTTGAGACATCTTTGGTCAAGTGTGTTAACACAAAGACTGTAATACTGTTAAGACATCTTTGGGCAAGTGTGTTAACACAAAGACTGTAATACTGTTAAAACATCTTTGGGCAAGTGTGTTAACACAAAGACTGTAATACTGTTGAGACATCTTTGGTCAAGTGTGTTAACACAAAGACTGTAATACTGTTGAGACATCTTTGGTCAAGTGTGTTAACACAAAGACTGTAATACTGTTAAGACATCTTTGGGCAAGTGTGTTAACACAAAGACTGTAATACTGTTGAGACATCTTTGGTCAAGTGTGTTAACACAAAGACTGTAATACTGTTGAGACATCTTTGGGCAAGTGTGTTAGTACAAAGACTGTAATACTGTTGAGACATCTTTGGTCAAGTGTGTTAACACAAAGACTGTAATACTGTTGAGACATCTTTGGTCAAGTGTGTTAGCACAAAGACTGTAATACTGTTGAGACATCTTTGGGCAAGTGTGTTAGCACAAAGACTGTAATACTGTTGAGACATCTTTGGGCAAGTGTGTTAGCACAAAGACTGTAATACTGTTGAGACATCTTTGGTCAAGTGTGTTAGCACAAAGACTGTAATACTGTTGAGACATCTTTGGTCAAGTGTGTTAGCACAAAGACTGTAATACTGTTGAGACATCTTTGGGCAAGTGTGTTAGCACAAAGACTGTAATACTGTTGAGACATCTTTGGTCAAGTGTATTAACACAAAGACTAATACTGTTGAGACATCTTTGGGCAAGTGTGTTTGCACAAAGACTGTAATACTGTTGAGACATCTTTGGGCAAGTGTGTTAGCACAAAGACTGTAATACTGTTGAGACATCTTTGGTCAAGTGTGTTAACACAAAGACTGTAATACTGTTGAGACATCTTTGGTCAAGTGTGTTAACACAAAGACTGTGATACTGTTAAGACATCTTTGGGCAAGTGTGTTAACACAAAGACTGTAATACTGTTGAGACATCTTTGGTCAAGTGTGTTAACACAAAGACTGTAATACTGTTGAGACATCTTTGGTCAAGTGTGTTAACACAAAGACTGTAATACTGTTAAGACATCTTTGGGCAAGTGTGTTAACACAAAGACTGTAATACTGTTGAGACATCTTTGGTCAAGTGTGTTAACACAAAGACTGTAATACTGTTGAGACATCTTTGGGCAAGTGTGTTAGCACAAAGACTGTAATACTGTTGAGACATCTTTGGTCAAGTGTGTTAACACAAAGACTGTAATACTGTTGAGACATCTTTGGTCAAGTGTGTTAACACAAAGACTGTAATACTGTTGAGACATCTTTGATCAAGTGTGTTAGCACAAAGACTGTAATACTGTTGAGACATCTTTGGGCAAGTGTGTTAGCACAAAGACTGTAATACTGTTGAGACATCTTTGGTCAAGTGTGTTAACACAAAGACTGTAATACTGTTGAGACATCTTTGATCAAGTGTGTTAGCACAAAGACTGTAATACTGTTGAGACATCTTTGGTCAAGTGTGTTTGCACAAAGACTGTAATACTGTTGAGACATCTTTGGTCAAGTGTGTTAACACAAAGACTGTAATACTGTTGAGACATCTTTGGTCAAGTGTGTTAGCACAAAGACTGTAATACTGTTGAGACATCTTTGGTCAAGTGTGTTAGCACAAAGACTGTAATACTGTTGAGACATTTTTGGGCAAGTGTGTTAGCACAAAGACTGTAATACTGTTGAGACATCTTTGGTCAAGTGTGTTAGCACAAAGACTGTAATACTGTTGAGACATCTTTGGTCAAGTGTGTTAACACGAAGACTGTAATACTGTTGAGATATCTTTGGTCAAGTGTGTTAACACAAAGACTGTAATACTGTTGGGACATCTTTGGGCAAGTGTGTTAACACAAAGACTGTAATACTGTTGAGACATCTTTGGTCAAGTGTGTTAACACAAAGACTGTAATACTGTTGAGACATCTTTGGTCAAGTGTGTTAACACAAAGACTGTAATACTGTTAAGACATCTTTGGGCAAGTGTGTTAACACAAAGACTGTAATACTGTTGAGACATCTTTGGTCAAGTGTGTTAACACAAAGACTGTAATACTGTTGAGACATCTTTGGGCAAGTGTGTTAGCACAAAGACTGTAATACTGTTGAGACATCTTTGATCAAGTGTGTTAGCACAAAGACTGTAATACTGTTGAGACATCTTTGGGCAAGTGTGTTAGCACAAAGACTGTAATACTGTTGAGACATCTTTGGTCAAGTGTGTTAACACAAAGACTGTAATACTGTTGAGACATCTTTGGTCAAGTGTGTTAACACAAAGACTGTAATACTGTTGAGACATCTTTGGTCAAGTGTGTTAGCACAAAGACTGTAATACTGTTGAGACATCTTTGGTCAAGTGTGTTAACACAAAGACTGTAATACTGTTGAGACATCTTTGGTCAAGTGTGTTAGCACAAAGACTGTAATACTGTTGAGACATCTTTGGTCAAGTGTGTTAGCACAAAGACTGTAATACTGTTGAGACATCTTTGGTCAAGTGTGTTAGCACAAAGACTGTAATACTGTTGAGACATTTTTGGGCAAGTGTGTTAGCACAAAGACTGTAATACTGTTGAGACATCTTTGGTCAAGTGTGTTAACACAAAGACTGTAATACTGTTGTGACATCTTTGGTCAAGTGTGTTAGCACAAAGACTGTAATATTGTTGAGACATCTTTGGTCAAGTGTGTTAACACGAAGACTGTAATACTGTTGAGACATCTTTGGTCAAGTGTGTTAACACAAAGACTGTAATACTGTTAAGACATCTTTGGGCAAGTGTGTTAACACAAAGACTGTAATACTGTTGAGACATCTTTGGTCAAGTGTGTTAACACAAAGACTGTAATACTGTTGAGACATCTTTGGTCAAGTGTGTTAACACAAAGACTGTAATACTGTTAAGACATCTTTGGGCAAGTGTGTTAACACAAAGACTGTAATACTGTTGAGACATCTTTGGTCAAGTGTGTTAACACAAAGACTGTAATACTGTTGAGACATCTTTGGGCAAGTGTGTTAGCACAAAGACTGTAATACTGTTGAGACATCTTTGGTCAAGTGTGTTAACACAAAGACTGTAATACTGTTGAGACATCTTTGGTCAAGTGTGTTAACACAAAGACTGTAATACTGTTGAGATATCTTTGGTCAAGTGTGTTAGCACAAAGACTGTAATACTGTTGAGACATCTTTGGGCAAGTGTGTTAGCACAAAGACTGTAATACTATTGAGACATCTTTGGTCAAGTGTGTTAACACAAAGACTGTAATACTGTTGAGACATCTTTGGTCAAGTGTGTTAACACAAAGACTGTAATACTGTTGAGACATCTTTGGTCAAGTGTGTTAGCACAAAGACTGTAATACTGTTGAGACATCTTTGGTCAAGTGTGTTAGCACAAAGACTGTAATACTGTTGAGACATCTTTGGTCAAGTGTGTTAGCACAAAGACTGTAATACTGTTGAGACATCATTGGTCAAGTGTGTTAACACAAAGACTGTAATACTGTTGAGACATCTTTGGTCAAGTGTGTTAACACAAAGACTGTAATACTGTTGAGACATCTTTGGTCAAGTGTGTTAACACAAAGACTGTAATACTGTTAAGACATCTTTGGGCAAGTGTGTTAACACAAAGACTGTAATACTGTTAAAACATCTTTGGGCAAGTGTGTTAACACAAAGACTGTAATACTGTTGAGACATCTTTGGTCAAGTGTGTTAACACAAAGACTGTAATACTGTTGAGACATCTTTGGTCAAGTGTGTTAACACAAAGACTGTAATACTGTTAAGACATCTTTGGGCAAGTGTGTTAACACAAAGACTGTAATACTGTTGAGACATCTTTGGTCAAGTGTGTTAACACAAAGACTGTAATACTGTTGAGACATCTTTGGGCAAGTGTGTTAGTACAAAGACTGTAATACTGTTGAGACATCTTTGGTCAAGTGTGTTAACACAAAGACTGTAATACTGTTGAGACATCTTTGGTCAAGTGTGTTAGCACAAAGACTGTAATACTGTTGAGACATCTTTGGGCAAGTGTGTTAGCACAAAGACTGTAATACTGTTGAGACATCTTTGGGCAAGTGTGTTAGCACAAAGACTGTAATACTGTTGAGACATCTTTGGTCAAGTGTGTTAGCACAAAGACTGTAATACTGTTGAGACATCTTTGGTCAAGTGTGTTAGCACAAAGACTGTAATACTGTTGAGACATCTTTGGGCAAGTGTGTTAGCACAAAGACTGTAATACTGTTGAGACATCTTTGGTCAAGTGTATTAACACAAAGACTAATACTGTTGAGACATCTTTGGGCAAGTGTGTTTGCACAAAGACTGTAATACTGTTGAGACATCTTTGGGCAAGTGTGTTAGCACAAAGACTGTAATACTGTTGAGACATCTTTGGTCAAGTGTGTTAACACAAAGACTGTAATACTGTTGAGACATCTTTGGTCAAGTGTGTTAACACAAAGACTGTGATACTGTTAAGACATCTTTGGGCAAGTGTGTTAACACAAAGACTGTAATACTGTTGAGACATCTTTGGTCAAGTGTGTTAACACAAAGACTGTAATACTGTTGAGACATCTTTGGTCAAGTGTGTTAACACAAAGACTGTAATACTGTTAAGACATCTTTGGGCAAGTGTGTTAACACAAAGACTGTAATACTGTTGAGACATCTTTGGTCAAGTGTGTTAACACAAAGACTGTAATACTGTTGAGACATCTTTGGGCAAGTGTGTTAGCACAAAGACTGTAATACTGTTGAGACATCTTTGGTCAAGTGTGTTAACACAAAGACTGTAATACTGTTGAGACATCTTTGGTCAAGTGTGTTAACACAAAGACTGTAATACTGTTGAGACATCTTTGATCAAGTGTGTTAGCACAAAGACTGTAATACTGTTGAGACATCTTTGGGCAAGTGTGTTAGCACAAAGACTGTAATACTGTTGAGACATCTTTGGTCAAGTGTGTTAACACAAAGACTGTAATACTGTTGAGACATCTTTGATCAAGTGTGTTAGCACAAAGACTGTAATACTGTTGAGACATCTTTGGTCAAGTGTGTTTGCACAAAGACTGTAATACTGTTGAGACATCTTTGGTCAAGTGTGTTAGCACAAAGACTGTAATACTGTTGAGACATTTTTGGGCAAGTGTGTTAGCACAAAGACTGTAATACTGTTGAGACATCTTTGGTCAAGTGTGTTAGCACAAAGACTGTAATACTGTTGAGACATCTTTGATCAAGTGTGTTAGCACAAAGACTGTAATACTGTTGAGACATCTTTGGTCAAGTGTGTTAACACGAAGACTGTAATACTGTTGAGATATCTTTGGTCAAGTGTGTTAACACAAAGACTGTAATACTGTTGGGACATCTTTGGGCAAGTGTGTTAACACAAAGACTGTAATACTGTTGAGACATCTTTGGTCAAGTGTGTTAACACAAAGACTGTAATACTGTTGAGACATCTTTGGTCAAGTGTGTTAACACAAAGACTGTAATACTGTTAAGACATCTTTGGGCAAGTGTGTTAACACAAAGACTGTAATACTGTTTAGACATCTTTGGTCAAGTGTGTTAACACAAAGACTGTAATACTGTTGAGACATCTTTGGGCAAGTGTGTTAGCACAAAGACTGTAATACTGTTGAGACATCTTTGATCAAGTGTGTTAGCACAAAGACTGTAATACTGTTGAGACATCTTTGGGCAAGTGTGTTAGCACAAAGACTGTAATACTGTTGAGACATCTTTGGTCAAGTGTGTTAACACAAAGACTGTAATACTGTTGAGACATCTTTGGTCAAGTGTGTTAACACAAAGACTGTAATACTGTTGAGACATCTTTGGTCAAGTGTGTTAGCACAAAGACTGTAATACTGTTGAGACATCTTTGGTCAAGTGTGTTAACACAAAGACTGTAATACTGTTGAGACATCTTTGGTCAAGTGTGTTAGCACAAAGACTGTAATACTGTTGAGACATCTTTGGTCAAGTGTGTTAGCACAAAGACTGTAATACTGTTGAGACATCTTTGGTCAAGTGTGTTAGCACAAAGACTGTAATACTGTTGAGACATTTTTGGGCAAGTGTGTTAGCACAAAGACTGTAATACTGTTGAGACATCTTTGGTCAAGTGTGTTAACACAAAGACTGTAATACTGTTGTGACATCTTTGGTCAAGTGTGTTAGCACAAAGACTGTAATATTGTTGAGACATCTTTGGTCAAGTGTGTTAACACGAAGACTGTAATACTGTTGAGACATCTTTGGTCAAGTGTGTTAACACAAAGACTGTAATACTGTTAAGACATCTTTGGGCAAGTGTGTTAACACAAAGACTGTAATACTGTTGAGACATCTTTGGTCAAGTGTGTTAACACAAAGACTGTAATACTGTTGAGACATCTTTGGTCAAGTGTGTTAACACAAAGACTGTAATACTGTTAAGACATCTTTGGGCAAGTGTGTTAACACAAAGACTGTAATACTGTTGAGACATCTTTGGTCAAGTGTGTTAACACAAAGACTGTAATACTGTTGAGACATCTTTGGGCAAGTGTGTTAGCACAAAGACTGTAATACTGTTGAGACATCTTTGGTCAAGTGTGTTAACACAAAGACTGTAATACTGTTGAGACATCTTTGGTCAAGTGTGTTAACACAAAGACTGTAATACTGTTGAGACATCTTTGGTCAAGTGTGTTAGCACAAAGACTGTAATACTGTTGAGACATCTTTGGGCAAGTGTGTTAGCACAAAGACTGTAATACTATTGAGACATCTTTGGTCAAGTGTGTTAACACAAAGACTGTAATACTGTTGAGACATCTTTGGGCAAGTGTGTTAGCACAAAGACTGTAATACTGTTGAGACATCTTTGGTCAAGTGTATTAACACAAAGACTAATACTGTTGAGACATCTTTGGGCAAGTGTGTTTGCACAAAGACTGTAATACTGTTGAGACATCTTTGGGCAAGTGTGTTAGCACAAAGACTGTAATACTGTTGAGACATCTTTGGTCAAGTGTGTTAACACAAAGACTGTAATACTGTTGAGACATCTTTGGTCAAGTGTGTTAACACAAAGACTGTGATACTGTTAAGACATCTTTGGGCAAGTGTGTTAACACAAAGACTGTAATACTGTTGAGACATCTTTGGTCAAGTGTGTTAACACAAAGACTGTAATACTGTTGAGACATCTTTGGTCAAGTGTGTTAACACAAAGACTGTAATACTGTTAAGACATCTTTGGGCAAGTGTGTTAACACAAAGACTGTAATACTGTTGAGACATCTTTGGTCAAGTGTGTTAACACAAAGACTGTAATACTGTTGAGACATCTTTGGGCAAGTGTGTTAGCACAAAGACTGTAATACTGTTGAGACATCTTTGGTCAAGTGTGTTAACACAAAGACTGTAATACTGTTGAGACATCTTTGGTCAAGTGTGTTAACACAAAGACTGTAATACTGTTGAGACATCTTTGATCAAGTGTGTTAGCACAAAGACTGTAATACTGTTGAGACATCTTTGGGCAAGTGTGTTAGCACAAAGACTGTAATACTGTTGAGACATCTTTGGTCAAGTGTGTTAACACAAAGACTGTAATACTGTTGAGACATCTTTGATCAAGTGTGTTAGCACAAAGACTGTAATACTGTTGAGACATCTTTGGTCAAGTGTGTTTGCACAAAGACTGTAATACTGTTGAGACATCTTTGGTCAAGTGTGTTAACACAAAGACTGTAATACTGTTGAGACATCTTTGGTCAAGTGTGTTAGCACAAAGACTGTAATACTGTTGAGACATCTTTGGTCAAGTGTGTTAGCACAAAGACTGTAATACTGTTGAGACATCTTTGGTCAAGTGTGTTAGCACAAAGACTGTAATACTGTTGAGACATTTTTGGGCAAGTGTGTTAGCACAAAGACTGTAATACTGTTGAGACATCTTTGGTCAAGTGTGTTAGCACAAAGACTGTAATACTGTTGAGACATCTTTGATCAAGTGTGTTAGCACAAAGACTGTAATACTGTTGAGACATCTTTGGTCAAGTGTGTTAACACGAAGACTGTAATACTGTTGAGATATCTTTGGTCAAGTGTGTTAACACAAAGACTGTAATACTGTTGGGACATCTTTGGGCAAGTGTGTTAACACAAAGACTGTAATACTGTTGAGACATCTTTGGTCAAGTGTGTTAACACAAAGACTGTAATACTGTTGAGACATCTTTGGTCAAGTGTGTTAACACAAAGACTGTAATACTGTTAAGACATCTTTGGGCAAGTGTGTTAACACAAAGACTGTAATACTGTTGAGACATCTTTGGTCAAGTGTGTTAACACAAAGACTGTAATACTGTTGAGACATCTTTGGGCAAGTGTGTTAGCACAAAGACTGTAATACTGTTGAGACATCTTTGGTCAAGTGTGTTAACACAAAGACTGTAATACTGTTGAGACATCTTTGGTCAAGTGTGTTAACACAAAGACTGTAATACTGTTGAGACATCTTTGATCAAGTGTGTTAGCACAAAGACTGTAATACTGTTGAGACATCTTTGGGCAAGTGTGTTAGCACAAAGACTGTAATACTGTTGAGACATCTTTGGTCAAGTGTGTTAACACAAAGACTGTAATACTGTTGAGACATCTTTGATCAAGTGTGTTAGCACAAAGACTGTAATACTGTTGAGACATCTTTGGTCAAGTGTGTTTGCACAAAGACTGTAATACTGTTGAGACATCTTTGGTCAAGTGTGTTAGCACAAAGACTGTAATACTGTTGAGACATCTTTGGTCAAGTGTGTTAGCACAAAGACTGTAATACTGTTGAGACATCTTTGGTCAAGTGTGTTAGCACAAAGACTGTAATACTGTTGAGACATCTTTGGTCAAGTGTGTTAGCACAAAGACTGTAATACTGTTGAGACATTTTTGGGCAAGTGTGTTAGCACAAAGACTGTAATACTGTTGAGACATCTTTGGTCAAGTGTGTTAGCACAAAGACTGTAATACTGTTGAGACATCTTTGATCAAGTGTGTTAGCACAAAGACTGTAATACTGTTGAGACATCTTTGGTCAAGTGTGTTAACACGAAGACTGTAATACTGTTGAGATATCTTTGGTCAAGTGTGTTAACACAAAGACTGTAATACTGTTGGGACATCTTTGGGCAAGTGTGTTAACACAAAGACTGTAATACTGTTGAGACATCTTTGGTCAAGTGTGTTAACACAAAGACTGTAATACTGTTGAGACATCTTTGGTCAAGTGTGTTAACACAAAGACTGTAATACTGTTAAGACATCTTTGGGCAAGTGTGTTAACACAAAGACTGTAATACTGTTGAGACATCTTTGGTCAAGTGTGTTAACACAAAGACTGTAATACTGTTGAGACATCTTTGGGCAAGTGTGTTAGCACAAAGACTGTAATACTGTTGAGACATCTTTGATCAAGTGTGTTAGCACAAAGACTGTAATACTGTTGAGACATCTTTGGGCAAGTGTGTTAGCACAAAGACTGTAATACTGTTGAGACATCTTTGGTCAAGTGTGTTAACACAAAGACTGTAATACTGTTGAGACATCTTTGGTCAAGTGTGTTAACACAAAGACTGTAATACTGTTGAGACATCTTTGGTCAAGTGTGTTAGCACAAAGACTGTAATACTGTTGAGACATCTTTGGTCAAGTGTGTTAACACAAAGACTGTAATACTGTTGAGACATCTTTGGTCAAGTGTGTTAGCACAAAGACTGTAATACTGTTGAGACATCTTTGGTCAAGTGTGTTAGCACAAAGACTGTAATACTGTTGAGACATCTTTGGTCAAGTGTGTTAGCACAAAGACTGTAATACTGTTGAGACATTTTTGGGCAAGTGTGTTAGCACAAAGACTGTAATACTGTTGAGACATCTTTGGTCAAGTGTGTTAACACAAAGACTGTAATACTGTTGTGACATCTTTGGTCAAGTGTGTTAGCACAAAGACTGTAATATTGTTGAGACATCTTTGGTCAAGTGTGTTAACACGAAGACTGTAATACTGTTGAGACATCTTTGGTCAAGTGTGTTAACACAAAGACTGTAATACTGTTAAGACATCTTTGGGCAAGTGTGTTAACACAAAGACTGTAATACTGTTGAGACATCTTTGGTCAAGTGTGTTAACACAAAGACTGTAATACTGTTGAGACATCTTTGGTCAAGTGTGTTAACACAAAGACTGTAATACTGTTAAGACATCTTTGGGCAAGTGTGTTAACACAAAGACTGTAATACTGTTGAGACATCTTTGGTCAAGTGTGTTAACACAAAGACTGTAATACTGTTGAGACATCTTTGGGCAAGTGTGTTAGCACAAAGACTGTAATACTGTTGAGACATCTTTGGTCAAGTGTGTTAACACAAAGACTGTAATACTGTTGAGACATCTTTGGTCAAGTGTGTTAACACAAAGACTGTAATACTGTTGAGACATCTTTGGTCAAGTGTGTTAGCACAAAGACTGTAATACTGTTGAGACATCTTTGGGCAAGTGTGTTAGCACAAAGACTGTAATACTATTGAGACATCTTTGGTCAAGTGTGTTAACACAAAGACTGTAATACTGTTGAGACATCTTTGGTCAAGTGTGTTAACACAAAGACTGTAATACTGTTGAGACATCTTTGATCAAGTGTGTTAGCACAAAGACTGTAATACTGTTGAGACATCTTTGGTCAAGTGTGTTAACACAAAGACTGTAATACTGTTGAGACATCTTTGGTCAAGTGTGTTAGCACAAAGACTGTAATACTGTTGAGACATCTTTGGTCAAGTGTGTTAACACAAAGACTGTAATACTGTTGAGACATCTTTGGTCAAGTGTGTTAACACAAAGACTGTAATACTGTTAAGACATCTTTGGGCAAGTGTGTTAACACAAAGACTGTAATACTGTTGAGACATCTTTGGTCAAGTGTGTTAACACAAAGACTGTAATACTGTTGAGACATCTTTGGTCAAGTGTGTTAATACAAAGACTGTAATACTGTTAAGACATCTTTGGGCAAGTGTGTTAACACAAAGACTGTAATACTGTTGAGACATCTTTGGTCAAGTGTGTTAACACAAAGACTGTAATACTGTTGAGACATCTTTGGGCAAGTGTGTTAGCACAAAGACTGTAATACTGTTGAGATATCTTTGGTCAAGTGTGTTAACACAAAGACTGTAATACTGTTGAGACATCTTTGGTCAAGTGTGTTAACACAAAGACTGTAATACTGTTGAGACATCTTTGGGCAAGTGTGTTAGCACAAAGACTGTAATACTGTTGAGACATCTTTGGGCAAGTGTGTTAACACAAAGACTGTAATACTGTTGAGACATCTTTGGTCAAGTGTGTTAGCACAAAGACTGTAATACTGTTGAGACATCTTTGGTCAAGTGTGTTAGCACAAAGACTGTAATACTGTTGAGACATCTTTGGTCAAGTGTGTTTGCACAAAGACTGTAATACTGTTGAGACATCTTTGGGCAAGTGTGTTAGCACAAAGACTGTAATACTGTTGAGACATCTTTGGTCAAGTGTGTTAACACAAAGACTAATACTGTTGAGACATCTTTGGGCAAGTGTGTTTGCACAAAGACTGTAATACTGTTGAGACATCTTTGTTCAAGTGTGTTAGCACAAAGACTGTAATACTGTTGAGACATCTTTGGTCAAGTGTGTTAACACAAAGACTGTAATACTGTTGAGACATCTTTGGTCAAGTGTGTTAACACAAAGACTGTAATACTGTTGAGACATCTTTGGGCAAGTGTGTTAACACAAAGACTGTAATACTGTTGAGACATCTTTGGTCAAGTGTGTTAACACAAAGACTGTAATACTGTTGAGACATCTTTGGTCAAGTGTGTTAACACAAAGACTGTAATACTGTTGAGACATCTTTGGGCAAGTGTGTTAGCACAAAGACTGTAATACTGTTGAGACATCTTTGGTCAAGTGTGTTAACACAAAGACTAATACTGTTGAGACATCTTTGGGCAAGTGTGTTTGCACAAAGACTGTAATACTGTTGAGACATCTTTGGTCAAGTGTGTTAGCACAAAGACTGTAATACTGTTGAGACATCTTTGGTCAAGTGTGTTAGCACAAAGACTGTAATACTGTTGAGACATCTTTGGTCAAGTGTGTTAACACAAAGACTGTAATACTGTTGAGACATCTTTGGTCAAGTGTGTTAACACAAAGACTGTAATACTGTTGAGACATCTTTGGGCAAGTGTGTTAACACAAAGACTGTAATACTGTTGAGACATCTTTGGTCAAGTGTGTTTACACAAAGACTGTAATACTGTTGAGACATCTTTGGTCAAGTGTGTTAACACAAAGACTGTAATACTGTTGAGACATCTTTGGGCAAGTGTGTTAGCACAAAGACTGTAATACTGTTGAGACATGTTTGGTCAAGTGTGTTAACACAAAGACTGTAATACTGTTGAGACATCTTTGGTCAAGTGTGTTAACACAAAGACTGTAATACTGTTGAGACATCTTTGGTCAAGTGTGTTAGCACAAAGACTGTACTACTGTTGAGACATCTTTGGGCAAGTGTGTTAGCACAAAGACTGTAATACTGTTGAGACATCTTTGGTCAAGTGTGTTAGCACAAAGACTGTAATACTGTTGAGACATCTTTGGTCAAGTGTGTTAGCACAAAGACTGTAATACTGTTGAGACATCTTTGGGCAAGTGTGTTAACACAAAGACTGTAATACTGTTGAGACATCTTTGGTCAAGTGTGTTAGCACAAAGACTGTAATACTGTTGAGACATCTTTGGTCAAGTGTGTTAGCACAAAGACTGTAATACTGTTGAGACATCTTTGGGCAAGTGTGTTAACACAAAGACTGTAATACTGTTGAGACATCTTTGGTCAAGTGTGTTAGCACAAAGACTGTAATACTGTTGAGACATCTTTGGTCAAGTGTGTTAGCACAAAGACTGCAATACTGTTGAGCTGGGCTTTGGGCAAGTGTGTTAGCCCAAAGACTGTAATACTGTTGAGACATCTTTGGTCAAGTGTGTTAGCACAAAGACTGTAATACTGTTGAGCTGGGCTTTGGGCAAGTGTGTTAACACAAAGACTGTAATACTGTTGAGACATCTTTGGTCAAGTGTGTTAACACAAAGACTGTAATACTGTTGAGACATCTTTGGTCAAGTGTGTTAGCACAAAGACTGTAATACTGTTGAGACATCTTTGGGCAAGTGTGTTAGCACAAAGACTGTAATACTGTTGAGACATCTTTGGGCAAGTGTGTTAGCACAAAGACTGTAATACTGTTGAGCTGGGCTTTGGGCAAGTGTGTTAGCACAAAGACTGTAATACTGTTGAGCTGGGCTTTGGGCAAGTGTGTTAGCACAAAGACTGTAATACTGTTGAGACATCTTTGTTTTTAATTCACCATTTATACCATTGTGACAGTTCAACTAAAATGTGTAGAACAACAATATATCAAAAACAAACCTTTGTCATAGTAATTGTAAAATAAATCCTTATATAAACCTGTTATTACTTTCAAAGCCAATGCAATCAACCCCATTGATGGTGTAATGGTTAGCATGTAGTTTCTACTCTGCTAATCATGCAGCATTAAGGAGTAAGACCAAAGACTGGTTAGCTGGGAAAACAATGATAATGTGTCAGAGTGTGGTGATGTCTACCCCCAGGCTGTTGTTTTATTGAGCTAGGAAAACAATGATAATGTGTCAGAGTGTGGTGATGTCTACCCCCAGGCTGTTGTTTTACTGAGCTAGTGCGTCAGTGTGGCGATGTCTATCCCAGGCTGTTGTTTTACTGAGCTAGGAAAACAATGATAATGTGTCGGAGTGTGGTGATGTCTACCCCCAGGCTGTTGTTTTACTGAGCTAGTGTGTCAGTGTGGTGATGTCTACCCTCAGGCTGTTGTTTTACTGAGCTAGGACTATATAAATCCAACTCTGCATATTGGCCTAAACCAAAGCAGACATCATCATCATTTCAATTGAATGTAACTTTTTCTCACCATGATATAGCTGAAAAACGTCTGAGTTAGCATTAAAAAACAATCACTCACTCAAACTGTCTCAAAGCCAATCATTTTAAATTTTATTTTCAGAGAATGCAGAGACAGTGAAACACCCAGAAGGAGATTTTTCATATCCCTTTTCTATTGACCTCGATGAAGACATTCCATCATCATATGAAGGAACGCGTGGCTATGTGAGGTATACATGTAAAGCCTCTGTAGAAAGACCGTGGAAGTTTGATGAAAATGTTATAGAACCATTTACTGTTATTCAGCATTATGACTGCAATAATATTCGACATGCATTAGTAAGATAATTTTATTACATAGTCCTGTAAGGCAAAAAAAAACAAAAAATACTGTGTTTCTTCTAACCCAACTGGCCCTAATAATGTTATAATAATATTATGGTATGGTGTTGTCATCGTTGGTGCCATCAGTGTTGTCAGTCTGTAGACACAATGGCTGAATAAACGTTAAGAGAATACAGAAGGGGCAATCAAGAAGGACCAATCCAGAGAAACTGGCAACAAGACGAAGAAAAACAAAACAAAAACACAATATGTGATAGACACCACGTAAACAAACACAAATAACACAAACAAGACATGAGCCCTCCTACAAACAACTGGAGGTAGAGACGAACAAACAAGACATGAACCCTCCTACAAACAACTGGAGGTAGAGACGAACAAACAAGACATGAGCCCTCCTACAAACAACTGGAGGTAGAGACGAACAAACAAGACATGAACCCTCCTACAAACAACTGGAGGTAGAGACGAACAAACAAGACATGAACCCTCCTACAAACAACTGGAGGTAGAGACGAACAAACAAGACATGCACCCTCCTACAAACAACTGGAGGTAATGACGAACAAACAAGACATGCACCCTCCTACAAACAACTGGAGGTAGAGACGAACAAACAAGACATGAACCCTCCTACAAACAACTGGAGGTAGAGACAAACAAACAAGACATGCACCCTCCTACAAACAACTGGAGGTAATGACGAACAAACAAGACATGCACCCTCCTACAAACTACTGGAGGTAGAGACGAACAAACAAGACATGAGCCCTCCTACAAACTACTGGAGGTAAAGACGAACAAACAAGACATGAGCCCTCCTACAAACTACTGGAGGTAGAGACGAACAAACAATACATGAGCCCTCCTACAAACTACTGGAGGTAAAGACGAACAAACAAGACATGAACCCTCCTACAAACAACTGGAGGTAGAGACGAACAAACAAGACATGAGCCCTCCTACAAACTACTGGAGGTAAAGATGAACAAACAAGACATGAACCCTCCTACAAACAACTGGAGGTAGAGATGAACAAACAAGACATACACCCTCCTACAAACAACTGGAGGTAGAGACGAACAAACAAGACATGCACCCTCATACAAACAACTGGAGGTAGAGACGAACAAACAAGACATGAGCCCTCCTACAAACAACTGGAGGTAGAGACGAACAAACAAGACATGAGCCCTCCTACAAACAACTGGAGGTAAAGACGAACAAACAATACATGAGCCATCATACAAACAACTGGAGGTGAAGACAAACAAACAAGACATGAGCCCTCCTACAAACAACTGGAGGTGAAGACGAACAAACAAGACATGAGCCCTCCTACAAACGACTGGAGGTAAAGACAAACAAACAAGACATGAGCCCTCCTACAAACAACTGGAGGTAGAGACGAACAAACAAGACATGAGCCCTCCTACAAACAACTGGAGGTAAAGACGAACAAACAATACATGAGCCATCATACAAACAACTGGAGGTGAAGACGAACAAACAAGATATGAGCCCTCCTACAAACTACTGGAGGTAAAGATGAACAAACAAGACATGCACCCTCCTACAAACTACTGGAGGTAGAGACGAACAAACAATACATGCACCCTCCTACAAACTACTGGAGGTAGAGACGAACAAACAATACATGAACCCTCCTACAAACAACTGGAGGTAGAGACGAACAAACAAGACATGCACCCTCCTACAAACAACTGGAGGTAGAGACGAACAAACAAGACATGAGCCCTCCTACAAACTACTGGAGGTAAAGACGAACAAACAAGACATGAACCCTCCTACAAACAACTGGAGGTAGAGACGAACAAACAAGACATGAGCCCTCCTACAAACAACTGGAGGTAGAGACGAACAAACAAGACATGAGCCCTCCTACAAACAACTGGAGGTAAAGACGAACAAACAATACATGAGCCATCATACAAACGACTGGAGGTAAAGACGAACAAACAATACATGAGCCATCATACAAACGACTGGAGGTGAAGACAAACAAACAAGACATGAGCCCTCCTACAAACAACTGGAGGTGAAGACGAACAAACAAGACATGAGCCCTCCTACAAACAACTGGAGGTAAAGACAAACAAACAAGACATGAGCCCTCCTACAAACAACTGGAGGTAGAGACGAACAAACAAGACATGAGCCCTCCTACAAACAACTGGAGGTAAAGACAAACAAACAATACATGAGCCATCATACAAACAACTGGAGGTGAAGACGAACAAACAAGATATGAGCCCTCCTACAAACTACTGGAGGTAAAGATGAACAAACAAGACATGCACCCTCCTACAAACTACTGGAGGTAGAGACGAACAAACAATACATGAGCCCTCCTACAAACTACTGGAGGTTAAGACGAACAAACAAGACATGAAGCCTCCTACAAACAACTGGAGGTAGAGACGAACAAACAAGACATGAGCCCTCCTACAAACTACTGGAGGTAAAGACGAACAAACAAGACATGAACCCTCCTACAAACAACTGGAGGTAGAGACGAACAAACAAGACATGCACCCTCCTACAAACAACTGGAGGTAGAGACGAACAAACAAGACATGCACCCTCCTACAAACAACTGGAGGTAGAGACGAACAAACAAGACATGAGCCCTCCTACAAACAACTGGAGGTAGAGATGAACAAACAAGACATGAGCCCTCCTACAAACAACTGGAGGTAAAGACGAACAAACAATACATGAGCCATCATACAAACAACTGGAGGTGAAGACAAACAAACAAGACATGAGCCCTCCTACAAACAACTGGAGGTGGAGACGAACAAACAAGACATGAGCCCTCCTACAAACAACTGGAGGTAAAGACAAACAAACAAGACATGAGCCATCATACAAACAACTGGAGGTGAAGACGAACAAACAAGACATGAACCCTCCTACAAACAACTGGAGGTGAAGACGAACAAACAAGACATGAGCCCTCCTACAAATAACTGGAGGTAAAGACGAACAAACAAGACATGAGCCCTCCTACAAACAACTGGAGGTGAAGACGAACAAACAAGACATGCACCCTCCTACAAACAACTGGAGGTAGAGATGAACAAACAAGACATGAGCCCTCCTACAAACAACTGGAGGTGAAGACGAACAAACAAGACATGCACCCTCCTACAAACAACTGGAGGTAGAGACGAACAAACAAGACATGAGCCCTCCTACAAACAACTGGAGGTAGAGACGAACAAACAAGACATGAGCCCTCCTACAAACAACTGGAGGTAAAGACGAACAAACAATACATGACCCATCATACAAACAACTGGAGGTGAAGACAAACAAACAAGACATGAGCCCTCCTACAAACAACTGGAGGTGAAGACGAACAAACAAGACATGAGCCCTCCTACAAACAACTGGAGGTAAAGACAAACAAACAAGACATGATCCCTCCTACAAACAACTGGAGGTAAAGACGAACAAACAAGACATGAGCCCTCCTACAAACAACTGGAGGTAAAGACGAACAAACAAGACATGAGCCATCATACAAACAACTGGAGGTGAAGACGAACAAACAAGACATGAGCCCTCCTACAAACAACTGGAGGTGAAGACGAAAAAACAAGACATGAGCCCTCCTACAAACAACTGGAGGTAAAGACAAACAAACAAGACATGAGCCCTCCTACAAACAACTGGAGGTAAAGACAAACAAACAAGACATGAGCCCTCCTACAAACAACTGGAGGTGAAGATGAACAAACAAGACATGAGCCCTCCTACAAACAACTGGAGGTGAAGACGAACAAACAAGACATGAGCCCTCCTACAAACAACTGGATGTAAAGACAAACAAACAAGACATGAGCCCTCCTACAAACAACTGGAGGTAAAGACAAACAAACAAGACATGAGCCCTCCTACAAACAACTGGAGGTGAAGACGAACAAACAAGACATGAGCCCTCCTACAAACAACTGGAGGTAAAGACGAACAAACAAAACATGAGCCCTCCTACAAACAACTGGAGGTGAAGACGAACAAACAATACATGAGCCATCCTACAAACAACTGGAGGTGAAGACGAACAAACAAGACATGAGCCCTCCTACAAACAACTGGAGGTAAAGACAAACAAACAAGACATGAGCCCTCCTACAAACAACTGGAGGTGAAGACGAACAAACAAGACATGAGCCCTCCTACAAACAACTGGAGGTGAAGACGAAAAAACAAGACATGAGCCCTCCTACAAACAACTGGAGGTGAAGACCAACAAACAAGACATGAGCCCTCCTACAAACAACTGGAGGTAAAGACAAACAAACAAGACATGAGCCCTCCTACAAACAACTGGAGGTGAAGACAAACAAACAAGACATGAGCCCTCCTACAAACAACTGGAGGTGAAGACGAACAAACAAGACATGAGCCCTCCTACAAACAACTGGAGGTAAAGACAAACAAACAAGACATGAGCCCTCCTACAAACAACTGGAGGTGAAGACAAACAAACAAGACATGAGCCCTCCTACAAACAACTGGACGTAAAGACAAACAAACAAGACATGAGCCCTCCTACAAACAACTGGAGGTAAAGACAAACAAACAAGACATGAGCCCTCCTACAAACAACTGGAGGTGAAGACGAACAAACAAGACATGAGCCCTCCTACAAACAACTGGAGGTAAAGACGAACAAACAAAACATGAGCCATCCTACAAACAACTGGAGGTGAAGACGAACAAACAATACATGAGCCATCCTGCAAACAACTGGAGGTGAAGACGAACAAACAAGACATGAGCCCTCCTACAAACAACTGGAGGTAAAGACAACAAACAAGACATGAGCCCTCCTACAAACAACTGGAGGTGAAGACGAACAAACAAGACATGAGCCCTCCTACAAACAACTGGAGGTAAAGACGAACAAACAATACATGAGCCATCATACAAACAACTGGAGGTGAAGACGAACAAACAAGATATGAGCCCTCCTACAAACTACTGGAGGTAAAGATGAACAAACAAGACATGCACCCTCCTACAAACTACTGGAGGTGGAGACGAACAAACAATACATGAGCCCTCCTACAAACTACTGGAGGTTAAGACGAACAAACAAGACATGAAGCCTCCTACAAACAACTGGAGGTAGAGACGAACAAACAAGACATGAGCCCTCCTACAAACTACTGGAGGTAAAGACGAACAAACAAGACATGAACCCTCCTACAAACAACTGGAGGTAGAGACGAACAAACAAGACATGCACCCTCCTACAAACAACTGGAGGTAGAGACGAACAAACAAGACATGCACCCTCCTACAAACAACTGGAGGTAGAGACGAACAAACAAGACATGAGCCCTCCTACAAACAACTGGAGGTAGAGATGAACAAACAAGACATGAGCCCTCCTACAAACAACTGGAGGTAAAGACGAACAAACAATACATGAGCCATCATACAAACAACTGGAGGTGAAGACGAACAAACAAGACATGAGCCCTCCTACAAACAACTGGAGGTAAAGACAAACAAACAAGACATGAGCCATCATACAAACAACTGGAGGTGAAGACGAACAAACAAGACATGAGCCCTCCTACAAACAACTGGAGGTGAAGACGAACAAACAAGACATGAGCCCTCCTACAAATAACTGGAGGTAAAGACAAACAAACAAGACATGAGCCCTCCTACAAACAACTGGAGGTGAAGACGAACAAACAAGACATGCACCCTCCTACAAACAACTGGAGGTAGAGATGAACAAACAAGACATGAGCCCTCCTACAAACAACTGGAGGTGAAGACGAACAAACAAGACATGCACCCTCCTACAAACAACTGGAGGTAGAGACGAACAAACAAGACATGAGCCCTCCTACAAACAACTGGAGGTAGAGACGAACAAACAAGACATGAGCCCTCCTACAAACAACTGGAGGTAAAGACGAACAAACAATACATGAGCCATCATACAAACAACTGGAGGTGAAGACAAACAAACAAGACATGAGCCCTCCTACAAACAACTGGAGGTGAAGACGAACAAACAAGACATGAGCCCTCCTACAAACAACTGGACGTAAAGACAAACAAACAAGACATGAGCCCTCCTACAAACAACTGGAGGTAAAGACAAACAAACAAGACATGAGCCCTCCTACAAACAACTGGAGGTGAAGACGAACAAACAAGACATGAGCCCTCCTACAAACAACTGGAGGTAAAGACGAACAAACAAAACATGAGCCATCCTACAAACAACTGGAGGTGAAGACGAACAAACAATACATGAGCCATCCTGCAAACAACTGGAGGTGAAGACGAACAAACAAGACATGAGCCCTCCTACAAACAACTGGAGGTAAAGACAACAAACAAGACATGAGCCCTCCTACAAACAACTGGAGGTGAAGACGAACAAACAAGACATGAGCCCTCCTACAAACAACTGGAGGTAAAGACGAACAAACAATACATGAGCCATCATACAAACAACTGGAGGTGAAGACGAACAAACAAGATATGAGCCCTCCTGCAAACTACTGGAGGTAAAGATGAACAAACAAGACATGCACCCTCCTACAAACTACTGGAGGTGGAGACGAACAAACAATACATGAGCCCTCCTACAAACTACTGGAGGTTAAGACGAACAAACAAGACATGAAGCCTCCTACAAACAACTGGAGGTAGAGACGAACAAACAAGACATGAGCCCTCCTACAAACTACTGGAGGTAAAGACGAACAAACAAGACATGAACCCTCCTACAAACAACTGGAGGTAGAGACGAACAAACAAGACATGCACCCTTCTACAAACAACTGGAGGTAGAGACGAACAAACAAGACATGCACCCTCCTACAAACAACTGGAGGTAGAGACGAACAAACAAGACATGAGGCTTTCTACAAACAACTGGAGGTAGAGATGAACAAACAAGACATGAGCCCTCCTACAAACAACTGGAGGTAAAGACGAACAAACAATACATGAGCCATCATACAAACAACTGGAGGTGAAGACAAACAAACAAGACATGAGCCCTCCTACAAACAACTGGAGGTGGAGACGAACAAACAAGACATGAGCCCTCCTACAAACAACTGGAGGTAAAGACAAACAAACAAGACATGAGCCATCATACAAACAACTGGAGGTGAAGACGAACAAACAAGACATGAGCCCTCCTACAAACAACTGGAGGTGAAGACGAACAAACAAGACATGAGCCCTCCTACAAATAACTGGAGGTAAAGACAAACAAACAAGACATGAGCCCTCCTACAAACAACTGGAGGTGAAGACGAACAAACAAGACATGCACCCTCCTACAAACAACTGGAGGTAGAGATGAACAAACAAGACATGAGCCCTCCTACAAACAACTGGAGGTGAAGACGAACAAACAAGACATGCACCCTCCTACAAACAACTGGAGGTAGAGACGAACAAACAAGACATGAGCCCTCCTACCAACAACTGGAGGTAGAGATGAACAAACAAGACATGAGCCCTCCTACAAACAACTGGAGGTAAAGACGAACAAACAATACATGAGCCATCATACAAACAACTGGAGGTGAAGACAAACAAACAAGACATGAGCCCTCCTACAAACAACTGGAGGTGAAGACGAACAAACAAGACATGAGCCCTCCTACAAACAACTGGAGGTAAAGACAAACAAACAAGACATGATCCCTCCTACAAACAACTGGAGGTAAAGACGAACAAACAAGACATGAGACCTCCTACAAACAACTGGAGGTAAAGACGAACAAACAATACATGAGCCATCATACAAACAACTGGAGGTGAAGACGAACAAACAAGACATGAGCCCTCCTACAAAGAACTGGAGGTGAAGACGAACAAACAAGACATGAGCCCTCCTACAAACAACTGGAGGTAAAGACAAACAAACAAGACATGAGCCCTCCTACAAACAACTGGAGGTAAAGACAAACAAACAAGACATGAGCCCTCCTACAAACAACTGGAGGTGAAGACGAACAAACAAGACATGAGCCCTCCTACAAACAACTGGAGGTGAAGACGAACAAACAAGACATGAGCCCTCCTACAAACAACTGGACGTAAAGACAAACAAACAAGACATGAGCCCTCCTACAAACAACTGGAGGTAAAGACAAACAAACAAGACATGAGCCCTCCTACAAACAACTGGAGGTGAAGACGAACAAACAAGACATGAGCCCTCCTACAAACAACTGGAGGTAAAGACGAACAAACAAAACATGAGCCATCCTACAAACAACTGGAGGTGAAGACGAACAAACAATACATGAGCCATCCTACAAACAACTGGAGGTGAAGACGAACAAACAAGACATGAGCCCTCCTACAAACAACTGGAGGTAAAGACAAACAAACAAGACATGAGCCCTCCTACAAACAACTGGAGGTGAAGACGAACAAACAAGACATAAGCCCTCCTACAAACAACTGGAGGTGAAGACGAAAAAACAAGACATGAGCCCTCCTACAAACAACTGGAGGTGAAGACGAACAAACAAGACATGAGCCCTCCTACAAACAACTGGAGGTAAAGACAAACAAACAAGACATGAACCCTCCTACAAACAACTGGAGGTGAAGACAAACAAACAAGACATGAGCCCTCCTACAAACAACTGGAGGTGAAGACGAACAAACAAGACATGAGCCCTCCTACAAACAACTGGAGGTAAAGACAAAGAAACAAGACATGAGCCCTCCTACAAACAACTGGAGGTGAAGACAAAGAAACAAGACATGAGCCCTCCTACAAACAACTGGACGTAAAGACAAACAAACAAGACATGAGCCCTCCTACAAACAACTGGAGGTAAAGACAAACAAACAAGACATGAGCCCTCCTACAAACAACTGGAGGTGAAGACGAACAAACAAGACATGAGCCCTCCTACAAACAACTGGAGGTAAAGACGAACAAACAAAACATGAGCCATCCTACAAACAACTGGAGGTGAAGACGAACAAACAATACATGAGCCATCCTGCAAACAACTGGAGATGAAGACGAACAAACAAGACATGAGCCCTCCTACAAACAACTGGAGGTAAAGACAACAAACAAGACATGAGCCCTCCTACAAACAACTGGAGGTGAAGACGAACAAACAAGACATGAGCCCTCCTACAAACAACTGGAGGTGAAGACGAACAAACAATACATGAGCCATCCTACAAACAACTGGAGGTGAAGACGAACAAACAAGATATGAGCCCTCCTACAAACAACTGGAGGTAAAGACGAACAAACAATACATGAGCCATCCTACAAACAACTGGAGGTGAAGACGAACAAACAAGACATGAGCCTTCCTACAAACAACTGGAGGTAAAGACAAACAAACAAGACATGAGCCCTCCTACAAACAACTGGAGGTGAAGACGAACAAACAAGACATGCACCCTCCTACAAACAACTGGAGGTAGAGATGAACAAACAAGACATGAACCCTCCTACAAACAACTGGAAGCGAAGACGAGCAAACAAGACATGCACCCTCCTACAAACAACTGGAGGTAGAGACGAACAAACAAGACATGAGCCCTCCTACAAACAACTGGAGGTAGAGATGAACAAACAAGACATGAGCCCTCCTACAAACAACTGGAGGTAAAGACGAACAAACAATACATGAGCCATCATACAAACAACTGGAGGTAAAGACAAACAAACAAGACATGAGCCTTCCTACAAACAACTGTTTGAGGTAAAGACGAACAAACAAGACATGAACCCTCCTACAAACAACTAGAGGTAAAGTCAAACAAACAATACATGAGCCATCCTACAAACAACTGGAGGTAAAGACGAAAAAACAAGACATGAGCCCTCCTACAAACAACTGGAGGTAAAGACGAACAAACAAGACATGAGCCCTCCTACAAACAACTGGAGGTAAAGACAAACAAACAAGACATGAACCCTCCTACAAACAACTGGAGGTGAAGATGAACAAACAAGACATGAGCCCTTCTACAAACAAACAAGAAATGAGCCCTCCTACAAACAACTGGAGGTGAAGACAAACAAACAAGACTTGAGCCCTCCTACAAACAACTGGAGGTAAAGACGAACAAACAAGACATGAACCCTCCTACACACAACTGGAGGTGAAGACAAACAAACAATACATGAGCCCTCCTACAAACAACTGGAGGTGAAGACGAACAAACAAGACATGAGCCCTCCTACAAACAACTGGAGGTAAAGACGAACAAACAAGACATGAGCCCTCCTACAAACAACTGGAGGTGAAGACGAACAAACAAGACATACTCCCTCCTACAAACAACTGGAGGTAAAGACGAACAAACAAGACATGAGCCCTCCTACAAACAACTGGAGGTAAAGACGGACAAACAATACATGAGGCCTCCTACAAACAACTGGAGGTAAAGACGAACAAACAAGACATGAGCCCTCCTACAAACAACTGGATGTGAAGACGAACAAACAAGACATACTCCCTCCTACAAACAACTGGAGGTAAAGACGAACAAACAAGACATGAGCCCTCCTACAAACAACTGGAGGTAAAAACGAACAAACAAGACATGAGCCCTCCTACAAACAACTGGAGGTGAAGACGAACAAACAAGACATGAGCCCTCCTACAAACAACTGGAGGTAAAGACGAACAAACAAGACATGAGCCCTCCTACAAACAACTGTAGGTGAAGACGAACAAACAAGACATGAGCCCTCCTACAAACAACTGGAGGTGAAGACAAACAATACATGAGCCCTCCTACAAACAACTGGAGGTAAAGACAAACAAACAAGACATGAGCCCTCCTACAAACAACTGGAGGTGAAGACGAACAAACAAGACATGAGCCCTCCTACAAATAACTGGAGGTAAAGACAAACAAACAAGACATGAGCCCTCCTACAAAGAACTGGAGGTAAAGACGAACAAACAAGACATGAGCCCTCCTACAAACAACTGGAGGTAAAGACAAACAAACAAGACATGAACCCTCCTACAAACAACTGAAGGTGAAGACGAACAAACAAGACATGAGCATCTCCTACAAACAACTGGAGGTGAAGACGAACAAATAAGACATGAGCCCTCCTACAAACAACTGGAGGTGAAGATGAACAAACAAGACATGAGCCATCCTACAAACAACTGGAGGTAAAGACAAACAAACAAAAAATGAGCCCTCCTACAAACAACTGAAGGTGAAGACGAACAAACAAGACATGAGCCCTCCTACAAACAACTGGAGGTGAAGACAAACAAACAATACATGAGCCCTCCTACAAACAACTGGAGGTAAAGACGAACAAACAAGACATGAACCCTCCTACAAACAACTGGAGGTAAAGACGAACAAACAAGACATGAGCCCTCCTACAAATAACTGGAGGTGAAGACGAACAAACAAAACATGAGCCCTCCTACAAACAACTGGAGGTAAAGACAAACAAACAATACATGAGCCCTCCTACAAACAACTGGAGGTGAAGACGAACAAACAAGACATAAGCCCTCCTATAAACAACTGGAGGTGAAGACGAACAAACAAAACATGAGCCCTCCTACAAACAACTGGAGTTGAAGACGAACAAACAAGACATGAGCTCTCCTACAAACAACTAGAGGTAAAGACGAACAAACAACACATGAGCCCTCCTACAAACAACTGGAGGTGAAGACGAACAAACAAGACATAAGCCCTCCTACAAACAACTGGAGGTGAAGACGAAAAAACAAGACATGAGCCCTCCTACAAACAACTGGATGTGAAGACCAACAAACAAGACATGAGCCCTCCTACAAACAACTGGAGGTAAAGACAAACAAACAAGACATGAGCCCTCCTACAAACAACTGGAGGTGAAGACAAACAAACAAGACATGAGCCCTCCTACAAACAACTGGAGGTGAAGACGAACAAACAAGACATGAGCCCTCCTACAAACAACTGGAGGTAAAGACAAACAAACAAGACATGAGCCCTCCTACAAACAACTGGAGGTGAAGACAAACAAACAAGACATGAGCCCTCCTACAAACAACTGGACGTAAAGACAAACAAACAAGACATGAGCCCTCCTACAAACAACTGGAGGTAAAGACAAACAAACAAGACATGAGCCCTCCTACAAACAACTGGAGGTGAAGACGAACAAACAAGACATCAGCCCTCCTACAAACAACTGGAGGTAAAGACGAACAAACAAAACATGAGCCATCCTACAAACAACTGGAGGTGAAGACGAACAAACAATACATGAGCCATCCTGCAAACAACTGGAGGTGAAGACGAACAAACAAGACATGAGCCCTCCTACAAACAACTGGAGGTAAAGACAACAAACAAGACATGAGCCCTCCTACAAACAACTGGAGGTGAAGACGAACAAACAAGACATGAGCCCTCCTACAAACAACTGGAGGTGAAGACGAACAAACAATACATGAGCCATCCTACAAACAACTGGAGGTGAAGACGAACAAACAAGATATGAGCCCTCCTACAAACAACTGGAGGTAAAGACGAACAAACAATACATGAGCCCTCCTACAAACAACTGGAGGTGAAGACGAACAAACAAGACATGAGCCCTCCTACAAACAACTGGAGGTAAAGACGAACAAACAAGACATGAGCCCTCCTACAAACAACTGGAGGTAAAGACGAACAAACAAGACATGAGCTATCCTACAAACAACTAGAGGTAAAGACGAACAAACAAGACATGAGCCCTCCTACAAACAACTGGAGGTAAAAACAAACAAACAAGACATGAGCCCTCCTACAAACAACTGGAGGTAAAGACGGACAAACAATACATGAGGCCTCCTACAAACAACTGGAGGTAAAGACGAACAAACAAGACATGAGCCCTCCTACAAACAACTGGAGGTGAAGACGAACAAACAAGACATACTCCCTCCTACAAACAACTGGAGGTAAAGACGAACAAACAAGACATGAACCCTCCTACAAACAACTGGAGGTAAAAACGAACAAACAAGACATGAGCCCTCCTACAAACAACTGGAGGTGAAGACGAACAAACAAGACATGAGCCCTCCTACAAACAACTGGAGGTAAAGACGAACAAACAAGACATGAGCCCTCCTACAAACAACTGTAGGTGAAGACGAACAAACAAGACATGAGCCCTCCTACAAACAACTGGAGGTGAAGACAAACAATACATGAGCCCTCCTACAAACAACTGGAGGTAAAGACAAACAAACAAGACATGAGCCCTCCTACAAACAACTGGAGGTGAAGACGAACAAACAAGACATGAGCCCTCCTACAAATAACTGGAGGTAAAGACAAACAAACAAGACATGAGCCCTCCTACAAAGAACTGGAGGTAAAGACAAACAAACAATACATGAACCCTCCTACAAACAACTGAAGGTGAAGACGAACAAACAAGACATGAGCATCTCCTACAAACAACTGGAGGTGAAGACGAACAAACAAGACATGAGCCCTCCTACAAACAACTGGAGGTGAAGATGAACAAACAAGACATGAGCCATCCTACAAACAACTAGAGGTAAAGACGAACAAACAATACATGAGCCCTCCTACAAACAACTGGAGGTAAAGACAAACAAACAAAAAATGAGCCCTCCTACAAACAACTGAAGGTGAAGACGAACAAACAAGACATGAGCCCTCCTACAAACAACTGGAGGTGAAGACAAACAAACAATACATGAGCCCTCCTACAAACAACTGGAGGTAAAGACGAACAAACAAGACATGAAACCTCCTACAAACAACTGGAGGTAAAGACGAACAAACAAGACATGAGCCCTCCTACAATTAATAAGAGGTGAAGACGAACAAACAAAACATGAGCCCTTCTACAAACAACTGGAGGTAAAGACAAACAAACAATACATGAGCCCTCCTACAAACAACCGGAGGTGAAGACGAACAAACAAGACATAAGCCCTCCTATAAACTACTGGAGGTGAAGACGAACAAACAAAACATGAGCACTCCTACAAACAACTGGAGGTAAAGACGAACAAACAAGACATGAGCTATCCTACAAACAACTAGAGGTAAAGACGAACAAACAATACATGAGCCCTCCTACAAACAACTGGAGTTGAAGACGAACAAACAAGACATGAGCTCTCCTACAAACAACTAGAGGTAAAGACGAACAAACAAGACATGAGCCCTCCTACAAACAACTGGAGGTGAAGACGAACAAACAAGACATAAGCCCTCCTACAAACAACTGGAGGTGAAGACGAAAAAACAAGACATGAGCCCTCCTACAAACAACTGGATGTGAAGACCAACAAACAAGACATGAGCCCTCCTACAAGCAACTGGAGGTAAAGACAAACAAACAAGACATGAGCCCTCCTACAAACAACTGGAGGTGAAGACAAACAAACAAGACATGAGCCCTCCTACAAACAACTGGAGGTGAAGACGAACAAACAAGACATGAGCCCTGCTACAAACAACTGGAGGTAAAGACAAACAAACAAGACATGAGCCCTCCTACAAACAACTGGAGGTGAAGACAAACAAACAAGACATGAGCCCTCCTACAAACAACTGGACGTAAAGACAAACAAACAAGACATGAGCCCTCCTACAAACAACTGGAGGTAAAGACAAACAAACAAGACATGAGCCCTCCTACAAACAACTGGAGGTGAAGACGAACAAACAAGACATCAGCCCTCCTACAAACAACTGGAGGTAAAGACGAACAAATAAAACATGAGCCATCCTACAAACAACTGGAGGTGAAGACGAACAAACAATACATGAGCCATCCTGCAAACAACTGGAGGTGAAGACGAACAAACAAGACATGAGCCCTCCTACAAACAACTGGAGGTAAAGACGAACAAACAATACATGAGCCATCCTACAAACAACTGGAGGTGAAGACGAACAAACAAGATATGAGCCCTCCTACAAACAACTGGAGGTAAAGACAAACAAACAAGACATGAGCCATCCTACAAACAACTGGAGGTGAAGACGAACAAACAAGACATGAGCCATCCTACAAACAACTGGAGGTAAAGACGAACAAACAAAACATGAGCCATCCTACAAACAACTGGAGGTGAAGACGAACAAACAATACATGAGCCATCCTGCAAACAACTGGAGGTAAAGACGAACAAACAAGACATGAGCCCTCCTACAAACAACTGGAGGTAAAGACGAACAAACAATACATGAGCCATCCTACAAACAACTGGAGGTGAAGACGAACAAACAAGATATGAGCCCTCCTACAAACAACTGGAGGTAAAGACAAACAAACAAGACATGAGCCATCCTACAAACAACTGGAGGTGAAGACGAACAAACAAGACATGAGCCATCCTACAAACAACTGGAGGTAAAGACGAACAAACAATACATGAGCCATCCTACAAACAACTGGAGGTGAAGACGAACAAACAAGACATGAGCCCCCCTACAAACAACTGGAGGTAAAGACAAACAAACAAGACATGAGCCCTCCTACAAACAACTGGAGGTGAAGACGAACAAACAAGACATGAGCCCTCCTACAAACAACTGGAGGTAAAGACGAACAAACAATACATGAGCCATCCTACAAACAACTGGAGGTGAAGACGAACAAACAAGATATGAGCCCTCCTACAAACAACTGGAGGTGAAGACGAACAAACAATACATGAGCCATCCTACAAACAACTGGAGGTGAAGACGAACAAACAAGACATGAGCCCCCCTACAAACAACTGGAGGTAAAGACAAACAAACAAGACATGAGCCCTCCTACAAACAACTGAGGTGAAGACGAACAAACAAGACATGCACCCTCCTACAAACAACTGGAGGTAGAGATGAACAAACAAGACATGCACCCTCCTACAAACAACTGGAGGTAAAGACGAACAAACAAGACATGAGCCCTCCTACAAACAACTGGATGTGAAGACGAACAAAACAAGACATACTCCCTCCTACAAACAACTGGAGGTAAAGACGAACAAACAAGACATGAGCCCTCCTACAAACAACTGGAGGTAAAGACGAACAAACAAGACATGAGCCCTCCTACAAACAACTGGAGGTGAAGACGAACAAACAAGACATGAGCCCTCCTACAAACAACTGGAGGTAAAGACGAACAAACAAGACATGAGCCCTCCTACAAACAACTGTAGGTGAAGACGAACAAACAAGACATGAGCCCTCCTACAAACAACTGGAGGTGAAGACAAACAATACATGAGCCCTCCTACAAACAACTGGAGGTAAAGACAAACAAACAAGACATGAGCCCTCCTACAAACAACTGGAGGTGAAGACGAACAAACAAGACATGAGCCCTCCTACAAACAACTGGAGGTAAAGACAAACAAACAAGACATGAGCCCTCCTACAAACAACTGTTTGAGGTAAAGACGAACAAACAAGACATGAGCCCTCCTACAAACAACTGGAGGTGAAGACGAACAAACAAGACATGAGCCCTCCTACAAACAACTGGAGGTAAAGACGAACAAACAAGACATGAGCCCTCCTACAAACAACTGGAGGTGAAGACGAACAAACAATACATGAGCCCTCCTACAAACAACTGGAGGTAAAGACGAACAAACAAGACATGAGCCCTCCTACAAACAACTGGAGGTAAAGACGAACAAACAATACATGAGCATCTCCTACAAACAGCTGGAGGTGAAGACGAACAAACAAGACATGAGCCCTCCTACAAACAACTGGAGGTGAAGATGAACAAACAAGACATGAGCCATCCTACAAACAACTAGAGGTAAAGACGAACAAACAATACATGAGCCCTCCTACAAACAACTGGAGGTGAAGACGAACAAACAAGACATGAGCATCTCCTACAAACAACTGGAGGTGAAGACGAACAAACAAGACATGAGCCCTCCTACAAACAACTGGAGGTGAAGATGAACAAACAAGACATGAGCCATCCTACAAACAACTAGAGGTAAAGACGAACAAACAATACATGAGCCCTCCTACAAACAACTGGAGGTAAAGACAAACAAACAAAAAATGAACCCTCCTACAAACAACTGAAGGTGAAGACGAACAAACAAGACATGAGCCCTCCTACAAACAACTGGAGGTGAAGACAAACAAACAATACATGAGCCCTCCTACAAACAACTGGAGGTAAAGACAAACAAACAAGATATGAGCCCTCCTACAAACAACTGGAGGTAAAGACGAACAAACAAGACATGAACCCTCCTACAAACAACTGGAGGTAAAGACGAACAAACAAGACATGAGCCATCATACAAATAACTGGAGGTGAAGACGAACAAACAAAACATGAGCCCTCCTACAAACAACTGGAGGTAAAGACGAACAAACAAGACATGAACCCTCCTACAAACAACTGGAGGTAAAGACGAACAAACAAGACATGAGCCCTCCTACAAATAACTGGAGGTGAAGACGAACAAACAAAACATGAGCCCTCCTACAAACAACTGGAGGTAAAGACAAACAAACAATACATGAGCCCTCCTACAAACAACTGGAGGTGAAGACGAACAAACAAGACATGAGCCCTCCTACAAACAACTGGAGGTGAAGACGAACAAACAAAACATGAGCACTCCTACAAACAACTGGAGGTAAAGACGAACAAACAAGACATGAGCTATCCTACAAACAACTAGAGGTAAAGACGAACAAACAATACATGAGCCCTCCTACAAACAACTAGAGGTTAAGACGAACAAACAATACATGAGCCCTCCTACAAACAACTGGAGGTGAAGACAAACAAACAAGAAATGAGCCCTCCTACAAACAACTGGAGGTAAAGACAAACAAACAAGACTTGAGCCCTCCTACAAACAACTGGAGGTAAAGACGAACAAACAAGACATGAAACCTCCTACACACAACTGGAGGTGAAGACAAACAAACAATACATGAGCCCTCCTACAAACAACTGGAGGTGAAGACGAACAAACAAGACATGAGCCCTCCTACAAACAATTGGAGGTAAAGACGAACAAACAAGACATGAGCCATCCTACAAACAACTGGAGGTAAAGACGGACAAACAAGACATGAACCCTCCTACAAACAAATAGAGGTAAAGACGAACAAACAATACATGAGCCCTCTTACAAACAACTAGAGGTAAAGACGAACAAACAAGACATGAGCCCTCCTACAAACAACTGGAGGTAAAGACAAACAAACAAGACATGAGCCCTCCTACAAACAACTGGAGGTAAAGACGGACAAACAATACATGAGGCCTCCTACAAACAACTGGAGGTAAAGACGAACAAACAAGACATGAGCCCTCCTACAAACAACTGGAGGTAAAGACGAACAAACAAGACATGAGCCCTCCTACAAACAACTGGAGGTGAAGACGAACAAACAAGACATGAGCCCTCCTACAAACAACTGGAGGTAAAGACGAACAAACAAGACATGAGCCCTCCTACAAACAACTGTAGGTGAAGACGAACAAACAAGACATGAGCCCTCCTACAAACAACTGGAGGTGAAGACAAACAATACATGAGCCCTCCTACAAACAACTGGAGGTAAAGACGAACAAACAAGACATGAGCCCTCCTACAAACAACTGGAGGTAAAGACAAACAAACAAGACATGAGCCCTCCTACAAACAACTGGAGGTGAAGACAAACAATACATGAGCCCTCCTACAAACAACTGGAGGTAAAGACAAACAAACAAGACATGAGCCCTCCTACAAACAACTGGAGGTGAAGACGAACAAACAAGACATGAGCCCTCCTACAAACAACTGGAGGTAAAGACAAACAAACAATACATGAGCCCTCCTACAAACAACTGGAGGTGAAGACGAACAAACAAGACATGAGCATCTCCTACAAACAACTGGAGGTGAAGACGAACAAACAAGACATGAGCCCTCCTACAAACAACTGGAGGTGAAGATGAACAAACAAGACATGAGCCATCCTACAAACAACTAGAGGTAAAGACGAACAAACAATACATGAGCCCTCCTACAAACAACTGGAGGTAAAGACAAACAAACAAAAAATGAACCCTCCTACAAACAACTGAAGGTGAAGACGAACAAACAAGACATGAGCCCTCCTACAAACAACTGGAGGTGAAGACAAACAAACAATACATGAGCCCTCCTACAAACAACTGGAGGTAAAGACAAACAAACAATACATGAGCCCTCCTACAAATAACTGGAGGTAAAGACAAACAAACAAGATATGAGCCCTCCTACAAACAACTGGAGGTGAAGACGAACAAACAAAACATGAGCACTCCTACAAACAACTGGAGGTAAAGACGAACAAACAAGACATGAGCTATCCTACAAACAACTAGAGGTAAAGACGAACAAACAATACATGAGCCCTCCTACAAACAACTGGAGTTGAAGACGAACAAACAAGAAATGAGCCCTCCTACAAACAACTACAGGTAAAGACGAACAAACAAGACATGAGCTATCCTACAAACAACTAGAGGTAAAGACGAACAAACAATACATGAGCCCTCCTACAAACAACTAGAGGTAAAGACGAACAAACAATACATGAGCCCTCCTACAAACAACTGGAGGTAAAGACAAACAAACAAGACATGAGCCCTCCTACAAACAACTGGAGGTAAAGACGAACAAACAAGACATGAGCCCTCCTACAAACAACTAGAGGTGAAGACGAACAAACAAGACATGAGCCCTCCTACAAACAACTGGAGGTGAAGACAAACAAACAATACATGAGCCCTCCTACAAACAACTGGAGGTAAAGACGAACAAACAAGACATGAGCCCTCCTACAAACAACTGGAGGTAAAGACGAACAAACAAGACATGAGCCTTCCTACAAATAACTGGAGGTGAAGACGAACAAACAAAACATGAGTCCTCATACAAACAACTGGAGGTAAAGACGAACAAACAAGACATGAGCCCTCCTACAAACAACTGGAGGTAAAGACGAACAAACAAGACGAGTCCTCCTACAAACAACTGGAGGTAAAGGCGAACAAACAAGACATGAGCCCTCCTACAAACAACTAGAGGTGAAGACGAACAAACAAGACATGAGCCCTCCTACAAACAACTGGAGGTGAAGACAAACAAACAATACATGAGCCCTCCTACAAACAACTGGAGGTGAAGACGAACAAACAAGACATGAGCCCTCCTACAAACAACTGGAGGTGAAGAGGAACAAACAAGACATGAGCCCTCCTACAAACAAATGGAGGTAAAGACAAACAAACAAGACATGAGCCTTCCTACAAACAACTGGAGGTGAAGACGAACAAACAAGACATGAGCCCTCCTACAAACAACTAGAGGTGAAGACGAACAAACAAGACATGAGCCCTCCTACAAACAACTGGAGGTAAAGACGAACAAACAATACATGAGCCCTCCTACAAACAACTGGAGGTAAAGACGAACAAACAAGACATGAGCCCTCCTACAAACAACTGGAGGTGAAGACGAACAAACAAGACATGAGCCCTCCTACAAACAACTAGAGGTGAAGACGAACAAACAAGACATGAGCCCTCCTACAAACAACTGGAGGTAAAGACAAACAAACAATACATGAGCCCTCCTACAAACAACTGGAGGTGAAGACGAATAAACAGGACATGAGCCCTCCTACAAACAACTGGAGGTAAAGACGAACAAACAAGACATGAGCCCTCCTACAAACAACTGGAGGTGAAAACAAACAAACAATACATGAGCCCTCCTACAAACAATTGGAGGTGAAGACGAACAAACAAGACATGAGCCCTCCTACAAACAACTGGAGGTGAAGACAAACAAACAAGACATGAGCCCTCCTACAAACAACTGGAGTTGAAGACAAACAAACAATACATGAGCCCTCCTACAAACAACTGGAGCTGAAGACGAACAAACAAGACATGAGCCATCCTACAAACAACTAGAGGTGAAGACGAACAAACAAGACATGAGCCCTCCTACAAACAACTGGAGGTAAAGACGAACAAACAAGACATGAGCCCTCCTACAAACAACTGGAAGTGAAGACAAACAAACAAATCATGAGCCCTCCTACAAACAACTGGAGGTAAAGACGAACAAACAAGACATGAGCCCTCCTACAAACAACTGGAGGTGAAGACAAACAAACAAGACATGAACCCTCCTACAAACAACTGGAGGTAAAGACGAACAAACAATACATGAGCCCTCCTACAAACAACTGGAGGTAAAGATGAACAAACAAGACATGAGCCCTCCTACAAACAACTGGAGGTAAAGACGAACAAACAAGACATGAACCCTCCTACAAACAACTGGAGGTAAAGACGAACAAACAAGACATGAGCCCTCCTACAAACAACTGGAGGTGAAGACGAACAAACAATACATGAGCCCTCCTACAAACAACTGGAGGTAAAGACGAACAAACAAGACATGAGTCCTCCTACAAACAACTGGAGGTAAAGACGAACAAACAAGACATGAGCCCTCCTACAAACAACTGAAGGTGAAGACGAGCAAACAAGACATGAGCCCTCCTACAAACAACTGAAGGTAAAGACGAACAAACAATACTTGAGGCCTCCTACAAGCAACTGGAGGTAAAGACGAACAAACAAGACATGAGCCCTCCTACAAACAACTGGAGGTGAAGACGAACAAACAAGACATGAGCCCTCCTACAAACAACTGGAGGTAAAACAAAACATGAGCACTCCTACAAACAACTGGAGGTAAAGACGAACAAACAATACATGAGGCCTCCTACAAGCAACTGGAGGTAGACAAACAAACAAGACATGAGCCCTCCTACAAACAACTGGAGGTGAAGACGAACAAACAAGACATGAGCCCTCCTACAAACAACTGGAGGTAAAGACGAACAAACAATACATGAGCCATCCTACAAACAACTGGAGGTAGAGACGAACAATCAAGACATGAGCCCTCCTACAAACAACTGGAGGTGAAGACGAACAAACAAGACATGAACCCTCCTACAAACAACTGGAGGTGAAGACGAACAAACGAGACATGAACCCTCCTACAAACAACTTGAGGTAAAGACGAACAAACAAAACATGAGCCCTCCTACAAACAACTGGAGGTAAAGACGAACAAACAAGACATGAGCCCTCCTACAAACAACTGGAGGTAAATTCGAACAAACAAAACATGAGCCCTCCTACAAACAACTGGAGGTAAAGACGAACAAACAAGACATGAGCCCTCCTACAAACAACTGGAGGTAAAGACGAACAATCAAGACATGAGCCCTCCAACAAACAACTGGAGGTAAAGACGAACAAACAATACATGAGCCCTCTTACAAACAACTGGAGGTAAAGACGAACAAACAAGACATGAGCCCTCCTACAAACAACTGGAGGTAAAGACGAACAAACAATACATGAGCCCTCTTACAAACAACTGGAGGTAAAGATGAACAAACAAGACATGAGCCCTCCTACAAACAACTGGAGGTAAAGACGAACAAACAAGACATGAGCCCTCCTACAAACAACTGGAGGTAAAGACGAACAAACAATACATGAGCCCTCCTACAAACAACTGTAGGTGAAGACGAACAAACAAGACATGAGCCCTCCTACAAACAACTGGAGGTAAAGACGAACAAACAATACATGAGCCCTCCTACAAACAACTGGAGGTAAAGACGAACAAACAATACATGAGCCCTCCTACAAACAACTAGAGGTAATGACGAACAAACAATACATGAGCCCTCCTACAAACAACTAGAGGTAATGTCGAACAAACAATACATGAGCCCTCCTACAAACAACTGGAGGTGAAGACAAACAAACAAGACATGAACCCTCCTACAAACAACTGGAGGTGAAGACGAACAAACAATACATGAGCCCTCCTACAAACAACTGGAGGTGAAGAGGAACAAACAAGACATGAACCCTCCTACAAACAACTGGAGGTGAAGACGAACAAACAAAACATGAGCCCTCCTACAAACAACTGAAGTTGAAGACGAACAAACAAGACATGAACCCTCCTACAAACAACTAGAGGTAATGACGAACAAACAATACATGAACCCTCCTACAAACAACTGGAGGTGAAGACAAACAAACAAGACATGAACCCTCCTACAAACAACTGGAGCTGAAGACGAACAAACAATACATGAGCCCTCCTACAAACAACTGGAGGTGAAGAGGAACAAACAAGACATGAACCCTCCTACAAACAACTGGAGGTAAAGACGAACAAACAAAACATGAGCCCTCCTACAAACAACTGGAGGTAAAGATGAACAAACAAGACATGAGCCCTCCTACAAACAACTGGAGGTAAAGACGAACAAACAAGACATGAACCCTCCTACAAACAACTGGAGGTAAAGACGAACAAACAAGACATGAGCCCTCCTACAAACAACTGGAGGTGAAGACGAACAAACAATACATGAGCCCTCCTACAAACAACTGGAGGTAAAGATGAACAAACAAGACATGAACCCTCCTACAAACAACTGGAGGTGAAGACGAACAAACAATACATGAGCCCTCCTACAAACAACTGGAGGTAAAGATGAACAAACAAGACATGAGCCCTCCTACAAACAACTGGAGGTAAAGACGAACAAACAAGACATGAGCCCTCCTACAAACAACTGGAGGTGAAGATGAACAAACAAGACATGAGCCCTTCTACAAACAACTGGAGGTAAAGACGAACAAACAAAACATGAGCCCTCCTACAAACAACTGGAGATAAAGACGAACAAACAAGACATGAGTCCTCCTACAAACAACTGGAGGTAAAGACGAACAAACAAGACATGAGCCCTCCTACAAACAACTGAAGGTGAAGACGAGCAAACAAGACATGAGCCCTCCTACAAACAACTGAAGGTAAAGACGAACAAACAATACTTGAGGCCTCCTACAAGCAACTGGAGGTAAAGACGAACAAACAAGACATGAGCCCTCCTACAAACAACTGGAGGTGAAGACGAACAAACAAGACATGAGCCCTCCTACAAACAACTGGAGGTAAAACAAAACATGAGCCCTCCTACAAACAACTGGAGGTAAAGACGAACAAACAAGACATGAGTCATCCTACAAACAACTGGAGGTAAAGACGAACAAACAAGACATGAGCCTTCCTACAAACAACTGGAGGTGAAGACGAACAAACAAGACATGAGCCCTCCTACAAACAACTGGAGGTAAAGACGAACAAACAATACATGAGGCCTCCTACAAGCAACTGGAGGTAAAGACGAACAAACAAGACATGAGCCCTCCTACAAACAACTGGAGGTGAAGACGAACAAACAAGACATGAGCCCTCCTACAAACAACTGGAGGTAAAGACGAACAAACAATACATGAGCCCTCCTACAAACAACTGGAGGTAAAGACGAACAAACAAAACATGAGCCATCCTACAAACAACTGGAGGTAGAGACGAACAATCAAGACATGAGCCCTCCTACAAACAACTGGAGGTGAAGACGAACAAACAAGACATGAACCCTCCTACAAACAACTGGAGGTAAAGACGAACAAACAAAACATGAGCCCTCCTACAAACAACTGGAGGTAAAGACGAACAAACAATACATGAGCCCTCTTACAAACAACTGGAGGTAAAGACGAACAAACAAGACATGAGCCCTCCTACAAACAACTGGCGGTAAAGACGAACAAACAATACATGAGCCCTCTTACAAACAACTGGAGGTAAAGATGAACAAACAAGACATGAGCCCTCCTACAAACAACTGGAGGTAAAGACGAACAAACAAGACATGAGCCCTCCTACAAACAACTGGAGGTAAAGACGAACAAACAATACATGAGCCCTCCTACAAACAACTGGAGGTAAAGACGAACAAACAATACATGAACCCTCCTACAAACAACTAGAGGTAATGACGAACAAACAATACATGAGCCCTCCTACAAACAACTAGAGGTAATGACGAACAAACAATACATGAGCCCTCCTACAAACAACTGGAGGTGAAGACAAACAAACAAGACATGAACCCTCCTACAAACAACTGGAGGTGAAGACGAACAAACAATACATGAGCCCTCCTACAAACAACTGGAGGTGAAGAGGAACAAACAAGACATGAACCCTCCTACAAACAACTGGAGGTGAAGACGAACAAACAAAACATGAGCCCTCCTACAAACAACTGGAGGTGAAGACGAACAAACAAGACATGAACCCTCCTACAAACAACTAGAGGTAATGACGAACAAACAATACATGAACCCTCCTACAAACAACTGGAGGTGAAGACAAACAAACAAGACATGAACCCTCCTACAAACAACTGGAGCTGAAGACGAACAAACAATACATGAGCCCTCCTACAAACAACTGGAGGTGAAGAGGAACAAACAAGACATGAACCCTCCTACAAACAACTGGAGGTGAAGACGAACAAACAAAACATTAGTCCTCCTACAAACAACTGGAGGTGAAGACGAACAAGCAAGACATGAACCCTCCTACAAACAACTGGAGGTAAAGACGAACAAACAAGACATGAGCCCTCCTACAAACAACTGGAGGTGAAGACAAACAAACAAAACATGAGCCCTCCTACAAACAACTGGAGGTAAAGACGAACAAACAAGACATGAACCCTCCTACAAACAACTGGAGGTAAAGACGAACAAACAAGACATGAGCCCTCCTACAAACAACTGGAGATGAAGACAAACAAACAAGACATGAGCCCTCCTACAAACAACTGGAGGTAAAGATGAACAAACAAGACATGAACCCTCCTACAAACAACTGGAGGTGAAGACGAACAAACAATACATGAGCCCTCCTACAAACAACTGGAGGTAAAGATGAACAAACAAGACATGAGCCCTCCTACAAACAACTGGAGGTAAAGACGAACAAACAAGACATGAGCCCTCCTACAAACAACTGGAGGTGAAGATGAACAAACAAGACATGAGCCCTTCTACAAACAACTGGAGGTAAAGACGAACAAACAAAACATGAGCCCTCCTACAAACAACTGGAGATAAAGACGAACAAACAAGACATGAGTCCTCCTACAAACAACTGGAGGTAAAGACGAACAAACAAGACATGAGCCCTCCTACAAACAACTGAAGGTGAAGACGAGCAAACAAGACATGAGCCCTCCTACAAACAACTGAAGGTAAAGACGAACAAACAATACTTGAGGCCTCCTACAAGCAACTGGAGGTAAAGACGAACAAACAAGACATGAGCCCTCCTACAAACAACTGGAGGTGAAGACGAACAAACAAGACATGAGCCCTCCTACAAACAACTGGAGGTAAAACAAAACATGAGCCCTCCTACAAACAACTGGAGCTAAAGACGAACAAACAAGACATGAGTCATCCTACAAACAACTGGAGGTAAAGACGAACAAACAAGACATGAGCCTTCCTACAAACAACTGGAGGTGAAGACGAACAAACAAGACATGAGCCCTCCTACAAACAACTGGAGGTAAAGACGAACAAACAATACATGAGGCCTCCTACAAGCAACTGGAGGTAAAGACGAACAAACAAGACATGAGCCCTCCTACAAACAACTGGAGGTGAAGACGAACAAACAAGACATGAGCCCTCCTACAAACAACTGGAGGTAAAGACGAACAAACAATACATGAGCCCTCCTACAAACAACTGGAGGTAAAGACGAACAAACAAAACATGAGCCATCCTACAAACAACTGGAGGTAGAGACGAACAATCAAGACATGAGCCCTCCTACAAACAACTGGAGGTGAAGACGAACAAACAAGACATGAACCCTCCTACAAACAACTGGAGGTAAAGACGAACAAACAAAACATGAGCCCTCCTACAAACAACTGGAGGTAAAGACGAACAAACAATACATGAGCCCTCTTACAAACAACTGGAGGTAAAGACGAACAAACAAGACATGAGCCCTCCTACAAACAACTGGCGGTAAAGACGAACAAACAATACATGAGCCCTCTTACAAACAACTGGAGGTAAAGATGAACAAACAAGACATGAGCCCTCCTACAAACAACTGGAGGTAAAGACGAACAAACAAGACATGAGCCCTCCTACAAACAACTGGAGGTAAAGACGAACAAACAATACATGAGCCCTCCTACAAACAACTGGAGGTAAAGACGAACAAACAATACATGAGCCCTCCTACAAACAACTAGAGGTAATGACGAACAAACAATACATGAGCCCTCCTACAAACAACTAGAGGTAATGACGAACAAACAATACATGAGCCCTCCTACAAACAACTGGAGGTGAAGACAAACAAACAAGACATGAACCCTCCTACAAACAACTGGAGGTGAAGACGAACAAACAATACATGAGCCCTCCTACAAACAACTGGAGGTGAAGAGGAACAAACAAGACATGAACCCTCCTACAAACAACTGGAGGTGAAGACGAACAAACAAAACATGAGCCCTCCTACAAACAAATGGAGGTGAAGACGAACAAACAAGACATGAACCCTCCTACAAACAACTAGAGGTAATGACGAACAAACAATACATGAACCCTCCTACAAACAACTGGAGGTGAAGACAAACAAACAAGACATGAACCCTCCTACAAACAACTGGAGCTGAAGACGAACAAACAATACATGAGCCCTCCTACAAACAACTGGAGGTGAAGAGGAACAAACAAGACATGAACCCTCCTACAAACAACTGGAGGTGAAGACGAACAAACAAAACATTAGTCCTCCTACAAACAACTGGAGGTGAAGACGAACAAGCAAGACATGAACCCTCCTACAAACAACTGGAGGTAAAGACGAACAAACAAGACATGAGCCCTCCTACAAACAACTGGAGGTGAAGACAAACAAACAAAACATGAGCCCTCCTACAAACAACTGGAGGTAAAGACGAACAAACAAGACATGAGCCCTCCTACAAACAACTGGAGATAAAGACGAACAAACAAGACATGAGTCCTCCTACAAACAACTGGAGGTAAAGACGAACAGAACATCGCCCTACGCGAAAATCGCAATGGACATCATAACACGGAACTCAGAACATAACCATTGATATTAACTCTTTAATAGCCAATCCTTATGAAATTTAACACAAAGAATCTTGTCATAGAATTAAGGTTGGTTTTGATTTTGAGGTATTGTAGTCCTACCCATTTCCAATCAAGATTCATAATTGGATGTTTCTGTTCCTTGCATGTGACCTATGATGTGGTTTCTTCAGATCTTCCACACTGTGACATATCAGGGGATCAAGTGAGAGATATGATTCTAATTGTCACCACCATGGAATATAACATTCAACAGTAAATGAGAAATTACATTGTATAAGTCAAAAACCTATCTGAAATCATTAACTTTGTTTTAATCCAATTTAAATAGTTATTGGAAGATAGTCTTACAGGAGTCTGTTGTAATTGGAAATATATTGGTTGGTTGGTGCTTAATGACACTTTCAACAATATTTCAGTTATATTGTGGCGGTCAGTTTTATTAGTGGAGGAAACCGGAGTATCAGGAGAAAACCACCAACCTGTCATATTAAAACCATTGACAAACTTTATCACATAATGTTATATTGAGTACTTTTTAGAAGTTTTATTTTTCATATGAAAACGAAATCTAGAATGGCTATCATTAATTATTATTGTTGTCAACTGCAGTGATCATAATAAGGGAATTTAATGAACTAAGTCAGAATTGATATACCCAAAGTGTTAGATTGTTATCTGAATGCTATGAGACTTATCATGCTGTGTATGTTTACAGACACCCTTTGTGGATAGTGTAGACCAGAAAGTAGAAGGATTCTTTTGTTGCAAGTGTAGTGATGAGGGTTCGATGACTGTCAAAATAAACATTAACAAGTTAGCTTTTGTTCCTGGGGAGCCTCTTGTTTATGAAATTAACATTGACAATAGAAGTCAGAATATAATTAAAGAAATGGATTTTATTTTACGTCAGGTGAGAATCAAATATCTTTAAAATTACATTGTTCAATAGAATATCTATGGAAAGAAAGTTGAAACTACGATGGACACTAATTCTACCAATATCAATCAAATGAACAGCCACATGAAACCATTGAACAAAAATGACGTCATATGTCGTTGGAAAGTCGGGTTCTGTTCTTCCACTCAAAAAGACTTGTTTGTTTTTAAAATCAATAGTGGATTTAAGCTGGCGAGTATGGTGCTAAATGTCCCCAATTGATCGTTGCAAAGCCTAATACCTTTTTTGCATGTCACTTTAAAGATTTAGAAACAAAATCCAGAAATATTTGAGCTATTCACATAAGGATCCAGAAATTGCAAATCAGTTATTTTTTTAAGGTTCATATTGATATTACATTTGTTATTCTAGAGGTCAGTATGTTTTGTTTTATTTGTATTTCACTGCTGCAATTAATTACTGGCTAATGCTGGGAGACTTGGGCCTATAAAACTAGTTTATCACCGCCACTATTTCAGACTTTTTGAAAATCGTCGGACCTAGGGGGCAGAATTTCATAGGGTCCGGCGTCCTAGTCGGCCCGACTGTCCGCCTAACGTTTCAGTTTCGTGTAGGATGAATGTTTACATCGTGACCGGAAACATGATCGCAAAAGAAAATTTCGGAACGGTTGCAGTTTTATTAATGTTGATATGAACTTATGAAGCTCCTTTTCACATTTGTGGTATTTATTTAAAAACCTGTTTAATTTTCAATAAAAAGAAATTACATCTTACTATTGTAAAACATGAATTTAATATGATTCAATTCGAAAATGATGAATTGATATGCTGTATCGATCTGGACTTTCTGAACCTTCCCGATTACGTTCCCTAGATTAAAGACGAGTCTTCATTTCTGGTACCACGAAAATGTGGCCGATTAGATTTGTTGAGGGTTCTCAACCTGGGAAGAGAAAAAAATGTGTTTTATATTATAAGCTGTGTCGACAAATCGGGTCCAGCAGAAACTCAGTAGGTCCACCAAAAATTGATGGGGTGGTGGACCCAATGTCCAGCAGCTGAATTTTTTTTCTCAAAAAGTCTGCTATTTTTTGAAGTGCCTGTACCAAGCCATGCTAGCTGTCATGTATTTGTGTGTTAGTTGTATTAATTTTGTCTCTGTTTCTGCTCTTTTTCTATTTAGATTTTAGAATAGTTTTGACTGTATGCAATTTTTTTTTCATTTTATTCTTTGAGTTTGGTAAAATCTTTATTGATTATTGATGACTTAAATGCTTATAATATTGATGGCATCATTCTACTGAAACCATGCCGATTTTAATTTTTTTCAGAATGTTACCTATGTTGGATACTCAGATAAGTTGTTATCATCAGGACATCCACACTTTCACACCAAAAAAGCCAGCTTTAAACTGACTGACAGAAAAATTGATGTTCCAATTGATCAAAATAAAACATATAAAGGAGCTGCAACAATACCACCTCTACCTCCCTCTGTGTTAAGCGGTTGTAATATTATTGATATAGAGTACAATGTAATTGTAAGTAACATAATTGACTGTATATTGTACACAATGATTACAATACCTCCTCTATCTCCCTCTGAGTTACATGGTTGTAATATTATTGATATAGAGTACAATGTAATTGTAAGTAACATAATTGACTGTATATTGTACACAATGATTACAATACCTCCTCTACCTCCCTCTGAGTTACATGGTTGTAATATCATTGATCTACAGTACAATGTAATTGTAAGTACAGTAATTGACTGTATATTGTACACAATGATTACAATACCTCCTCTACCTCCCTCTGAGTTACATGGTTGTAATATTATTGATCTACAGTACAATGTAATTGTAAGTACAGTAATTGACTGTATATTGTACACAATGATTACAATACCTCCTCTACCTCCCTCTGAGTTAAGCGGTTGTAATATTATTGATATAGAGTACAATGTAATTGTAAGTACAGTAATTGACTGTATATTGTACACAATGATTACAATACCTCCTCTACCTCCCTCTGAGTTAAGCGGTTGTAATATTATTTATATAGAGTACAATGTAATTGTAAGTACAGTAATTGACTGTATATTGTACACAATGATTACAATACCACCTCTACCTCCCTCTGAGTTACATGGTTGTAATATTATTGATATAGAATACAATGTAATTGTAAGTAACATAATTGACGGTATATTGTACACAATGATTACAATACCTCCTCTACCTCCCTCTGAGTTACATGATTGTAATATTATTGATATAGAGTACAATGTAATTGTAAGTAACATAATTGACTGTATATTGTACACAATGATTACAATACCACCTCTACCCCCCTCTGAGTTACATGGTTGTAATATTATTGATATACAGTACAATGTAATTGTAAGTACAGTAATTGACTGTATATTGTACACAATGATTACAATACCTCCTCTACCTCCCTCTGAGTTAAGTGGTTGTAATATTATTGATATACAGTACAATGTAATTGTAAGTACAGTAATTGACTGTATATTGTACACAATGATTACAATACCTCCTCTACCTCCCTCTGAGTTACATGGTTGTAATATTATTGATCTACAGTACAATGTAATTGTAAGTACAGTAATTGACTGTATATTGTACACAATGATTACAATACCTCCTCTACCTCCCTCTGAGTTACATGATTGTAATATTATTGATCTACAGTACAATGTAATTGTAAGTACAGTAATTGACTGTATATTGTACACAATGATTACAATACCTCCTCTACCCCCCTCTGAGTTACATGGTTGTAATATTATTGATATAGAGTACAATGTAATTGTAAGTAACATAATTGACTGTATATTGTACACAATGATTACAATACCTCCTCTACCTCCCTCTGAGTTACATGATTGTAACATTATTGATATACAGTACAATGTAATTGTAAGTACAGTAATTGACTGTATATTGTACACAATGATTACAATACCTCCTCTACCTCCCTCTGAGTTACATGGTTGTAATATCATTGATCTACAGTACAATGTAATTGTAAGTACAGTAATTGACTGTATATTGTACACAATGATTACAATACCTCCTCTACCTCCCTCTGAGTTACATGGTTGTAATATTATTGATATAGAGTACAATGTAATTGTAAGTAACATAATTGACTGTATATTGTACACAATGATTACAATACCTCCTCTACCTCCCTCTGAGTTACATGATTGTAACATTATTGATATACAGTACAATGTAATTGTAAGTACAGTAATTGACTGTATATTGTACACAATGATTACAATACCTCCTCTACCTCCCTCTGAGTTACATGGTTGTAATATTATTGATATAGAGTCAATGTAATTGTAAGTACAGTAATTGACCGTATATTGTACACAATGATTACAATACCTCCTCTACCCCCCTCTGAGTTACATGGTTGTAATATTATTGATCTACAGTACAATGTAATTGTAAGTACAGTAATTGACTGTATATTGTACACAATGATTACAATACCTCCTCTACCCCCCTCTGAGTTACATGGTTGTAATATTATTGATATAGAGTACAATGTAATTGTAAGTACAGTAATTGACTGTATATTGTACACAATGATTACAATACCTCCTCTACCTCCATCTGAGTTACATGGTTGTAATATTATTGATATAGAGTACAATGTAATTGTAAGTAACATAATTGACTGTATATTGTACACAATGATTACAAAACCTCATCTACCTCCCTCTGAGTTACATGATTGTAATATTATTGATATAGAGTACAATGTAATTGTAAGTAACATAATTGACTGTATATTGTACACAATGATTACAATACCTCCTCTACCTCTCTGTGAGTTACATGGTTGTAATATTATTGATATAGAGTACAATGTAATTGTAAGTACAGTAATTGACTGTATATTGTACACAATGATTACAATACCTCCTCTACCTCCCTCTGAGTTACATGGTTGTAATATTATTGATCTACAGTACAATGTAATTGTAAGTACAGTAATTGACTGTATATTGTACACAATGATTACAATACCACCTCTACCTCCCTCTGAGTTACATGGTTGTAATATTATTGATCTACAGTACAATGTAATTGTAAGTACAGTAATTGACTGTATATTGTACACAATGATTACAATACCACCTCTACCTCCCTCTGAGTTACATGGTTGTAATATTATTGATCTACAGTACAATGTAATTGTAAGTACAGTAATTGACTGTATATTGTACAATTGTACACAATGATTACAATACCTCCTCTACCTCCCTCTGAGTTAAGCGGTTGTAATATTATTTATATAGAGTACAATGTAATTGTAAGTACAGTAATTGACTGTATATTGTACACAATGATTACAATACCACCTCTACCTCCCTCTGAGTTACATGGTTGTAATATTATTGATATAGAATACAATGTAATTGTAAGTAACATAATTGACGGTATATTGTACACAATGATTACAATACCTCCTCTACCTCCCTCTGAGTTACATGATTGTAATATTATTGATATAGAGTACAATGTAATTGTAAGTAACATAATTGACTGTATATTGTACACAATGATTACAATACCACCTCTACCCCCCTCTGAGTTACATGGTTGTAATATTATTGATATACAGTACAATGTAATTGTAAGTACAGTAATTGACTGTATATTGTACACAATGATTACAATACCTCCTCTACCTCCCTCTGAGTTAAGTGGTTGTAATATTATTGATATACAGTACAATGTAATTGTAAGTACAGTAATTGACTGTATATTGTACACAATGATTACAATACCTCCTCTACCTCCCTCTGAGTTACATGGTTGTAATATTATTGATCTACAGTACAATGTAATTGTAAGTACAGTAATTGACTGTATATTGTACACAATGATTACAATACCTCCTCTACCTCCCTCTGAGTTACATGATTGTAATATTATTGATCTACAGTACAATGTAATTGTAAGTACAGTAATTGACTGTATATTGTACACAATGATTACAATACCTCCTCTACCCCCCTCTGAGTTACATGGTTGTAATATTATTGATATAGAGTACAATGTAATTGTAAGTAACATAATTGACTGTATATTGTACACAATGATTACAATACCTCCTCTACCTCCCTCTGAGTTACATGATTGTAACATTATTGATATACAGTACAATGTAATTGTAAGTACAGTAATTGACTGTATATTGTACACAATGATTACAATACCTCCTCTACCTCCCTCTGAGTTACATGGTTGTAATATCATTGATCTACAGTACAATGTAATTGTAAGTACAGTAATTGACTGTATATTGTACACAATGATTACAATACCTCCTCTACCTCCCTCTGAGTTACATGGTTGTAATATTATTGATATAGAGTACAATGTAATTGTAAGTAACATAATTGACTGTATATTGTACACAATGATTACAATACCTCCTCTACCTCCCTCTGAGTTACATGATTGTAACATTATTGATATACAATACAATGTAATTGTAAGTACAGTAATTGACTGTATATTGTACACAATGATTACAATACCTCCTCTACCTCCCTCTGAGTTACATGGTTGTAATATTATTGATATAGAGTCAATGTAATTGTAAGTACAGTAATTGACTGTATATTGTACACAATGATTACAATACCTCCTCTACCCCCCTCTGAGTTACATGGTTGTAATATTATTGATCTACAGTACAATGTAATTGTAAGTACAGTAATTGACTGTATATTGTACACAATGATTACAATACCTCCTCTACCCCCCTCTGAGTTACATGGTTGTAATATTATTGATATAGAGTACAATGTAATTGTAAGTACAGTAATTGACTGTATATTGTACACAATGATTACAATACCTCCTCTACCTCCATCTGAGTTACATGGTTGTAATATTATTGATATAGAGTACAATGTAATTGTAAGTAACATAATTGACTGTATATTGTACACAATGATTACAAAACCTCATCTACCTCCCTCTGAGTTACATGATTGTAATATTATTGATATAGAGTACAATGTAATTGTAAGTAACATAATTGACTGTATATTGTACACAATGATTACAATACCTCCTCTACCTCTCTGTGAGTTACATGGTTGTAATATTATTGATATAGAGTACAATGTAATTGTAAGTACAGTAATTGACTGTATATTGTACACAATGATTACAATACCTCCTCTACCTCCCTCTGAGTTACATGGTTGTAATATTATTGATCTACAGTACAATGTAATTGTAAGTACAGTAATTGACTGTATATTGTACACAATGATTACAATACCACCTCTACCTCCCTCTGAGTTACATGGTTGTAATATTATTGATCTACAGTACAATGTAATTGTAAGTACAGTAATTGACTGTATATTGTACACAATGATTACAATACCACCTCTACCTCCCTGTGAGTTACATTTTTGAAAAATCCTTGATATTCAGTACAATGTATTTGTAAGTTTGTGTGTGTAACTACTTCAACATTTTAAATTGAAATTAATTGAAACTTTTATACTTATTGTTCCTATTGAAACATTTTTAAAAGAGTTATTGCCCTTTTTTAAGTTGTAATTTAAAAATAAAGAATATTTCTTAAAAAAAGGATTGCAATTGCAATGCCTCCAACCTTTTAAATGGGAATTCCTTAGAACTTATTATCATACGGAGATATACATATTGTTTTTGCAAGTGGTTAGAACCAGCTTTGATGTAGTTATATCCTTTTAAAATTTTCATTTATTTAAAAGCACAGAAGCAGCCTTTGTACAATGTCACCTACATTTTAAATCAGTGTTTATTGTCAGATTGATATGTACATTTTAAATCAGTGTTTATTGTCAGATTGATATGTACATTTTAAATCAGTGTTTATTGTCAGATTGATATGTACATTTTAAATCAGTGTTTATTGTCAGATTGATATGTACATTTTAAATCAGTGTTTATTGTCAGATTGATATGTACATTTTAAATCAGTGTTTATTGTCAGATTGATATGTACATTTTAAATCAGTGTTTATTGTCAGATTGATATGTACATTTTAAATCAGTGTTTATTGTCAGATTGATATGTACATTTTTTTCTCAATAATTAAATGAAAGAATAAGGATTAATACAATTTTTGTGTCAAAAACAACTTTTAACTACTTTTGATTATAGCTTCTGCAAACTTGGTAGGTTTACTTTTTCACTGTGTGAAGGCATACCTGTAATTTGTTTTATCTTTTCATCAGAAAATCAACTTTTGTACTATATAAGTAAAGAGATACAAATAAATGTGTGCCTTATTCATGTACCTGTATAATAGAAAATTAAAGAAAATACTTTAAATAAAAGAAGAATGAGGAATAACATTTTGTATAAGATTATAAGCATTAATACATATCAAAATGGCAGGATAGTATTCAGTATTGAGGATCCACTGTCTTTCAAGTCTTTGAAAAATTAGAATTTCTATCTTTTTTCCCTGGAACACTAGAAGGTGAATACTAATGAAAAATTGAGGAAAATAATAAAACATTTAATAGAAAACAGTTTTGTGAGTTGTAACTAAAAGGTGGAGAGTTTCTTATAAATATTTTAATCATTAATTGGTGACTATAATGAGATACCCAGGTGAGACAGGTGATCAGGTTCTATAAGGAGATACCCAGGTGAGACAGGTGATCAGGTAATGAGATACCCAGGTGAGACAGGTGATCAGGTTTTATAATGAGATACCCAGGTGAGACAGGTGATCAGGTTCTATAATGAGATACCCAGGTGAGACAGGTGATCAGGTTCTATAATGAGATACCCAGGTGAGACAGGTGATCAGGTTCTATAATGAGATACCCAGGTGAGACAGGTGATCAGGTTGTTTTATCTCATAATAAATAAATTAAATCCTATATATTTTAGTTAGTTGTACATAACAGTTGGACATCAGTCAAGATAAAGAAGGAAATGTATATAGGAACAATACCATCTGTAGATGAACACCAGATGCTGTCCCCATCAGCTCCACCAGGAAAGGAAGTCTCATTGGGTGACATTTCTTTACAACCAACCATACCACAAGGATGTATGTAGTACAATTAATCAACTATATTTATATATTATACTTTACGTTTATATTTTCCCTATTTGTCTTTATTAGCGAGCCGGTCAATATAACAGTATATTGACCGGTCACGGTCAATATAATGTTTTCTTCCGCATTTTGTCCGAACTCGTTTTTGGCCTTAGATATACAATAACAAAAAACTTGCCGTCTGACAGATTTGCAAGTATTGAGTATAATATAACGAATAGTTCATGGCCCTCAGTGCCATGAACTATTTGCTAAATATAAATCTGGCTGTAGAAATAAGTTATACCTTCTTTCTTATGCAGACTATCTTGAAACTAAAGTTTTCAGTGGCATAAGTGTTACAGTTACTTATTTGACATCTTCAAGCTATTCTTACAGTAATACAAAATAAATATATTAAAATTGTATACTATTCTTACAGTAATACAAAATAAATATATTAAAATTGTATACTATTACAGTAATACAAAATAAACATATTAAAATTGTATACTATTTTTACAGTAATACAAAATAAATATATTAAAATTGTATACTATTACAGTAATACAAAATAAATATATTAAAATTGTATACTATTCTTACAGTAATACAAAATAAATATATTAAAATTGTATACTATTCTTACAGTAATACAAAATAAATATATTAAAATTGTATACTATTCTAACAGTAATACAAAATAAATATATTAAAATTGTATACTATTCTTACAGTAATACAAAATAAATATATTAAAATTGTATACTATTACAGTAATACAAAATAAATATATTAAAATTGTATACTATTCTTACAGTAATACAAAATAAATATATTAAAATTGTATACTATTACAGTAATACAAAATAAATATATTAAAATTGTATACTATTCTTACAGTAATACAAAATAAATATATTAAAATTGTATACTATTCTAACAGTAATACAAAATAAATATATTAAAATTGTATACTATTCTAACAGTAATACAAAATAAATATATTAAAATTGTATACTATTCTTACAGTAATGCAAAATAAATATATTAAAATTGTTAAAAAAAAAAGACGTTAATGTAAGTACATCATTCACTCACTTATTATGAGAAGAAGTGCAAATCAGTTGAAATTAAAAAAAACAATTGAATGTTATGGATGTGTTGATGGTAGTTTTAATAATATTTCAACTATATTGTAAATAAGGGTAATAACAAAATTACCAAACTCCGAACAATCTTACAAAGGGAAAGTCAAAACTCATAATTATATAAACAGACAAAATCAGTCAACAACCGGAAAACTGTGAAAACCGTAATGACCCTGACTTGGTACAGGCATTTCTAAAGAAATGGTGAGTTGAATCAGATTTTAAAGCGCCAAGCCTCCCGCTCTCATTACGGTTCAAAGGTTTACGGCTGTCACTATAACAGTATTTAAATACAGGAACAAAATAGGTAAAATAATTGTCAAAGCAGTACCATATTCAGTGAAGTAAATGTCAAAAACAATTTTACGTCACACATTGATAAAAAAATATTTTTGACATTTTTCTTGACTTCTTTATCTTTATACATTAAGTTTTGTCTATGGAGGAAACACAAACACTGGTCTTTATACTCTTTTGTATTCTCAAGGAATGATTGCTGTGACTCATTTTGAGAAGATTTGCATTCTTATAGCATTACAGCTTGAATGTGTTACCAGATTATGTAACAATCTCCCCTGTCACCTATTTTTATCCTATGTACACAAAATGTACCTGTTTAATTGTTAGATAATTAGATAATTGTTTGTTGTTGCAGTGCCACCTTCATATGCAGAATGTGTGTTTGGTAAAGTGGATATGAAGGACGACGACGACGGAAAACATACTACATACAGCAGCTGGGCCCCTAGTTACACTTATTATGACTGGTCACAACAGACAAACTATGGAGGACCAACACCGTCAACTATGACAGCAGCTGATTCTAGATATAATGACATCTAAATCTGATCTTTTTAGCTTTTGGTCATACTCGTTCTCCAAAATCGTCCAATCAGAAAGTGGTATTCATTGAATATGATGTTCTGATTGGATGTATTTTTGTGTACACAACTCGTACTTGAAAGTTTTATGACTGTAGTAATACAAACATTATTGATGCTGATCTTGTGTAGGTTACATGTAAGATAATTCTTGGTGTGGAATTGGTCCGGATGGAATTAAGTTACATATAAAATAATTTCTGGTATAAAATTGGTCAGATATAATAAGTTACATATAGAATAAATCCTCATGTAAAATTGGTCCAGATAGATAAGTTACATGTAAAATAAGTCCTGGTGTGGAATTGGTCCAGATGGAATAAAGTTACAAGTAAAATAAGTCCATAGACTATATGTCCATGACAGAAATATTTGTAACTTTGAATTTATTTTACTAGAAATGTTACAAATTCAATCCATCTGGACTTATTTCCCTTGACCAATTTATCACTTACTTAATCATTTATGCATAATGCTTACTATTTTTTAGCTCACCTTGCCAAAGGCAACGTGAGCTTTTGCCATCACTTGGCATCTGTCGTCCGTTAACTTTTCACATTTTAATCTTCTCCTCTGAAACCTCTCAGCCAAATGAACTGAAACTTGGTAGGAAGCATCTATGGAAGGTCCTCTCTAAAAGATTGCTCATTTTGTCCCGATCTATTAACAAACATGGCCACTACAGGCAATTCTTGTTTCTGATTGGCCGATTTTTAAAAATCTTCTCTGAAACCGCTTGGTCAGATGAACCGAAACTTGGTAGGAAGCATCTATGGAAGGTCCTCTATAGACTGCTCATTTCATCCCGATCCGTTAACAAACATGGCCACCACAGGCAATTCTTGTTTCTGATTGGTTCATTTCTATAAAAAAATGCTCCATTGTAGTAAACTGTTAAAAGGGAGATAACTCTTGCATTAAACTGTTAGAAGAAAGATAACTTGCCATTATCTCCCTTAGAAATTAACTAATGCTGATATAGTGTAACATGTTGATACTATACATTACATGTAGGTATTCACATTTTAATATTCTTTTTAGCTCACCGTGTCAAAGGCAATGTGGGTTTTTGGCATCAGTCATTTGTTGTCTGTCATCTGTTAACTTTTCACATTTTAATCTTCTTCTCTGAAATCCATCAGCCAAATGAACTGAAACTTAGTAGGAAGCATCTATGGAAGGTCCTCTCTAAAGAGTGCACATTTTGTTATGATCCAATACCAAACATGACCCTCCACAGGCAATTTTTGTTTCTGATTGGCCAATTTTTTTTAATTTCCTCCTCTGAAACCGCTTGGTCAAATTAACCGACACTTGGCAGGAAGCATCTATGGAATGTCCTCTATGAAGATTGCTCATTTCGTCTAGATCGGTTAACAAACATGGCCACCACAGGCAATTCTTGTTTCTGATTGGTCGATATTTAAAAAATCTTCTCCTCTGAAACTGCCTAGCCAAATGAACCGAAACTTGGTAGGAAGCATCTACATGTATGGAAGGCTGTGTATTAAGTTTCCTCAAAGCAGAATGAAAGGTGAGCGACACAGGCTCAGCTCACTGAGCTTCTAATCTTAGAAACTTATTTGACTAGCCTGCATGTGTATGATAGAACTAGCTTGTTTGACAATTGTTAATAGTACTAATATTATACATATAACAACTTCTGTGACACAAATATATATTGTGTATAATGTTCAACATTATAGCGTTCTTTATAATAACGCTGTTCGCCCGGTTATATGTGAGGGTTGGCATTTCACTCGTATGTGGAAAACACTTGCATGACTGCATGATTTCACTAAGATGGGAGATTTGTGTCCATAAAACTACGGGTAGTTAAATCTAAGTTAAAGCGCAATAACAGATAATATTTGATACTACTGGTAAAGTCTAATAAATTGACAGTCTGTGTTGGAAGCAAAAAGTAGAATTAATCTTTTAATCAGATATAAATGAATGCACCATAATATGCAACAAAATGTCTTTCTTTCTATCTGTTTATTTTTACACCTTTTTATACAGAATGTTAATGATTGTTAAAATGACCTGTGATTTACATGTATATACTGTTGTCATTTTTTGTATGAAATGTTGATATATTTAAAAAAAACAAAAACTTTTTATTGTTTGTTTTCTGGGGTCCATTGTTGAACTTGTGATTCAACTAATCATATGATTAGCCCTAATTACATTTTTAATTCCTAATCACATAATTAGCTAATGCAATGATTAAATATGATTAGTTAATACATTGATTAAAAATAGTTCAGCAAAAGAATTTAATCATTGCATTAGCTAAGTATGTGGTTAGGAATTAAAAATGTAATTAGGGCTAATCATATCAAATCAAATAATCAAATAAGTTTTATTTAAAGTCGAAATATCTATAACACATAACATAAGCTCTAGTGAGCTTTTGAATCGACTATTACATAAAAAGCACATGCAAGTATAAAATAACTTTACAAGCACATATTACATGACATCACAAAGCAAAACAACTAAAAAAACATGCATGCATAGACATTAGTATAAAACATAAGCTCATGTATACATAGTCATACATAAAAGCAAACTTATGCATACATAAAACACAGTTACATATAAAATTAATCAGAACTGAATCTAAAAGCATAAAAGCATAAGCTCATGTATACATAGACATACATAAAAGCAAACTCATTCATACATAAATACAGTTTCATATAAAATTAATCAGAACTGAATCTAAGAGCATAATAGCAGATCAGGATAGGGTAATATTAAAACTATTAAAACTATATAGCACTAAGTACACAAAGCATAACAAGACAAACTGTTTACACGCAAGCACTACAATGGCATGAGCCACCATTCCAGGTATTCAATAATTTTGAAAATTGATTTAAGTTTTGTTCTAATCTAATATGGTTTGGTAGCTCATTCCATAGTTTGGTTGAAAAATAACGGAATGATTTCAGACCATACCTTGTTGTTTTTACAGATGGTACATCAGCTGTGTTTTCGTATCTAAAGGAATAATTATGTTTTTTAATATTTACTAAATCATGTAAATAAATAGGGCTTTCTTTATGTATAATTTTAAATGTTTCAATTGCTATACTTCTTAATCTTCTAACTTTAAGTGATGGCATTTTTGATTTTTCCAGTAATTCTTCATAATTTAAAACATAGTCATTATAAATAAACCTGAGTGCCCTTTCTTGAATTTTTCCATTTTCTTAGTATTTTTCTCACTGCAAAAATGCCATGTTACAGGACAATAATTGAAGTTGGATAATATAAATGAATAGTAAATAGTTAGTCGTCCTAGCTTATTTAAATATCTACCAATTCTTTTCAAAACATTAAGTTGACGAGCAGATTTTTTACAAATTTCTGATATATGCTTATCAAAATTTAATTCATAATCTATTGTAACACCAAGAAGTTTAACATGTTCTTCACACTTTATCTTGCTACCATTTAAATCAAAGCAAATCTGTTCTTTAAAAGTTTTCTTGCCTATTGCCAAAGCTTGGAATTTGTCTGGATTAGCTTGCATTAAATTGTTTGCAAACCAATCCAGCATTTTTTGACTGTCACTCTCTAATTTTGAAATAACATTTTTTAGATCATGATCGGCATAAGATAAAGTGTTATCGTCGGCATAATTATATATAGTACTAAAATCAACAGAATAAAAGATGTCATTAATAAAAAAAATTAAGAGAATGGGACCCAAAATTGAGCCCTGTGGCACACTTTATACATTGTTTCAAAAGAGCTACAAATATTTTTTACCTTTACACATTGTTTTCTACCAGACAAATAGCTGTTTAATAAATTTATAGACTTTTCTGATAGACCATATGCTTCAAGTTTCAATAAAATGAGGTCGTGTGGGAGACAGTCAAAAGCCTTTGATAAATCCATTAAGATAGCTGCTATATATTTGTTTTCATCCAAAGCTTTTTTCCAGTCTTCAATAATTTTTAGTAAGGCAGTTTGACATCCGAAACCTTTCCTAAAAGCTGATAATGATGGATGAAAATGAAAATTGAAAAAATCTGTTAATTGGTCAAAAATAGCTCTTTCAACAAATTTTGATATTGTTGGCAAAACACTTACTGGACGATAATTTCCTTTCTCTAAAATATTATTCTTCTTGAAGAGTTTTGTTTTTAAAAACATATGATTAGTTTAATCACAAGTTCAACAACGGTTCCCAGGTTTTTTAGCCATAATTTTGTTTTGCATATTTTACATGCTGATGAAGTGCTAAGAGCTATAATTAATTGTTAAAAGGGTTACATGTTAATATAAGTAATCTATATGTGTTCCATAGTTTTATCAATTGTTTTTTTGCTGTAGCTTATCTTATTTGTTAGTACAGTTTCTATATCTTATTGTTCACTTGACAACTCTCCACAACATGTTTTTAAAAACAAACTTTTGTACATGGCTGACTATTGTCTATTGTTATACACTAATAAAACTGACCGCCACGATATAACTGAAATATTGATGAAAGTGGTGTTAAACACCATAACCCACCCTAATCTCTATTGTGTTATTTGTATATATACTAATAATAAAATGACTAGGAGCTAATCTGTTTGCTGCTATGCTTAATTATATCCCTCCTCCAAGCATAGTTGTGGTAGGGTATGCTGATCACACCATTACCACCGCTTTGTATGTCTGTAAGACGTGTTTGAAGATACCAAAGGGGTAAAATTGTCCAAGTCACTATGGTCTCACTATCTCCATCTGTCTGTAAGACGTGTTTGAAGATACCAGAGGGGTAAAATTGTCCAAGTCACTATGGTCTCAACATCTCCATCTGTCTGTAAGACGTGTTCAAGCCAAAACTTCAATATTTATACATAAATCTCTTTTAAACTTTCATAATTTTTAGCTTGCCACTAGAGCGACTGCCCTAAAGAAAAGGAGTTTTAATTCATCCTGATATACAAAAATCAGACCCTTGGAGCATATAAATTCTTCTCTTTTCTTTTTGGCTAGTCTTGGGGCCGTATCTTCTATTATATAATTTTCGTATTTAAAAAAAGATAATATTTAAGGATCATGTGATACTAGCTTTTCACCTAATGGCAACAGTGAAACTTTCATTAGAAACTGGTTTGAGAGTTATATAGCTCAATCAGAAGTAGTTATATTTTGGGATAAGAGGATTAATTCTCTGTACATTTAACAAAGAGCTGCCCTCAAGTGAGAAAGTTAGTCAGCTACTTGATGATGTTCAGTTTTTATCTGTATTTCTCCACTAAATCTGGTTTCCAATACTAAAAATGGCATAAAATAACCTTCTCTATCAATTATTATTGTTTTTGTTTTTTGTATGATTAAATAGATGTGACATCCTTTTGTCATGTTTTGTTCAAGATGTTTTCTTGTGCCATCCTATTTTCATGTTTTGTTGAAGATGTTTTGTTTTAATATTAATAATCTTTTTAAAAATATGTCAATTTTTATATATAATGTTATAGTCTGTTGTAGCTCTGCCTTGTTAAGATATGGTATAATCAGATTGTATATATATATAGGTATATTGGTGCATAATGTATATACATTTGTACATGTATACTCAAAAAATATATTTTACAATTAAAGACTATACAGATGACTTTATATCTTCTATTTTTGTGAGGGCCCGGGTGGCTCAATGAATTAAGTAGTTGTAGGGCCCGGGTGGCTCAATGAATTAAGTAGTTGTAGGGCCCGGGTGGCTCAATGAATTAGGTAGTTGTAGGGCCCGGGTGGCTCAATGAATTAGGTAGTTGTAGGGCCCAGGTGGCTCAATGAATTAAGTAGTTGTAGGGCCCGGGTGGCTCAATGAATTAGGTAGTTGTAGGGCCCGGGTGGCTCAATGAATTAAGTAGTTGTAGGGCCCGGGTGGCTCAATGAATTAAGTAGTTGTAGGGCCCAGGTGGCTCAATGAATTAAGTAGTTGTAGGGCCGGGTGGCTCAATGAATTAGGTAGTTGTAGGGCCCGGGTGGCTCAATGAATTAGGTAGTTGTAGGGCCCGGGTGGCTCAATGAATTAAGTAGTTGTAGGGCCCGGGTGGCTCAATGAATTAAGTAGTTATAGGGCCGGGGTGGCTCAATGAATTAGGTAGTTGTAGGGCCCGGGTGGCTCAATGAATTAAGTAGTTGTAGGGCCCGGGTGGCTCAATGAATTAAGTAGTTGTAGGGCCCGGGTGGCTCAATGAATTAAGTAGTTGTAGGGCCCGGGTGGCTCAATGAATTAAGTAGTTGTAGGGCCCGGGTGGCTCAATGAATTAAGTAGTTGTAGGGCCCGGGTGGCTCAATGAATTAAGTAGTTGTAGGGCCCGGGTGGCTCAATGAATTAAGTAGTTGTAGGGCCCGGGTGGCTCAATGAATTAGGTAGTTGGATTACCTACCAACTTGTACAAGCCTATCACCAATACTACGTGGGTTCGCGCTGGCTTTGTAAATTACAAAAAAGGGTGTACTCAACTCGCAGTCGCAAGTACTAAAGTTTACCAGTTGCTTGTCCATGGTTGGTGGTTCTCTCCGGGTACTCCGGCTTCTTTCACCACTAAAACTAGATGTCATGATATAGCTGAAATATTGCTGAAAGTGGCATTAAGCACAATAAATCAAATCAAATCTAATTTTTTTTTTTGGGGGGGGGGGGGGGCATCATGGTCATGAACAGTGCCTATTACCACTAAAGTTGTGAGTTCGAACCCCTGGGGAGTTGTACTTGATACAACATTATGTGATGAAGTTTGTTAATGTCTTAGGTCGACAGGTATGTGGTTTTCTCCGGTTTCCTCCACCAATAAAACTTACCTCCACCATATAGCTGAAATAAAGTTAAAAGTGGCATTAAACACCATAACCCAAATACCCTCTATTTTTGTGTTTTATTAAGTCATGTTTCCCCTGCAGTATTATGTCTAATGATGATATTTCTTAGATACCGGTAAATAGAAAAAAATGCATGAAATGTAAAAAGAAATTATTTATTTTATTACAGTTGTTATCATATGTCCTTCATCCTTCTAACTGCATAGATTGTATAATTTTGTTTAGTATATGTATATAGCTACTGACTGTTTAAAGTCTCTTGACCACCAAATATTACTTCTATGTAGAATAGAAACCTCTATACAAGTACTGATATAAAGGAGACCACGAAGGAGGCACCCTTAAAATTTAGTTGGGAATGATGGTATGAAACATTTAAGCCTTACATTCCTACCTGTTTCTAAACCTTATGCAAATAGATATAGTTTGGTTTTTATGCTGTTTAATACCACTTTCAACAATATTATAGTTATATCGTGGCTGTCAGTTTTATTGGTGGAGGAAACTAGAGAAAACCACCGACAGGAGCAAGTCACTGATAAACTTTATCACATAATGTTGTACACCTCGCCCTGATCGAGATTCGAACTCACAACAACAGTGGTGATAGGCACTGATTGCTTAGGTAGTTGTAAATCCAACTACCATACGATCACAGCCATGACAGCCCCACAAATAGGTTTTAATTTAGAGACATGGCATGTTATATTCTATATTTACAGAACTATCTTGTCCTGAAATTCATCCTTTAGTTTGTACCATCCTGGTTCTCTTGATATAAAATATGTGTTCAATACCTGTTGTTTTGATACAGTAACTGAGAGGTTTTATGTGATTGGCTTATATTTCCTAAAATTCATATTTAATAAGTCTCATTGGTTTAACTAAAACAGAACTTAAAATATTGTTTAATCATTATTTGCTGAAATTAAATATGTATGCAAAAATATAATTAAAATTTCTAATAAAAACATGTCCATAATGTTGTTTGATAGTTTTGTTTTTAATGATTTCAGCCTTGCAATAAAACCCTACCATCTTTCATTACTATCTGGTTTTATAATCACAATATTGTTAGTTGTGATGGTGTGTTCCCGAAACGTCAACTTTCTTAAAATCACATATGGTACATATTGTTGTTTTAGTAATTATAATCTATTAAATTGAGGTTCAGTAAGGGAGCACAATCAAGGGTATGTTACCTGAACATCAACTTGATATACAATTAATTTCAATAATACATAAAATCATTACAAAAATAAGGTTTTATTTTAGAATATCAAAATTTAAATAAAAAAATTATTTTAAATATTGAAATAAATTAATTATATTTATTTAATTTTAATATAAATTTAGCATATTTATTTAATTTTAATATCAATTTTGCATATTTAGTTAATTTTAATATAAATTTAGCATATTGATTTTATTTTATAAGGAAAAACAATAATTATCTGAGTTACTGATAATGGTGAGAACAGTTAAGTAATCAATTCTTTGATGAGGATGATATGTTCAAGCTTCCATGCTAAGTTTAAAGTGAACACATTTTACATTTGATTCATAAATTGTTATAGAATTGTCCAAGCCTTCTGAGCAGTCCAAGTTATTTTAAGGTCTTGCCATCCTGAAAGAAAGATTCCAGAATAGAATGACAGATTTGATGACCTATGCAGATTCTGCATCTCAGCTACTTCACCTTGGATAAATAAACAATAAATGAAATAAAAAGTAACTGTTTTTAAGACCAATATATTTTGCTTATTATGTCATATGTCTTGTTTAAATGTGTGGTTAGTTGTATTTATTTATAAATAGTGCTTATTTTTCTAAGAAAAACAATATATGTCAAGTAACTGTTTTAAAACCATTATATTTTGCTTATTATGTCATATGTCTTGTTTGCTTATTTGTAAAAATATAAATAGTGCTTACTTAAAAGGGAAAAATATGTTAATGAATGTTTTTAATACTCACCTATTATTACGTGATGATTTCCATATTGGCCTAGTTATTAGTCCGAGGGTAGCTTTATTGGCCTGAGGCGATGCCCAAGGCCAATACAACTGCCCGAGGACTAATAACTAATAATAATAATACTTTATTCCAAAAGCAATACAGCTTATAGGTATATAAATACAAATTACAAACAATACATGATACATTATACACAATACATAATTATATAATTATAATTATAGCGGAGCATGATATAAATTTAGGAATTACGAATTTTTTCAGCCACATACAAATACTTTCCAAGATTGTTAAGTTCTTTAATATTTTGAACAGGTAATAACTGTGTTAGTTTAAAAGCAGATGGATTGATACAATAATAGGGTTTTATATATTTTCTACGAATTTCCACATATTTACTACATTCTAAAATAAAGTGATACTCATCTTCTATATCATTATTGTTACACATGTTACAAATTCTAGCATGTCTATCTATATTATAGTATCTACCAGTTTCAATATTTAAACTATGTGCATGTAAGCGATATCTACTAATAAGTGGCTTAAACATATAATTAACTGGTCGACTTAAATAAAATTGCAGGTTATGGTCATCATATATATACTTATAGAAATGACATTTTGGCGATTCTTCAAAAAAAGAAATTGCCTCATTTAAAAAAGTATCTATAACTCGCTGCTTAAATTCTAACATGAATATATCTTCATTAACAACATTTTGTGACAGCCATACATGATTAAAACCATATTTACACAATATATCTCGTATTTTACATCCCCAATTTAGTTTATCATTTGGTTTAAAAGCACTAGACTCAAACATATCTTCATAACAATTTTTAAGTATACAATTTCTGTTTTTAAAATTTTAAACCAATATTTTAACATTCTACAGTACCTGTTTATATACAATGGGAACCTCCCAAGTTCAAAATAGACCATATAATTTGAAGTACTCTTTCTCACTTTCAATACTCTTTTCAAAAAAGATAAATGTAATGTCTCAATATCCACACCTTTATGGAAGCCCCACACTTCACATCCATAATTTACAATACTTTTTACATATGTGTCAAAAAGTGATAGCAAAGTCTCTGTATTAAAATAATCATCCTGAATTTTACTAAATAAACTAAATACAGCTTTTTAGTTCACCTGGACCAAAGGTCCATGTGAACTATTGCCATCACTTGGCGTCCGTCGTCTGTCGTCTGTCGTCTGTAAACTTTTCACATTTCAAGCTTCTTCTCCGAAACCACTTGGCCGATTGGAACCGAACTTAGCAGGAATGTTCCTTGGATGGTCCTCTACAAAGTTACTGTTTTTCGTTCCAGTCGGATATTCAATATGGCTGCCAGGGCCAATAATATGCTCTGATTGGCTGAAATTTCAAAGATCTTCTTCTCCGAAACTAATGAACTGACTGAACCCAAACTGTAAAGGAATGATCATTGGAATGTCCTTTACCAAGTTACTGTTTTTTATGCCGATCGGAAATCCAAGATGGCCGCCATCGCAGGACATAGATTAACATTGGACCCTATGGGAAAATGTTCAAATGCCTTCTTCTCAGAAACTACAAATATGATTAAAGCCAAACTGTACATGAATGTTCATTGGATGGTCCTCTACAATCTTAAGGTTTTTTGTTCCGATATGAAATTCAAAATGGCGGCTACGGCAGGACTTAGTTTAACATTGGACCCTATGGGAAAAATGTTTCAAAATGCTTCTTCTCTGAAACCACTTGGACAGTTGAAACCAAACTGCCCAAGAATGATCATTGGAAGGTCCTCTACAAATTTTATGTTTTTTATGCCGGTCGGAAATCCAAGATGGCCGCCACCGCAGGACATAGATTAACATTGGACCCTATGGGAAAATGTTCAAATGCCTTCTTCTCAGAAACTACAAATATTATTAAAGCCAAACTGTACATGAATGTTCATTGGATGGTCCTCTACAATCTTAAGGTTTTTTGTTCCGATATGAAATTCAAAATGGCGGCTACGGCAGGACTTAGTTTAACATTGGACCCTATGGGAAAAATGTTTCAAAATGCTTCTTCTCTGAAACCACTTGGACAGTTGAAACCAAACTGCCCAGGAATGATCATTGGAAGGTCCTCTACAAATTTTCTGTTTTTTATGCCGGTCGGAAATCCAAGATGGCCGCCACCGCAGGACATAGATTAACATTGGACCCTATGGGAAAATATTCAAATGCCTTCTACTCAGAAACTACAAATATGATTAAAGCCAAACTGTACATGAATGTTCATTAGATGGTCCTCTACAAACTTTACGTTTTTTGTTCCGGTATGAAATTCAAAATGGCGGCTACGGCAGGACTTAGTTTAACATTGAACCCTATGGGAAAAATGTTTCAAAACGCTTCTTCTCTGAAACCACTTGGATAATTGAAACCAAACTGCCTAGGAATGATCATTGGAAGGTCCTCTAGAAATTTTATGTTTTTTATGCCAATCGGAAATCCAAGATGGCCACCACCACAATACATAGATTAACATTGGACCCTATGGGAAAATGTTCAAATGCCTTCTTCTCAGAAACTACAAATATGATTAAAGCCAAACTGTACATGAATGTTCATTGGATGGTCCTCTACAATCTTAAGGTTTTTTGTTCCGATATGAAATTCAAAATGGCGGCTACGGCAGAACTTAGTTTAACATTGGACCCTATGGGGAAAATGTTTCAAAATGCTTCTTCTCTGAAACCACTTGGACAGTTGAAACCAAACTGCCCAGGAATGATCATTGGAAGGTCCTCTACAAATTTTCCGTTTTTTATGCCGGTCAGAAATCCAAGATGGCCGCCACCGCAGGACATAGATTAACATTGGACCCTATGGGAAAATATTCAAATGCCTTCTACTCAGAAACTACAAATATGATTAAAGCCAAACTGTACATGAATGTTCATTAGATGGTCCTCTACAAACTTTACGTTTTTTGTTCTGGTATGAAATTCAAAATGGCGGCTACGGCAGGACTTAGTTTAACATTGGACCCTATGGGAAAAATGTTTCAAAACGCTTCTTCTCTGAAACCACTTGGATAATTGAAACCAAACTGCCTAGGAATGATCATTGGAAGGTCCTCTACAAATTTTATGTTTTTTATGCCGATCGGAAATCCAAGATGGCCACCACCGCAATACATAGATTAACATTGGACCCTATGGGAAAATGTTCAAATGCCTTCTACTCAGAAACTACAAATATGATTAAAGCCAAACTGTACATGAATGTTCATTAGATGGTCCTCTACAAACTTTACGTTTTTTGTTCTGGTATGAAATTCAAAATGGCGGCTACGGCAGGACTTAGTTTAACATTGGACCCTATGGGAAAAATGTTTCAAAACGCTTCTTCTCTGAAACCACTTGGATAATTGAAACCAAACTGCCCAGGAATGATCATTGGAAGGTCCTCTAGAAATGTTATGTTTTTTATGCCAATCGGAAATCCAAGATGGCCACCACCACAATACATAGATTAACATTGGACCCTATGGGAAAATGTTCAAATGCCTTCTTCTCAGAAACTACAAATATTATTAAAGCCAAACTGTACATGAATGTTCATTGGATGATCCTCTACAATCTTAAGGTTTTTTGTTCCGATATGAAATTCAAAATGGCGGCTACGGCAGAACTTAGTTTAACATTGGACCCTATGGGGAAAATGTTTCAAAATGCTTCTTCTCTGAAACCACTTGGACAGTTGAAACCAAACTGCCCAGGAATGATCATTGGAAGGTCCTCTACAAATTTTCCGTTTTTTATGCCGGTCAGAAATCCAAGATGGCCGCCACCGCAGGACATAGATTAACATTGGACCCTATGGGAAAATATTCAAATGCCTTCTACTCAGAAACTACAAATATGATTAAAGCCAAACTGTACATGAATGTTCATTAGATGGTCTTCTACAAACTTTACGTTTTTTGTTCTGGTATGAAATTCAAAATGGCGGCTACGGCAGGACTTAGTTTAACATTGGACCCTATGGGAAAAATGTTTCAAAACGCTTCTTCTCTGAAACCACTTGGATAATTGAAACCAAACTGCCTAGGAATGATCATTGGAAGGTCCTCTACAAATTTTCTGTTTTTTATGCCGGTCGGAAATCCAAGATGGCCGCCACCGCAGGACATAGATTAACATTGGACCCTATGGGAAAATATTCAAATGCCTTCTACTCAGAAACTACAAATATGATTAAAGCCAAACTGTACATGAATGTTCATTAGATGGTCCTCTACAAACTTTACGTTTTTTGTTCCGGTATGAAATTCAAAATGGCGGCTACGGCAGGACTTAGTTTAACATTGAACCCTATGGGAAAAATGTTTCAAAACGCTTCTTCTCTGAAACCACTTGGATAATTGAAACCAAACTGCCTAGGAATGATCATTGGAAGGTCCTCTAGAAATGTTATGTTTTTTATGCCAATCGGAAATCCAAGATGGCCACCACCACAATACATAGATTAACATTGGACCCTATGGGAAAATGTTCAAATGCCTTCTTCTCAGAAACTACAAATATGATTAAAGCCAAACTGTACATGAATGTTCATTGGATGGTCCTCTACAATCTTAAGGTTTTTTGTTCCGATATGAAATTCAAAATGGCGGCTACGGCAGAACTTAGTTTAACATTGGACCCTATGGGGAAAATGTTTCAAAATGCTTCTTCTCTGAAACCACTTGGACAGTTGAAACCAAACTGCCCAGGAATGATCATTGGAAGGTCCTCTACAAATTTTCCGTTTTTTATGCCGGTCAGAAATCCAAGATGGCCGCCACCGCAGGACATAGATTAACATTGGACCCTATGGGAAAATATTCAAATGCCTTCTACTCAGAAACTACAAATATGATTAAAGCCAAACTGTACATGAATGTTCATTAGATGGTCCTCTACAAACTTTACGTTTTTTGTTCTGGTATGAAATTCAAAATGGCGGCTACGGCAGGACTTAGTTTAACATTGGACCCTATGGGAAAAATGTTTCAAAACGCTTCTTCTCTGAAACCACTTGGATAATTGAAACCAAACTGCCTAGGAATGATCATTGGAAGGTCCTCTACAAATTTTATGTTTTTTATGCCGATCGGAAATCCAAGATGGCCACCACCGCAATACATAGATTAACATTGGACCCTATGGGAAAATGTTCAAATGCCTTCTACTCAGAAACTACAAATATGATTAAAGCCAAACTGTACATGAATGTTCATTAGATGGTCCTCTACAAACTTTACGTTTTTTGTTCTGGTATGAAATTCAAAATGGCGGCTACGGCAGGACTTAGTTTAACATTGGACCCTATGGGAAAAATGTTTCAAAACGCTTCTTCTCTGAAACCACTTGGATAATTGAAACCAAACTGCCCAGGAATGATCATTGGAAGGTCCTCTACAAAGTTTCTGTTTTTTTATGCCGATCGGAAATTCAAGATGGCCGCCACTGCAGGACATAGATTAACATTGGACCCTATGGGAAAATGTTCAAATGCCTTCTCAGAAACTACAAATATGATTAAAGCCAAACTGTACATGAATGTTCATTGGATGATTCTCTACAAACAATACGTTTTTTGTTCCGATATGAAATTCAAAATGGCGGCTACGGCAGGACTTAGTTTAACATTGGACTCTATGGGAAAAATGTTTCAAAATGCTTCTTCTCTGAAACCACTTGGACAGTTGAAACCAAACTGCCCAGGAATGATCATTGGAAGGTCCTCTACAAAGTTTCTGTTTTTTATGCCGGTCGGAAATCCAAGATGGCCACCACCGCAGGACATAGATTAACATTGGACCCTATGGGAAAATGTTCAAATGCCTTCTTCTCAGAAACTACAAATATGATTAAAGCCAAACTGTACATGAATGTTCATTGGATGGTCCTCTACAAACTTTGCGTTTTTTGTTCCGATATAAAATTCAAAATGGCGGCTAAGGCAGGACTTAGTTTAACATTGGACCCTATGGGGAAAATGTTTCAAAACGCTTCTTCTCTGAAACCACTTGGATAATTGAAACCAAACTGCCCAGGAATGATCATTGGAAGGTCCTCTACAAATTTTATGTTTTTTATGCCGATCGGAAATCCAAGATGGCCACCACCGCAGGACATAGATTAACATTGGACCCTATGGGAAAATGTTCAAATGCCTTCTTCTCAGAAACTACAAATATGATTAAAGCCAAACTGTACAAGAATGTTCATTGGATGGTCCTCTACAAACTTTACGTTTTTTGTTCCGATATGAAATTCAAAATGGCGGCTACGGCAGGACTTAGTTTAACATTGGACCCTATGGGAAAAATGTTTCAAAATGCTTCTTCTCTGAAACCACTTGGACAGTTGAAACCAAACTGCCCAGGAATGCTCATTAGAAGGTCCTCTACAAATTTTCTGTTTTTTATGCCGGTCGGAAATCCAAGATGGCCACCACCGCAGGACATAGATTAACATTGGACCCTATGGGAAAATGTTCAAATGCCTTCTTCTCAGAAACTACAAATATGATTAAAGCCAAACTGTACATGAATGTTCATTGGATGGTCCTCTACAAACTTTGCGTTTTTTGTTCCGATATAAAATTCAAAATGGCGGCTACGGCAGGACTTAGTTTAACATTGGACCCTATGGGAAAAATGTTTCAAAACGCTTCTTCTCTGAAACCACTTGGATAATTGAAACCAAACTGCCCAGGAATGATCATTGGAAGGTCCTCTACAAATTTTATGTTTTTTATGCCGATCGGAAATCCAAGATGGCCGCCACCACAATACATAGATTAACATTGGACCCTATGGGAAAATGTTCAAATGCCTTCTTCTCAGAAACTACAAATATTATTAAAGCCAAACTGTACATGAATGTTCATTGGATGGTCCTCTACAAACGTTAGGTTTTTTGTTCCGATATGAAATTCAAAATGGCGGCTACGGCAGGACTTAGTTTAACATTGGACCCTATGGGAAAAATGTTTCAAAACGCTTCTTCTCTGAAACCACTTGGACAATTGAATCCAAACTGCCCAGGAATGATCATTGGAAGGTCCTCTACAAAGTTTCTGTTTTTTTATGCCGATCGAAAATTCAAGATGGCCACCACCGCAGGACATAGATTAACATTGGACCCTATGGGAAAATGTTCAAATGCCTTCTTCTCAGAAACTACAAATATGATTAAAGCCAAACTGTCCATATGTGTGTACATTGGATGGTCCTCTACAAACTTTACGTTTTTTGTTCCGATATGAAATTCAAAATGGCGGCTACGGCAGGACTTAGTTTAACATTGGACCCTATGGGAAAAATGTTTCAAAACGCTTCTTCTCTGAAACCACTTGGATAATTGAAACCAAACTGCCCAGGAATGATCATTGGAAGGTCCTCTACAAGGTGTGTGTTTTATATGCCGATCGGAAATCCAAGATGGCCACCACCGCAGGACATAGATTAACATTGGACCCTATGGGAAAATGTTCAAATGCCTTCTTCTCAGAAACTACAAATATGATTAAAGCCAAACTGTACATGAATGTTCATTGAATGGTCCTCTACAAAATATACGTTTTTTATTCTGATATGAAATTCAAAATGGCGGCTACGGCAGAACTTAGTTTAACATTGGACCCTATGGGAAAAATGTTTCAAAATGCTTCTTCTCTGAAACCACTTGGACAGTTGAAACCAAACTGCCCAGGAATGATCATTGGAAGGTCCTGTTTTTTATGCCGATCGGAAATCCAAGATGGCTGCCACCACAGGTCATAGTATTAACACAGAACCATATGGGGAAAATACAGAAATATATTCTTCTCTGAAGCTATTGCACTGATTGAACCTAAACTGTGCATCAATCATTGGAAGGTCCTTTACAAACTTTGTGTTTTTTATGTTGATCGTAATTCCAAGATGACGCAGGACATAGTTTTTACATAGGACCAATTGGATTTTTTTATTACCAGGTGAACGATACAGGCTCTTGAGAGCCTCTGGTTTCCCTTGATTCGACAACATTTTCTGAGTATTAGTAAAGACACCATTATAATTTAACAAAATACCAAGGTAAATAAATTCATTACATATTTCAATGGATTCCCCATTAAGATACCATTTTTCTTCTGATTTAATATTACCTCGATTTCTAAATATGACAACCTTTGTTTTTAACAAATTTACATGCAGATTGTATTCATTTGAACATACATTTACAACATTAATCATATTTTGAAGTTCATGAACATTTTCACTGAACAAAACAGTATCATCAGCATACATTAGTAAGTACAGATTGAGCATTTTTAATTCGTATGATTGACATCCTTGTTTAATTAATTCTATTTCAATATCATTGACATACATGGCATATAAAAATGGTGATAATGATTCCCCCTGCACGAGTCCAATATTACAGCTAAAAAAATCTGAAAAATTACCATCATGCTTTACACTCGATTTTAATTTGGAGTACATAGATTTAATTAGATCTAAAAGCTTTCCAGTTACACCATATTTGGCTAGTTTTAACCATAACTTAAAGTGAGACACACTGTCAAAAGCCTTAACATAATCAATAAAGCAACAATATAATCTTTTACCCTGCCTTAATGATTTTGAAATTATGGAATGAAGAGCAAAGATTGCGTCATGAGTGCCATAACCCGGTCTAAATCCAAACTGCGCATCAGTCAGAACACTGTTATCTTCGCTCCATTTCATAAGTCTTGTATTAATCGTTGATGTGAATAGCTTTCCGATATGCGAGACTAACGATATACCTCTGTAGTTTCCAGGGTCATCAACTGGTCCCTTCTTAAATAACGGTACAATAACACTTTTCACCCATAATTCTGGGAAGCGACTAGTGCATAATATTACGTTAAACAGTTTACACAATATTGGTATTAGGATTGTCTTTCCTTCTAAAATATATTCATTTAAAATATTGTCCACACCAGGCGACTTATTTCGATTCAAACCTTTAATACAAGTTTCTAATTCATTTTCTGTAAAGGGTTTGTCTAATTCTTCAAACACACAGTCCATGGTATCTGTTGTGTCTGGTCCATTATCAACGTTATCATTTGAAATCAAATTTTTAAAATGATCTACAAATTGGTCCATTGAGATTTTATTTTTTACATTTTTTTTCCGTTTTCTGAATTTCCCATAAAAACGTTTTGGGTTTGAAGTTCTCATCGAATTAAACATATTTCCTTGCTTGTTCTTATAAAGTCTTTTCAATTTATTTTCCAAACGTTTATACTTTTGTTTTTCTAAGTTCAGTTTCATTCTATTTTCGTCAGAATGTATATCATTAAAAATTGATAGTGCACGTTTATAGCTATTGTATAGTATTTTACACTCTTCTGTAAACCATGGTTTGTCCCGTTTAACGCTTGCGTTGGATGCCCTTTTCCGACCAATGCAATACTCGCACTGTATCGTACGATCTAATTCAACTTTCGTATATTTTTCAAAAATGTCAGTTAACAGTTCATTCATTTTATCCACATTTCCATCAATAGACTCGCCATCTTCCGTGATATTGTGAAATAATTCTTCAAATTTATGCGCATTTACCATTAAATCACTTTTGACCTCATCTTTGAACTCTTCATTCCACCTTACCGTTTTACATTTAATCTTTTTACATGTACATTCACTTGGAATTGATAATCCCTTTAGCTTAATATCTACAAACAAAGGAGCATGACATGAAAAAGTTGTAAATTTTCCAACAGTAAAATTTTGTACTATAGAAAATGATTCACAGGACAATAACATATAATCAATAACAGAACATCCGTTTTTATTTTGAAATGTAAATTTACCACTGGATTCACCGAATCGTCCGTTACAAATTCTGAGACGTGAAGATCTACACAGTTGGAGTATACGATTTCCAAAAATATTAGGGTGTTTTAAATCCTCAGTTAATCTATCACAAAATATATCGTCAGGAACATATTCTATAAAATTTGCAATATTATCATTTAATTGTCTATTCAAATTATCATGTCTCAAAAAGTCAGGTTCTTTTCCTACACACCCATTCAAGTCACCAATGACGGCAACGTTGCCGTCTACAGAGTATAGTTCTATTTCTTCCTGTAATACATCGAAAATGTCACATTCATATTTTCTATAAAATACGTTTTTGTCTGGTGGAATGTAAATAGCACACATATATAAATTCTTATCATCCGACTATAATACATTTATCTAATTTAAACCAGATCATACAATCAACACAACATTTCATAATAAAAAAATATGGATTCAACCATTTTTTATAAAACACAATAACACCACCGCCGTTGCATTTTTCTCTTGACACATATTTTTTTTCATAACCATTCAATTCGAATTCCTTTGGACATTTTACCCAACATTCATTGAAACATATAATATCATTTTCACACACAGATTTAAGAAATTCCCCATCTGCTAGTTTTCTAATTATTCCCTTTGAAATATTCCAAGAACATACTTTAAGAGCACTTTTTACACTTCCATTTTCATTAATATCACTCTCCGCTGATCCCTATTCTTTCCATAACGTTCCATTTACGAACAGCTTATCACCAACAATGTAAGCCTTTTTATTCTCCTGTCGCTCTTTTAACATAACGGGTATTAACTTTTTCCTTTTCTCCAGCACTTCTGGCGGATAATGTGGACTGATTCCAAAGTTAGTACCTTTCAGACGTTTAGATAAATTCCGTACCATTTCTCGTTCAACATAGCTACCAAATTTCACCACAATCGGTCGCGGTCTTGTAGCTCCATCTTTCTTTCTCCCTAATCGGTACGCTTTCTCAATTTTTATGTTCGTTTTGGCGTTTTCTATTTTCATAACATTCTCACAAAATTCCAATACTATATTAGAACAATTTCCGTCATGAATTTCCCGTTGCACCCCCCGTATCCCCGTTTCACCCCCCGTTACACCCCCCATGTCATCCCCAGGCCTGTTGGTTTCCATATCTGTGTTATCTGGTTGTTCATCGATTGCGAAAAACAGAAGATTTTGTCTAAGACTTTGTGTTTCTACGTCTATTAACCTGTCTTTTACATCTTTATTTACAGTTTTTGTAGTTTCAATGTTTTTTGCAACAGTTTCTAGCCTTAATTTTAAGGATTTGTGTTCATCGTGGATGTTTGATAAAAATTGAGCACTATGTTCAAGCACACCAATTCGATCTTTGCACGACACAAGTTCAGAATCGAAATGTTTAAATTGACTATTAATTCTTTCTTCAATTGAATCAAGTTTTGTTAATTTTGATTCTACACCTGCAAGTCTGTTACACATTTCCTTCAACAATGATTCGATTCCAGGTGAAACAGGATGCGGGGGTGGCGGAGGGGTGGGTGGTTGTGGATAAGGTTGATATTGCTGATACTGTTGATACGAAACGGGTGTACTGGATTGCATAGGAGTAGTGTATTGAAATCCTGGATTAATTGAGTGATTCATATTGACGATTTGATCGTTTGTACTCGTGGGTGAGTTGTTGTTAATACACGATAACGCTTCACTTATTGTATTAGAAAGAAATACCTTTTTATTTTCTTTGTCCGTTGTACATTTTCCTTTGTTCGAAATGGCGGTTAAACTTTGATCCGAAGACGAATTTCCAGACGAATTATCTCCTTTATCAGATAAAGAACGCTTTTGTTTCTTTTTTCTCCTTTTCGTCATAACTTATATGTAATGTTTTAAATCCAATGCACAATATATCACATAGCTTTTCATTATTTAACGAGATTTTTTAGACCAATTTTTTTCCTGCCATTTTCGCCGGCGCATGCGTAGGCCAATACGGAAATCATCACGTAATGATATATTTATTAATTAACCATAAAATGGGTATTTATAAAATTTATTTATTTATTAATTAACCATAATTTTTTTATCTTATAATGGGCATTTTAAAATCATAAACTCGGCCAATATAAAAATAACTAAGACAATATCAGAAAAACTAATGCAGTATCAGAAAAACTAATGCAATATCGATATTGGCTTAGTTTTTTTTATATTGGCCGAGTTTATGATTTTATATTGTAAAGACAGTTTAGGTTGTATTGACAACAATAGCATAGAGTTAATTAATAATAATATATATTTCATATGTTTTATTTCCATACTTGTGCTTAAATTTAAAAATAAATATTAATCATAGTTTTCCTTATTTTTAATCCATAAGATTTACCTGAGGTTTACAAAATAGTTTCCCCTATGCAGGCCCCTTAAGCCATTTTAATTACAGTGGTCAATGTCTTTTGATCTTTTTGAAAGTTGACTGATTTAGTGAGTGATATTTATTAAATACCAAGTGAGCAAATTGTCAGCTATATCACATTGTCAGCTATATCAAATTGTCAGCTATATCAAATTGTCAGCTATATCATAGTGAGAATCTGCTACACTATATACCCAGGGGTGATTCTGATTAGGAAAAACAAATAACTGAAAATCAATGAAAAATAGCTGAAACCGTGTGCACCCCCTTTTAAATGGTCCATTTTTCACCTGTTCTGACATATGGTATCTACATGCGTCTGTCAGTCAGCCTGTAGTGGTTCAGATGACTTACTGCCAATGATGTCTTTTTGCATCTTTACGTCTGAATTTCGGTATCAAGAACAAAGTTGTAGTGATGATTGTTTTATCAAATCCAATTTTTGTTTATCAACAATAATAGACTCCATATAATTGGTTAGTTTTTAATGTCCCCTGATTATCAAAATCACCCTCTGGTCTGTCGTGCTTGTCATCATCACACTTTCCTTCAACCTGAATTAATATTCTTATCAAACTTGTTCATAACCTTTTAAGAAAAGTTTGAAGATACCAAATGCGGTAATCAGAATCCGTAAATCGAAGAAGAACAGACAACACAATGGCCAAAAGAAGAACAGACAACACAATGGCCAAAAGAAGAACAGACAACACAATGGCCAAAAGAAGAACAGACAACACAATGGCCAAAAGAAGAACAGACAACACAATGGCCAAAAGAAGAACAGACAACACAATGGCCAAAAGAAGAACAGACAACACAATGGCCAAAAGAAAAACAGACAACACAATGGCCAAAAGAAGAACAGACAACACAATGGCCAAAAGAAGAACAGACAACACAATGGCCAAAAGAAGAACAGACAACACAATGGCCAAAAGAAGAACAGACAACACAATGGCCAAAAGAAGAACAGACAACACAATGGCCAAAAGAAGAACAGACAACACAATGGCCAAAAGAAGAACAGACAACACAATGGCCAAAAGAAGAACAGACAACACAATGGCCAAAAGAAGAACAGACAACACAATGGCCAAAAGAAGAACAGACAACACAATGGCCAAAAGAAGAACAGACAACACAATGGCCAAAAGAAGAACAGACAACACAATGGCCAAAAGAAGAACAGACAACACAATGGCCAAAAGAAGAACAGACAACACAATGGCCAAAAGAAGAACAGACAACACAATGGCCAAAAGAAGAACAGACAACACAATGGCCAAAAGAAGAACAGACAACACAATGGCCAAAAGAAGAACAGACAACACAATGGCCAAAAGAAGAACAGACAACACAATGGCCAAAAGAAGAACAGACAACACAATGGCCAAAAGAAGAACAGACAACACAATGGCCAAAAGAAAAAGTACAAACAACGATTTACAAAACACACGTAAAACTAAAGATCGAGTAACACGAACCCTACTAAAAACTGGGGGACATGAAATTGTGTGCACCTGCTATTTTATTATCCCCTCGCCATCTTCTGGGTTTTTCGGTGAGATCCGTGTTGCACATCTTCTGGGTTTTTCAGTGGGATCCGTGTTGCCCATCTTCTGGGTTTTTCGGTGGGATCCGTGTTGCCCATCTTCTGGGTTTTTCAGTGGGATCCGTGTTGCCCATCTTTTGGGTTTTTCGGTGAGATCCGTGTTGCCCATCTTCTGGGTTTTTCAGTGGGATCCGTGTTGCCCATCTTCTGGGTTTTTCGGTGGGATCCGTGTTGCCCATCTTCTGGGTTTTTCAGTGGGATCCGTGTTGCCCATCTTCTGGGTTTTTCGGTGGGATCCGTGTTGCCCATCTTCTGGGTTTTTCGGTGAGATCCGTGTTGCCCATCTTCTGGGTTTTTCGGTGGGATCCGTGTTGCCCATCTTCTGGGTTTTTCAGTGGGATCCGTGTTGCCCATCTTCTGGGTTTTTCGGTGGGATCCGTGTTGCCCATCTTCTGGGTTTTTCGGTGGGATCCGTGTTGCCCATCTTCTGGGTTTTTCGGTGGGATCCGTGTTGCCCATCTTCTGGGTTTTTCGGTGGGATCCGTGTTGCCCATCTTCTGGGTTTTTCGGTGGGATCCGTGTTGCCCATCTTCTGGGTTTTTCGGTGGGATCCGTGTTGCCCATCTTATGTGTTTTCTGTGTTGTATTTTTGGTTTATGTGTCTGTTCTGTGTCTTGTACCCAATGTTTCCTATGTTTCTGGATTGTCCATTCTTGAATGTCCCTTCAATTTTTTTACTAAAGTTTATGTATGATGTCTCGAGCTGTACAACGTCTTCTTTGGTTTCTTGACGTTTTAATTTAAATGGTGTAGTGTCTTTGTTTTATTATATTAAAAGATGACCAGTTTCTTTATATATTAAAAGATGACCAGTTTCTTTATATATTAAAAGATGACCAGTTTCTTTATATATTAAAAGATGACCAGTTTCTTTATATATTAAAAGATGACCAGTTTCTTTATATATTAAAAGATGACCAGTTTCTTTATATATTAAAAGATGACCAGTTTCTTTATATATTAAAAGATGACCAGTTTCTTTATAAAGCGCCACTTAAATGACCAACTATGCGGTTGCTTATGGTGGATTAAAATTTTCCTTTATTTTTCTTATTATGTTTCTTCAATATATTCCTGGTTTAATATAGTATCCTGTGACAATATCTCTTCGCTCTAATCATAGCAGACAATTCCTATTTTTATTCCAGCCTGACTTTATTCGTCTAAAGCCAGCTATATACTGAGACTTTATTCTATCATTGTAGTTTTCTTTACAACAAATATTCATTATTAAGCTCTATATGTTATACTTACTACAAAAAAGTATTCAATATCGATAATGGAACAACCTTCTAAATGTGACGGAGAAACAGGAGGCACCTCTAAATGACCAATTATAATTTCTCTGTGATTCCTTGGTATATTAATTTAGTTTAAGCATATTTTATTAATTAATTCAATATAACATTACAATATTCAGCTATATACATTACATAATAAGAAGAAATTAATAGGATTGGGAAACAAGTTACAAGAACTTTATATTAATTTCGACTTTCAAAACCTGAACGTATGTATTTTCCTTGAAATATGAGGATGTCTTTTCTTCCACAAGAGTTTTCCGTGTATAACCTTTATATTTTACAATCTGAAAAAAAAAATTGAACTTTCTTAACCGAAAAAGGAACTGTTTTTTTCCCTAATGATTTCCTTTTTCATAGATCCTTGTTTCTATCAACATTTTTTTTTATCAATGCAAGGCTATGTAATAGAACCAAGGAAGATACATAAAGGCAACATTTGTTTCGTTAATTTCAAGTGAAATCCCGATTTACTTGAAATTCACTAGAGCATTACATGTAAATTTCATCGTTACATAACATTCATTAGAATTACGAGTGTCGTGAAGTGATAGCTGAAGTCATGTCATGTCAGAATCATTTATGACTTTGAAGCAAGACAAGGTATAGCACACAAATACTCAAGACAAGGTTAGAGTGGGCAGTACAAAAAACTCAAGACAAGGTTAGAGTGGGCATTACAAAAACTCAAGACAAGGTTAGAGTGGGCAGTACAAAAACTCAAGACAAGGTTAGAGTGGGCAGTACAAATACTCAAGACAAGGTTAGAGTGGGCAGTACAAATACTCAAGACAAGGTTAGAGTGGGCAGTACAAATACTCAAGACAAAGTTAGAGTGGGCAGTACAAATACTCAAGACAAGGTTAGAGTGGGCAGTACAAATACTCAAGACAATCACCTAATTACATTTTCTCCGCATTCTTCTTCTTCCGTTGAGCGGCCTCCGTCATCTGATTGACTATTCTGCCACTTTGGGTGTGCGCATGTAAAAACTACAAAATTTGTGCGCGGAATATTTACAGTGAGGTTAAAAACGGCACTGGCAGCTTACTGACGGAGGCAAGCCTTGAAAGCTTCAAGACTCGGTGGTCTTTGGAGTGGTATAAGTTTGTCACTAGTGTCAATATTTGCTAGATTTTTCGTCATTTTATACATCATGGTAAGCCGGGAGTTTGCTCTTCGGCTTTCTAGAGATGGCCATTTAAGCTGATCGAGCATATCACTAACAGATGAGGTGTTGTGGTATCTGTTAGTGACGTATCTTGCAGCTCTTCTTTGTATCCTTTCTAGGCGTTGTTTATCCTGTTGTTGATGTGGATCCCATACTGCACTAGAGTATTCTAAGGATGGTCTCACTAATGACTGATAAGCTCTTTCTTTGACTGATTTGTTGGCAATATTCAGATTTCTCTTGAGGAAGCCGATGGTAGAGTTTGCTTTGTTGCAGATGTTGTTGATGTGCGGTCCCCATTTTAGATCAGATGTTATTGTACAGCCGAGATATTTTGCTGAGGTCACATGTTCAAGTGAATGTCCGTGGAGAGTGTAGTTGAACTTTATTGGATTTCTTTTCTTTGTAATGGTTAGAACATTGCATTTTTCTGGATGGAATGCCATTAACCATGATGTTTCCCATTTTTCTAGCTTATCTAGATCTGATTGAAGCGTTCTTGCATCTTGGTCTGATGAAATTGTCAAGTATGCAATTGTGTCGTCTGCGAAAAGTCTCACTTTTGATGTTATCCCTTCTGGCATGTCATTTATATAATAAAGAAATAAGCTTGGTACTAGGACTGACCCTTGGGGTACTCCCGATTCCACCGGTATCTTATCTGATGACTCTCCTTCAATAACGACAGACTGGCTTCGGTCTGAGAGGAAGGTCTTGATCCACTCACCGGTCTTTCCACTGATGCCGTAGTGATCTAATTTATGTTGAAGGAGGCTATGGCTGACCTTGTCGAAGGCTTTTGAAAAGTCCATTATTAAGCAGTCGGTTTGTTTACCCGCGTCTATGTTTCGTGTGATGTCATCAACAAATTCAATTAATTGGGTTTCACATGATAAGCCTTTCCGGAATCCATGCTGTAGCGGATAGAGGATATTGTGTGTGTCAGCATGTTTCATTATATGGCTGGTAATGATGTGTTCCATCAGCTTGCATGAAATACATGTGAGCGAGATTGGTCTGTAGTTGATGGCTTCAAATTGTTTCCCTTTCTTAAATACAGGACAGATGTTTGCTGTTTTCCATATGGCTGGTATAGTTCCTGATTCGTATGATATTTTAAATATGACTGTAAGTATTGGTGCTATGAATGGTGCAAGTTCTTTCAAGACTCTTGGTGTTATATTGTCTGGTCCTGCAGCTTTAGTTGGGTTTAGCTTACTAAGAAGTTTTTCCACGCCAGATACTGTTATGTTGATGTCATTTATCTCTTGTGTGGTGCCTTGCATCTTACAGCGGTTGGAGAATTCTTCTTTTGAGATGTTTGTCTTTTTGGAGAAAGCATTCTGAAACTGGTTATTAAGAATGTTTGCTTTTTCTACTGGTTCTGAGTGTAGGAGTCCTTCTGATTTTAATGGCGGTATCTGTCTACCATCTGATCTTTTATGCTTAATGAAGGTCCAGAACCGCTTCATAGTGTTGCCCCTTTTTCCTGTCTCTAGTTCAGATTCAGTTTCGCTTGACATGATACCATCTATGTACTTCCAGTAGGCTCGGCGGATTTCTTTTTGCGTTGTGCATTTCAGATCTTTAAACTTTTTGTTATCGCCACTGTGTCCTGATTTCCTTGAGCGCTTATATCACCTGTCTCTCTTCCTGATGAGTCTTTTGATGTCTGATGTTATCCATGGACATCCATCTTTTTTCCGAGTGGTTTTTATTGGTACATTGCGTTTAATGCTTTCCTCAAGGCTAGTTTTAAAATGATCCCAGATGGAATTGATGGGATGGTTCATTTCCTTCATGGTATTAACAGTATTTTGTATTGATTTCAGATCTTCCTTGATGTTTTCCCAGCTTGCTTTTTTATATAATGGAATATCTCGTGGTTTTTGTTTTGCTCTTTGTGGATTGATGTCAAGTTCAGTAAACACTATGTCGTGATCCGATAGTCCAGGCATAGTTTCAACACGTCCAAAACTAGATGGACTGTTTGTTAAGATCAAATCTAGTGTGTTTGGTCCCCGTGTTGGCTGGGTGACTAGTTGTGTAAGGCCATAGTCATCAACGGTGTCCATGAATTTGTTGTGTATTCTTACACACTGAGAGTTTGACTTTAGAGACTTGGTATACCAGTCCCAACCTGGTAGGTTGAAATCCTCGGCTGAGATGATTAGTGAAATTGTAATACTGCTAGCTCGTTCTATACTGGTCTTGTACTCATCAAAGCTTTCTTCGTTGGATGTCTTTGGATTGTAATAAGTTGAGAGGTAGACGGTTTTGAGCCCCACAATTTCCAGTTTACACCACACTATCTCACAGTTTGTCTGGAGTTCGGGTACAGCAGAGGTGAGAAGTGTGTCCTTCACAGCTAATAATACGCCTCCGCCATTAAGATTACGATCATTGCGATAGATGTTAAATCCTCCAGGAAGTATTTGGGCGTCCTTGACTGAGCTGTCTATCCAAGTTTTGGTCCCAAAAATAATATCTGGATTTACGCTGGAAATTAAATTCCGAATTTCGCCCTGTTTTGTTTTCAATGATTGAAAGTTGATGTTTAACATTTTGAGCGTTTTGGTTTTGCTTTGCCTTGATCCCTTGTGTTTGATATAGATTTAAATCAATAGATTTAAATTAATCAAAGAGTTTGGGATAAGAGTGCTGGAAACTTGTATTTGCAATCAGTTAATTTCTGAGCATAAAAGGCATGTTATTCAATATAAACTATCAATGGATAATAAAATATCACTGGATTTGTAACAAGAGTAACACGACGAATCCGGGTCGTTTCGCCCCGATTACCTGTTCGCCCCTGAAAGTGAGTCGATTCGCCCCACTTAGTCGCTATTATATTATTATATGAAGTCTTTTTCGACAATTTTTTGGTAATTATTTATTTATTAGTTGTATGCAAAAAAAAAAAAATCATTCATTTTGGTCTACTAGGGTCAAAGATCTCAAGCGAAACTTTTCTTGCAAAATTTACAAAAAACCACACAAGAACAGTAAAAAGTTTTTTTTTGTACCAACCCAAAAGTGCATGAAATGACTAAGATGCTGTACAAGTGTGCAAATAACCTCTTTTTTAATGAATTACGCATCAAATGCTAAAATAGTATAAATTTAATCAGATGTCAAACAAAGAGTGAAGCAATACATAATATTAAACACGTCAAGAAAGCATGTTAATTATGAGGAAGACAAAAATAAAGTACCCATGAACAAGCCTTACAACATCCAAAATATGTATATGTGCAATGGTATTTTCCATATTTCATTTTTTAAAGCACTATTAATAAATGAGGGCGAAACGACCCGGGGCGAACGGGAATAGGGGCGAAATGACTCGGGGGAGGGGGGGACGGGTTTCGGGGCGAAACGACCCGGTACCAACACGACAGGTCCCACTAGTGGAATATGAACCGTTTAACCTTCCGGAGCACCCATGTTTACCCCCGGTTTTTGTGGGGTTCATGTTGCTCGATCTTTAGTTTTCTGTGTAGTGCCTTGTAGATCATTTGTTGTGTTCTATTGTCCTTTATCTTTTGGCCATCGTGTTGTCTGTCGTTCTTCAATTTACGGCTTATCATTACCCCCATTTGGTATCTTTAATATGTTCTTACCCGTGTATAGAATAGAATAGAATATGTTTATTTGTCAATTAAAGACGCCCATGATAGGCAGTATAATTACATGAAAATCACAATATTTACATTAATTGGTATATGAGGTGTTCATTATTACCTTTTGAAGTTTTATATATATCAATTGTATTTCTCTCACAATCTCTGTAACTTTTATTAAAGATGTCGATCTCGTACATGAGATTTTCACCGGGTGTATAAGTTTTGTTGAGTGTTAATTTAACTGGTAAAGAATTGTCATCGCAGTAACATTCTTCCACTGTCTGTTCACAGTGAACAACCATTTTTTTCTGAATTTGGCTTTCGGGCAAGTAGATGGAAAAATTAAAGCAAAGACTGACTACCTATACCTCAGTAATATATTTCAGGAATTTCAGAAGATTTTATTATTCACCCAGCTGGAGATTTTACATACCCATTCTCTTTTTTACTGAGTGAAGAGATTCCATCATCATTTAAAGGGAGACAGCCAAATGGAAGCATATGTGACGCCGAACCTTGAAAAATTAAAAAGAAATTGTTGTCAGCATTAATAGTCAGTCTATCTTAAAAAGTTAGGTCGTATATGTGGAGAAACTGCTAAGCCTCTTCCTAAGCACCTGTGATCAACTCCGGTTTTGAGCGTGGTTCATTTTGTTCGATCTTTAGTTTTCTGTGTAAAGTTTTGTATACCACTGTTTGTCATTTTGTCCTTTTTCATTTGGCCATTGTATTGTCTGTCCATCTTTGATATCTTCTAACTTTTATTCCTTCTATATATAACTGATTTCAGCTATTTTCTTCTCAGAAAAATAATCCAAAAGTTGCAGGACAATGTCAGAACAGGTCAAAGATGGACTTGTTGAAAGGGGATGTACATGTAGATGATTTAAGCTATTTTTTAATTGATTTTCAATTATTTTATTTTCTAGTTAGAATCATCCCTGACTTTATAAACTTGATAACAGTATTTGCTAAGACAGGATACCAGTGATTTATATAATTGTTCTTCATTCCTCTGTTTACCAGCTTGATAATGATGTACAATATTTACTATTATTATTTTTCTATATAAATTCTGTTTTTCTATTGGATTAGCACATGACACGTGACAAACTAGAAAAACATGTGTAGCATGCTATGCAATTTTTACAGACAGGGGATTTCCAAAAATAACCATATTTGAATATCCCTCCAACAGTAAGTCTACGACCTGTGACCTTTCGTTTGACGTTGTTGTATACCGTCTCCAAATGTTAATCTTGCTCCATGCGTTTCAACTGCTGTACAACCCATGATCCTGCCGATGCCAGTGTTTACTGCTCAAATATAACTCAACTTTATGTTGCCAAAACAGTAAAACAACATCATTTGGTTTAACAATTTTATTGTTATTGTTAACTTGTTACTTATCAATTACATTTTTGTTTCAAAGACTTAATTGGAATATTTCAAAAATTGATGATTTAATAGTGAAGGTTGAAAAATAATAAAGCAATTGTAGCATGTTGTTTTTGGTCGATACATGGTTTTATCGCACTGACCAAGAATAACAATATCGACCTCAGACTTCGTCCTCAGGCTCAGGTCGATATTGTTATTCTTGGTCAGTGTGATAAAATCATGTATCGACCTCATCAACATGCTATAATTGTATATTGTTGTGTAACATTAAAACACTTTCAGTTTTATCTTTTTAATGTTTCTTTTATTTGTACATACAATCTGATTGTTTTATAGACAAGTATGTTTTATGTTTTATTTCTAAGGGTCTTGTAGGTGTCTAAGTTAATAAAATTTGTTCATGCCACGTTATAGCTGGAATATTGCTAAAGTTGGTATTAAACACAAATCAATCAATCAATAATCTCTTTTTTTTCCAGACTATAACATACAAAGGACACAGTAGATATACTACTCATTATAAAATAGAGAAACAGAAGTTTATTCTCTCAGAAGATGTTCCATATGATATTCCTCCTTATCAAACCAAAAAATTTAATGGTGCCACCGTAATACCCTCGCTTCCACCGTCCAAGTTGGATGGCTGTTCATTTATAGATATTGAATATTTGGTGAAGGTTAGTGAAATATTATACTATAGGGTTAGGGTTGTGGTGTTTAATGCCACTTTCAACAATATTTCAGTTATATCATGGCAGTCAGTTTTATTGGTGGAGGAACTGGAGTACTCGGAGAAAACCACTGACCTGTCACAAGTCACTGACAAACTTTATCATATAATGTTGCATCGCTTGAGTGGGATTCGAACTCACAACGCTAGTGGTGATAGGCACTGATTGCATAGGCAGTTATAAATCCAACTACCATACGATCACGACCACAACCACAATGGTCCCTGAAATATTATATATTATATATGTTTAGGTAATATGTTCATTTGTACCTGTCTCCCCTGAACCAATATGACGCACTTTTTTCTACGCCTGTAAACAACTACCATTTTCGAGGATTCTTATGCTCACAACAGCACTATTTTAGTTAAATAAGTATTACAGTCATTAACTTAAACATGGGAAAAAATAAACCTCAGTATTACGCTGTATCCAAAGGAAGCATCATGTCAAACGGTCTATCATTTGGCATATTTACCAAATGGGCGGACTGCTCTCAACATGTAACAGGCTTCCGCGGTGCAATATATCAGGGTTGTAAGACCTTAGAAATAGCCAAAAATATCATTGAAACAGCTGGCTTACTACCCATATCTGTCTACAACAATGAGTGGATCCCTATTGCAACATATATTGAGACCCATTTACCAAACACAGAGCGCTCTGACGAAATCGACTCGACTGATGGGGGCTCGGATACGGACACCGAAAATGAAGAATTAACTACACATAGCAGTAATACAGGGGGTGAAAGTGAATATTATGACTGTGAAAATCCAGCCTCCACTGGCATGACTGGAGATGTGACAATTACTAATGACCATGATAACACTGTAATACTTAACGAACAGACATTACCAAAAGTGGTAGACTCGAGTACAAATGAGCAAATAAAGGAGAAAATAAATTGCTCCCTATGTACAAACCCAAACTCCGAATTCATGATTCAATGCTTCTTTTGCAAGGAGCGGCTACATTATACCTGCACTAACCTCCCTTCTTATGAGCTACCGCGTTACATCAAATGTAAGTCCAGACGATTCATGTGTGGAAAATGTACTTTGTCAGATAGCAAATTTTCCAACTGTGCAGAATCCCTACCTGCAGCTCTCCATGAAAATAATCCATCGTCAACTCCTGATAAACCAGCCCCATCAGCAACTAACTCGTACATAGAAACCATCAAAGAGACAATCTCCTCAGAAATGCACAGGGTCGTCAACAGTATTCAATCTAGTATCACTCCATTGATTGAGAGTCTGACTTCTAACAACAATAAACTGCTCGATCATATAAACACCATTGAAGACAAATTAACGGTGACCAACACTAATGTAGCTTACCTTAAGCAAAACCTGAACTCAAATGATCGTCTTAAGGACATTCACACTAAGCTGTCAGAAAACCTAACAGATAGTGGACATATGACCGAACTTAAAACTGAAGTGGATGATTGCAAGAAAATCATAAAATTCCTTGAAACTGAAATAAGCTGCAAAAATGACACTATAAACAAATTATTAGAGAATAATACCCAGCTTACTACATCATGCAGTAATTTTGAAAAAAAGTTAACAACATTAAACGAGGAGGTGGAATCTATTAAAACTCAACTTTTAAATATGTCTGCCAAACCGAAAAGGAGTAACGAAACAAATTCAGAAAACGAGTCAGATTGGTCACTTGTACATGGTAAAAAGAAAAAACCGTCTGTTCTATTAGTAGGAACTTCTAACATTAAAGGCATCGAACCATCACAACTTAGCACTAAGTATCATACCTCAAAGGAAACAGCATATACAATAGACCAGGCAACCAACATTATTCAGGATTATCCCTCTCAACCGGATGTTATAGCTTATCATATTCTCAGCAATCAAATAAAATCCAGCAGCTCAGGTGAATGCGTGGATAAGTTGTTAAACTTGGTAAATAAAACAAAAGAGCTGAAACCGAATTCAAAAATTATTGTGTCACTAGCCACAAACCGTTGCGATGACCGAAAGTTAAACCGTAAAGTAAATACTGTAAATTCGCTGCTTCATGAATTTATCAAGGACACAAGTGTGGATACACAGTTTGTTCTATGCGAGAATAACAATCTGTCTACTGCTAACTCTGAAATCCGAAATAGGTTCATTACTACCGATGGTTACCACCTATCAGATGAAGGTGTCAAAATGCTCGCGTCCAATCTAAGAAGGTCTATCGATAAAGTGCTCGATATCCCTCAAAACCCTATGAGAAAAGATCCTCATCCTAGAAGACCATGGCGCCGACCAAACGAACAAAGACAACGAAGAGACTCAGTCTCTCAATAGGAGTATGGAATGTTAATGGTTTAGTTTCAAAAGATTTTGATAAGCTTAATGATGTTTCATTTTTGAACTGTATTAAGAACTTAGACATAGTTGGTTTAGTTGAAACACATACTACTAGTTCTTTTATATCACCTTTAGATGATTATAAAATATTTCATACACATAGAGTCCAAAATAATAGAGCCAAGCGCAAGTTTGGTGGTATTAGTGTCTTTATCAGGAAATAACTGTCAGATGGTGTTGAACCCCTCCCAGTAACAAACTCAAGTATTGTTTGGTTTAAGCTTAAAAGTACATTTTTTAATACATCCAAAGACATTTTTATGTGTTTTTTACATATACCCCCAGAAAACTCCTCCTATACTGTGAAAAATGGGGATGATTTTGATACCCTAATCAATGATATTTGTAAATACTCTTCTTCTGGGGACCTTATGTTATGCGGAGACTTTAACGCCAAAACAGCATCTGACCCTGATTTCATACAGTATGACAACAATGATAAATTTATGCAAAATGACTCTAATTATATATATGATCTAGTCAATTTTTGTAGAATTAGTACAGATGTAACTACATGTAACAGAGGGAAGCGCTTATTAGAAATATGTTCCCAAAGTCAATTGAGAATAGCTAACGGGCGTAGTTTTGGGGATTTAACTGGTGAATTTACTTCACATTCTACTCTTGGCAGTAGTGTAATTGACTACTTTGTTATCAGTGAGGCGATATTAGGTAAATTACTATTTATGAAAGTTCATAACTTTATGAAATCCTTATCTGATCACTGTCTGATTTCTTGTGTTTTATCTGTAAACTTCACAGAAACTCACTGTCATGAGAATAAAAATTATATCCCCAAACCGTTGAAATATAATTGGAATGACAAATCCATTCAATCTTTTCAGGATGCCTTAAGCCTCCCCTCTGTAACACAAAAGGTTACCAACTATTTAGATGTTGATTATTCTTGTAAATATAATTGTAGTTTAGTTGATAGTGATAATGATTATGGGAATACTTCATATAAGATCAATCAAGCAGTTAGTGATTTTAGTGATATTATTCTATCTGCTGCCAATACCTCCCTGAAAGCTAGAACCCCTCAAAGAAGGAAAAATCATAACAATAAGTGTAAAAAGTGGTATGACCAATCTTTATTGGATATGAAAAACACTTTGGACACTCTCAGTATCAAACTGGCTTTCAATCCATTTGATAAGGAATTAAGGCAGCATTGTTTTACTATGAGTAAGAAGTATAATAAATTAAGAAAGGCAAAGCGGCGTGCTTATTATAGTGACATGATGTTTAAACTTAATAGTTTATCAGATACAAATCCCAAAGCTTTTTGGGATCTAGTAAATGAGTTAAAGTATGAAAACAAGGTACTAATTTAAATGCCCCCACATGGGAAAATTATTTCAAAAAATTGAATACTCTATCTACTGAAAAAGCAGTGCTTAATGAAAAATTTGAAAGCCTTTTTGAGATTGACAGGTCTAAAGATCTTATGAATGAGTTGGATTTTCCCATTTCCGCAAAGGAAGTCACGGAGGCTACAAAAAAGTTAAAAAAAAAAAGGCAAGAGCAGTGGCTCTGATAGCATTTTAAATGAGATGCTCAAGTATGGCAATTTTGTATTACAGCCGTGTTTGGTAAAATTATTTAACATTATCCTGTCATCAGGTATTTACCCTACGGAATGGGTCCAGGGACTCATATTTCCTATTTACAAAACTGGTGACCCTCTGAACCCATCTAATTACAGAGGTATAGCGATTACCAGCTGTTTATCAAAACTATTCAACAGTATTTTGAATGCCAGACTTGAAAAATATATTCTCAAAAATGAACTTATACGTAATGAACAAATTAGCTTCAAAGCAGGATGCCGAACATCCGACCACATATTTAAGCTGTAAACTATTATTGATAAATATTTAAATAAATCTAAAAAAGTGTATGCCTGTTTTATAGACCTCCGCAAGGCGTTCGATTCAGTCATTCATTCTGCCCTGTTTTTAAAACTCCTTCGTGCTAAAATCGGGGGTAAATTTTTGGCTTTATTAAAATCCCTTTATTCAAATATAAGTCTCAGAGTTATTGTTAACTCTCATAGCCTTAGCATTGCCTTTCCTTCAAATGTTGGTGTTTTTCAAGGTGATAACCTTAGTCCAAATTTATTTAATCTCTATATCAATGGGTTAATTGATGATTTTGATCATTCATGTTCACCTGTATTATTAGGACAGAAGCATATAAGTTGTCTCCTCTATGCCGATGATTTAGTTCTATTATCTGAAAGTCAAGAGGGTCTACAGAACTGTTTAAATAAAACTTGGGGATATTGTAAAAGTTGGGGTCTTGAAATTAACTACACAAAGTCTAAAGTTATGATTTTCAATAAAGGCTCAAGACTAAGTAATGTTAAATTTTATATTGATGAGACTGAGCTTGAGATAGTTCGTCACTACAAATATCTTGGAATAATGCTAAGTTTAAACGGAAGCTTTACTCAAGCTCTACTCGACCTTACAAGGAGAGGTCAAAAAGCCTTTTTCAAATTGAAAAATATATTTAATAATATACCTTGTTCAGCCCCAAATTTTATGCATATATTTGACCACACAGTTAAACCTGTACTCTTATATGCTTCTGAAATTGTTGGTTTGTTTAACAATAATAAAAATGTTGGCGTTAATAGTAACAATGATTCACATTTTATTAGTAATTTGTACAGCCGGAATCCTTTAGAAAAACTAAATATTTCCATGGGTAAATATGTTCTTGGAGTTAATAAAAGAACAACTAACTTAGCCATTTATGGTGAACTGGGAAGATACCCTCTATATATTGACACTATTATTTCCATGATCAAATACTGGGTCCGGCTGTGCAAAAACACTCATCATGACCCCTTGCTGCGGGAGGCATATGAAGAGAATCTTTTAATGTACGGTAACAATGAACCATGTTGGTTAAGATGTATACATATTTTATTGAAACATCTAAATATGGATCATATGTTGACTCATCCTGAAAATTTCAAATCTAGACACATATATAGTATAAAGAAAAAATTACAGAATAATTATGAGACATTGTGGAAAATTAACTTAAACAAATGTGAGAAACTTAGGACATATAGAAAATTTAAGTTTATATTTGGATACGAAACTTATATTTCTGATATTAGAAATAGTAGCCATAGAAACATTCTTACACGTTTTCGTACTAGTAACCACAAGCTCCATATTGAAACCGGTCGATATACCCGTCCAATTACTCCTGTTGAGAACCGTATATGTTCCAATTGTAACTCTAAAAGTGTAGAAGATGAAATTCATTTTCTAATGTATTGTCCTAAGTTTGAAAACCTCAGAAGAGAACTCTTTTCAAATGTTCTTAATTATAATGCTGCTATATTAAGTGCAGAGGATAAATTTGTTTGGATATTGAGCAACGAAGATCCATCTTGCGTCAGAGAACTCGCAAAATTTATCCACTCGTGTTTTCAAATGGCACCATAGTTCTCTGCATGCATGTTTTATATTTTATCTTTTCCAAATACAGTTATCTCTCTTTCATTGCCTCCCAAATGCAAACTATAATATATAATTTTATTTGTTATTTTATTATGTCATTCTTTCATGTACTATCTCATAATCTTTGTCAACCTTAATGTTCAATTATTGAGCTTTCTTTAATAAAGTATTTCGTATTTCGTATATTGGATGACATTTCATTAGAAGAGTTAGTTAGAATATAAATAAATCAAAAACTGGAGAAGTTTAGTAAAAAAACAAATTGGAGGTTAAAAATTGTTAGATACTGATCAAATAGTTCAATGAAGGTGAAAAAACAAAGAACTACTTTTATGGCCTAGAATCATAAACATCTGTTATAAAAAAAGGAAAACAAATATTATGTGATAAAGTTTGTCAGTGACCTGCGACAGGTCGGTGGTTTTCTCCAAGATACTCCAGTTTCCTCCACCAATAAAACTGACCGACATGATATAACTGAAATATTGTTGCAAGTGGCATAAAACACCATAAACCAAACCTAATCTATGAAACAAATTATACCGATAGCCGAAAACGAGGATTGGAAACTTATTATAAATAAACATATGATATCGAAAGGCAATGAAACTATTGAACATCTATTATAATGGAACTGTGAATCTGTTCAAAATTTTATAGAAAACTTCAAATTCGGTTTCTTTTTTTTTCTTTTTTGGCTTGTATCATGTACATGTATATTTGTATGTTGAAAATCTAGACTTCTGTGTTTTTTATCTTCTAATAAATGTGTAAATCTACTTTAAAAGGAACTTTATGGGTATTTTTGCAGTTGAAAATACCCAGTGTTTGGTGTCGACTTTTTCTGGAAAGTGCAATCGTGATAGGGACTATGCCAGTAAGAACACAGTCTGCAAGACCTTCTGCTCCTCCTATCACTGGGAGCACTACATCGCCATCACAGATTGAGTTGTCGGTCCAAGATCCTATCTCTAATGATGAAAGTAAGAATTGTATACATAAGATGCAGTTAGCAAACACAAACATTATAGCATTTGGTAAAAATATTTCTTTGTAATATTTATTCCACGGTTTTCATAGTTAAGTAGTTAAACAATCTAACGTGAAGCGTGAGATTAATAGTTATCATGCCCGCCTCGGGTGCAGTAGATCATGGGTTCGAGCTCCAATTGGGTCAAACCAAAGAATACAAAATTAGTATTTGTTGCTTCTCCGCTAAGCACGCAGCATTAAGAAGAAACAGCAAAGACTGGTTGGCTTGAATCAGGATAATGTGTCGGAGTGGGACGACATGTCTATCCGCGGACTGTTGTTTCAGTGAGCTAGCACTATAAAAATCCAACTAAGCGTGTTGGTCTAGTACAAAACGGACCTCATCGTCATCTCATTGAAAGTTAGCTTGATCTTGACATGATACAGTTGAACAATTGCTGAATTGGCGTTAAGCAACAATCACTCACTCACTCATTTTACCATCGAGTGAATAATTCAACAATCACTCACTCACTCATTTTACCATCGAGTGAATAATTCAACAATCACTCACTCACTCATTTTACCATCGAGTGAATAATTCAACAATCACTCACTCACTCATTTTACCATCGAGTGAATAATTCAACAATCACTCACTCACTCATTTTACCATCGAGTGAATAATTCAACAATCACTCACTCACTCATTTTACCATCGAGTGAATAATTCAACAATCACTCACTCACTCATTTTACCATCGAGTGAATAATTCAACAATCACTCACTCACTCATTTTACCATCGAGTGAATAATTCAACAATCACTCACTCACTCATTTTACCATCGAGTGAATAATTCAACAATCACTCACTCACTCATTTTACCATCGAGTGAATAATTCAATAATCACTCACTCACTCATTTTACCATCGAGTGAATAATTCAACAATCACTCACTCACTCATTTTACCATCGAGTGAATAATTCAACAATCACTCACTCACTCATTTTACCATCGAGTGAATAATTCAACAATCACTCACTCACTCATTTTACCATCGAGTGAATAATTCAACAATCACTCACTCACTCATTTTACCATCGAGTGAATAATTCAACAATCACTCACTCACTCATTTTACCATCGAGTGAATAATTCAACAATCACTCACTCACTCATTTTACCATCGAGTGAATAATTCAACAATCACTCACTCACTCATTTTACCATCGAGTGAATAATTCAACAATCACTCACTCACTCATTTTACCATCGAGTGAATAATTCAACAATCACTCACTCACTCATTTTACCATCGAGTGAATAATTCAACAATCACTCACTCACTCATTTTACCATCGAGTGAATAATTCAACAATCACTCACTCACTCATTTTACCATCGAGTGAATAATTCAACAATCACTCACTCACTCATTTTACCATCGAGTGAATAATTCAACAATCACTCACTCACTCATTTTACCATCGAGTGAATAATTCAACAATCACTCACTCACTCATTTTACCATCGAGTGAATAATTCAACAATCACTCACTCACTCATTTTACCATCGAGTGAATAATTCAACAATCACTCACTCACTCATTTTACCATCGAGTGAATAATTCAACAATCACTCACTCACTCATTTTACCATCGAGTGAATAATTCAACAATCACTCACTCACTCATTTTACCATCGAGTGAATAATTCAACAATCACTCACTCACTCATTTTACCATCGAGTGAATAATTCAACAATCACTCACTCACTCATTTTACCATCGAGTGAATAATTCAACAATCACTCACTCACTCATTTTACCATCGAGTGAATAATTCAACAATCACTCACTCACTCATTTTACCATCGAGTGAATAATTCAACAATCACTCACTCACTCATTTTACCATCGAGTGAATAATTCAACAATCACTCACTCACTCATTTTACCATCGAGTGAATAATTCAACAATCACTCACTCACTCATTTTACCATCGAGTGAATAGTTTTGCTCTTAGGAACAGTTGCTTCAAAATCTTCTTATGATTGACTGTTTTAAGATCTTCACAATAAGCAAATATGATCACTTATGTACAGTCTTGGTTGCTATATAAAAACAGAGAATGTACGCAGGTGCATCAGAAGGTAAAACAGAGAATGTACGCAGGTGCATCAGAAGGTAAAACCATATCCTGTTCCACTTGTGACACCTATCTTAAATATCAAAACTCACATGCATTGTATTAAGGCTATTTATATCTTTCTTTATTTACAGTATCACCACCGTCATATGAAGAATGTATGGCTGGTAATTATGAAATAAAGGATGATGAGGGCAACCATATGTCTTCAAGTAGGAATCCAGTTTTTCCTTATTATGACTGGAAGAAACAAACCAGCTATACTGGTCCCCCACCATCAACAGTTAGACTGTTCCCATCCCATGATTAGTGTATGTAGTGGAAGAAGTACTTATCAAACCAGTTATACTGGTCCCCCACCATCATCAGTTAGACTGTTCCCATCCCAGGATTAGTGTACATGTATGTAGTGGGAAAAGTACTTACTCCTGAATCTGTCTGTCTGTCTGTCTGGAATCACATACGAAAAAATGTAGCCTTGTTTCCAAATCATTAAAATATATTAGTCAAGTATTTTGCTGATTGTTATGATAAGATATTGATTTAAAATGTACTGGTTACCAGTGTAACATGGAACCAAATAAAATTATAAAATAAAAAGGATCGGTAGAACTAGTGGTAAATCAAAACATCATAATTGAAATTTTCTGCATCAATACATTGGCATATCAACTTTCAAGATTTTTGTTCCTATCATGAAGATTCAAGCTTTTACAAATGAAGGCCCATGTGTGTATGGGGTCCAGGTCTTAGGGTCCAAAGTTTAACCTAGACTACAAATAGGAAAGTTAAAAAATGTTTTTTTTAAATTAAAAACCAGCTATGAAGATGCAATTGTAAATTACATGAATCATGTTTGTGATATGCAAATTGAAGATTGCAAAAATGTAGACCACAGGATATATGGAGTGCAAGCCTCTGTGGTATAAAAATTAGAAAAGGCTGTAATGCAAAAAAAATTAAATAGCATTTTTAAGGATGGAAATGGAATTGTATTTTGCACGATACATTTTTTTACTATGGTATGTTGGGTTCAAGTGCAAATGGATCATCAATTAACATATGTCACAATAGGCAATACAATTTTCTTCACCAGGTGAGCTTCCAGTTTTATAAAAATCATGTGCATGTTCATAAACACATCCAGCCCTCCTCCCCCCAAAATCCTAATTATTTTTTTTAGATTTCTAAAGAGTTTTTTGTCCAATTTTGGATGGGGCAGCACATGATGAAGTCTAATAATGTAGCAATCCCCTCTTCTTTGAGAAGTCTGGATCCACCTTTGATGTTTTTGTATTTACTCCTGTGTAGAATTTTCATTAATATACTTTATATTTCTATTTGTTTTTATTTATTTGTTTAGATGGTTTAATAGCTTTAACACCTATGTTTTTAATGATGTTATATTATACAATTAATGTCAAAAGTCAACAATTATTTTATTAAATGACTTGAGATCTATAATATTCTGTAACGTTAATGTTAAAGGAGTTGGGATTGGTTCATAAAAATATGCCGTCCAATAAAAACATTTGATTAAAAGCAAACATTATCAGGATTTCCCTGATCTATATTTGGGTACTTGTATTATAACACTAATTGTCTACCTCTCGTGCAAGATTATATGGTGATCATAATGTTTGATCAAAAAGAGTGATGTATGGCTTTGACCAATCGAGACAGCAGATTTTTTTTTTATTCATTTAATACCGGTAATTGTTTTTATCTCTCTGTTTAGATGATATATTAGCTTTAACACCTATGTTAATGATGTTATATAATATTCATGTTATTTATATTGATACATGACAACTACCATGGTTAATGAATCATACATGACAACTACCATGGTTAATGAATCATACATGACAACTACCATGGTTAATGAATCATACATGACAACTACCATTGTTAATGAATCATACATGACAACTACCATGGTTAATGAATCATACATGACAACTACCATGGTTAATGAATCATACATGACAACTACCATGGTTAATGAATCATACATGACAACTACCATGGTTAATGAATCATACATGACAACTACCATGGTTAATGAATCATACATGACAACTACCATGGTTAATGAATCATACATGACAACTACCATGGTTAATGAATCAAACTTTCATTACATGGTACATGTATGCACATTTTTTTTTTGTATTTCCCTTTTAATTTTATTTGATAATAGATACTTGCAAAATTTAATATTAAAAACAATTATAGTATGAGTTGTTATCCTAACGATTTCTTACTCAAAACAAAGGATGGCCTGATAGTAAAGTTGACAAACATTATGTATGACATCTTCCTCTCATATCATTTTTTAACTGTAAGTCCATAATACAAAATATGGATCACCCAGCTGGCCCCCTCATGATACACAGTACTATAAGTTGATTTTTATAAATCATACAAAAATAACTTAATTCATAGATATTAATATTCATGTTATCAGAGAATATCAATTGTTTGTAGATTCTTAGATTTGTAAATAATTATGTGTTTTATTCTATCCTATTTTGTTATGTATATGATGCATTTATGTACAGTACACACCCATCAACAGCTCTATCAATAACGGGGCCGTCGTGGCCCTGATCATATGATAGTTCGATTTACAACTACCTATGCAATCTGTGCTTATCACCACTAATGTTGTGAGTTCGAATCCCGATTAGGGTGAGATGTACAACATCATGTGATAAAAATCGGTGCCTATCACCACTGAGGATAAAATTTGTCAGTGACTTGTGGCAGGTCAGTGGTTTACCTCCACCAATAAAACTTACTGCCACGATATAACTGAAATATTGTTGAAAGTGGTGTTAAACCCCATAAAACTAACTAAAAAGCTATCAATAACTGATTGTAATAGTAATTATATTGTTTTAACATTTCTAATTACTTGTGTAATTACCAGTGACAGCCGGAACCTTTGAACCGTAATGAGAGCGGGAGGTTTGGCGCCTTAAAATCTGATTCAACCCACCATTTCTTTAGAAATGCCTGTACCAAGTCAGGGTCATTACGGTTTTCACAGTTTTCCGGTTGTTGACTGATTTTGTCTGTTTATATAATTATGAGTTTTGACTTTCCCTTTGTAAGATTGTTCGGAGTTCGGTAATTTTGTTATTACCCTTATAATACTCACCCAGTCTTGTCAAATAATTTTACGAGATAAAAATTTAATATCATACATAAATAAATACGGTTTTCAATTCAGAATCTTTATTTTCTTGTGGTATTATTTTTTATTCTAATGTAGTTATTTAATATTCCTGGTTTGTGATTGGACAATGCTGTAATGTTCAAGGTATCAATTCCACGGTTGAAATATTTATCATGAGATATTTTTAGAATTTTAGCAGATTACCGCTTAATACATCATCTTTGTCAATTATGTGGCAATGCACATGAATACATTAGAATGGAGATAACTGTATTGTATTTGAAAATTTCACAGCATTAATTGTCGATTTAGTAATGTAATTTTCACGATATCAATTCCACATTTATAATAGCACGAGATATTTTTAGAATTTTAGTTGATTACCGCTGACGTCATCTTGTCAATAATGTGGCAATACACATCTATGCACATGATTACATTAGAATGGAGATAACTGTATTGTATTTGAAAATTTCACAGCATTAATTGTCAATTTAATGATGTAATTTTCACGATATCAATTCCACGGTTAAAATAGCATGAGATATTTTTAGAATTTTAGTTGATTACCGCTTACATCATCTTGTCAATAATGTGGCAATACACATCTATACGCATGATTACATTATACATTAGAATGGAGATAACAGTATTGTATTTGAAAATTTCACAGCATCAATTGTCGATTTAATGGTCGCAAATATCCGTTTACTGGCTCCGCTATCGCATCGCCAGTAAACTCAATTTGCAACCATCAAATCTCCAATGCCATGAAATTTTTAAATACAATACAGTGATCTCCTAATTGATAGTCTTATTTATTTGATTTCAGGATAGTCTGCAGTGCATGACATTCTTTAAATATCTAACAAATCATGTTATATTTGACATGCATTCTGAAACTTATACATGTATCTATTTCTTTATATATATTTTTTTGAATGCTGTCAGTTAAATTATTGGATAGTAGAAAGAGGGGAGTAATATTTTATATCAAGAGTTGTAATAATTGGGTTTGTCTTCATTTAATATTAGCCACATTCAGGAAAAAAAGTAATTTGTTATCTATACGACAGTCTTGGAACTCTCATCCAACCCAACTGTAGACATTTAATTGGACTAACCCAAGCATTATTATGTAGAATTTGTGACATTTATGTTTGTTAACTTGGTGCTATTGTAGACATTTAAATGAACTAACCCAAGCATTATTATGTAGAATTTGTGACATTTATGTTTGTTAACTTGGTGCTATTGTAGACATTTAAATGGACTAACCCAAGCATTATTATGTAGAATTTGTGACATTTATGTTTGTTAACTTGGTGCTATTGTAGACATTTAAATGGACTAACCCAAGCATTATTATGTAGAATATGTGACATTTATGTTTGTTAACTTGGTGCTATTGTAGACATTTAAATGGACTAACCCAAGCATTATTATGTAGAATTTGTGACATTTATGTTTGTTAACTTGGTGCTATTGTAGACATTTAAATGGACTAACCCAAGCATTATTATGTAGAATTTGTGACATTTATGTTTGTTAACTTGGTGATATTGTAGACATTTAAATGGACTAACCCAAGCATTATTATGTAGAATTTGTGACATTTATGTTTGTTAACTTGGTGCTATTGTAGACATTTAAATGGACTAACCCAAGCATTATTATGTAGAATTTGTGACATTTATGTTTGTTAACTTGGTGCTATTGTAGACATTTAAATGGACTAACCCAAGCATTATTATGTAGAATTTGTGACATTTATGTTTGTTAACTTGGTGATATTGTAGACATTTAAATGGACTAACCCAAGCATTATTATGTAGAATTTGTGACATTTATGTTTGTTAACTTGGTGCTATTGTAGACATTTAAATGGACTAACCCAAGCATTATTATGTAGAATTTGTGACATTTATGTTTGTTAACTTGGTGCTATTGTAGACATTTAAATGGACTAACCCAAGCATTATTATGTAGAATTTGTGACATTTATGTTTGTTAACTTGGTGCTATTGTAGACATTTAAATGGACTAACCCAAGCATTATTATGTAGAATTTGTGACATTTATGTTTGTTAACTTGGTACTATTGTAGACATTTAAATGGACTAACCCAAGCATTATTATGTAGAATTTGTGACATTTATGTTTGTTAACTTGGTGCTATTGTAGACATTTAAATGGACTAACCCAAGCATTATTATGTAGAATTTGTGACATTTATGTTTGTTAACTTGGTGCTATTGTAGACATTTAAATGGACTAACCCAAGCATTATTATGTAGAATTTGTGACATTTATGTTTGTTAACTTGGTGCTATTGTAGACATTTAAATGGACTAACCCAAGCATTATTATGTAGAATTTGTGACATTTATATTTGTTAACTTGGTGCTATTGTAGACATTTAAATGGACTAACCCAAGCATTATTATGTAGAATTTGTGACATTTATGTTTGTTAACTTGGTGCTATTGTAGACATTTAAATGGACTAACCCAAGCATTATTATGTAGAATTTGTGACATTTATGTTTGTTAACTTGGTGCTATTGTAGACATTTAAATGGACTAACCCAAGCATTATTATGTAGAATTTGTGACATTTATGTTTGTTAACTTGGTGCTATTGTAGACATTTAAATGGACTAACCCAAGCATTATTATGTAGAATTTGTGACATTTATGTTTGTTAACTTGGTGCTATTGTAGACATTTAAATGGACTAACCCAAGCATTATTATGTAGAATTTGTGACATTTATGTTTGTTAACTTGGTGCTATTGTAGACATTTAAATGGACTAACCCAAGCATTATTATGTAGAATTTGTGACATTTATGTTTATTAACTTGGTGCTATTTTATTTTTATACTTTATCAGGTATCATTATATAATTTACAAAGATTTTGTGCAATATATTTTTTTTCTCTCAAATACAGACAAGTGTTGTACTTTGATAACTTAAAGTGAATGTATGGCCCCTATATATGTAGCAGTAATATCAATATACTCTAGTTCTCATGCCACTCAATGTACTCACTATATTGGATAATGTCAAAACTTTTTAAGTCCATTTTCTCAGTAATATATCTGGAGCCACATTTAGAACGGCAAGTCAAATTTTAATAGACAAACATATGTTGATTATATCCTATTATAGTAATGTTAATTTTATGTTTCTGAGTCTATTTGAACATTTGTCATCAGCCATTGGAATTAAGAAATAATTCATGGCAGGCATAGAGTTGTGCAAATTTACATATGGGCTGGGCCTTTATATTCTAATTGTACCTCGAGCGATAGCGAGGGGTAAAATCTAAGAATATAAAGGCCCAGCCCATGTGTAAATTTTCACAACTCTATGCCTGCCATGAATTATTCTGATTCTAATAGGACAAATACGGTAATTTTTAACCATTCGTGAACTGTATACACACAGCATTTGGTGGCTGTTCCATTTACCCCCTTCGGAAATTTTGAATTATTTGTATTTGAACCAGATATTCTAAAACAAAGATATGGATGTTAACATGAAAAACATATTCATTGTGTATTTTCCAACATAGATTTGATTGAACAATTCCTGCGTAAAAATATTTAAAAAAAAGTCGGAGTTCATTCGTTCATCATTTCGAGCGCTAACAAGATAGTGGAGCGGAGTTGTCAAACATAATATCGAACACTTGAACAGTTGTTAATACTCGACAATTATTGTTAGATATGAAATAAAAAAATAAATGCCAATGAAAAAAAAGCTTGTATTGTTGACATAAAAAAAAAATCCGGAAAAAATACTTTAGATAATCATCTATCGACTTTGACTTTTGTAATATATCGTCATCCTGTGACGTTGTTTACAAGGGACGCTGATTGACACAAGCTGGTTACTGATTTATTTTACGATTTTGTGAGCATTTTACTTGTTTGAGTAGCAAAATTCAAAATGTCATCAAATTGGAAAATATCAGTAACTTAATTACATCACCGTCTAGTTATCAATGTATACGTAGGAAAACAAGGTTAGTGCATTTTGTTATTCATGGCCGACACATATCAATGCCAATGGAATGTATGTGTGCGTACTGGGGATCCCCAAATGTAAATTTTCAAAACAAATGATAAAAAAAAATACTTAGTTACAGGATATTTATTTATAACTGAGGGGGAATTTTTATTTTAAGGACTTTAAAAATACGTTATATGCCGGTGTTTTGTTTGTTTACACTCGGTTGTCACGGTAATTTCACAGCGGGAGTCACATGGAACAGCCAGATTTGTTGGGTACTGCACTTGTGCTAAGTATAGAGTTATTGAGTAATATCGTGTGTGCCGTGTTATAGACGTCATATTAGAATCATACTTAGCATGGGGAGACAAATAGTGATAAATTAAGTAAATCTTTAAAAAAGAAAATCTTCTAAAAAACAGCAATAAAAATGCAATATATACTTACAGGCATAATAAGCATAATAAAATGTATATTCATGAATGCCAGAGGTCTATAGACACAGTGATTGTACGGTAGTTGGATTTACAACTACCTATGCAATCAGTGCCTTTTGCCACTAAAGTTGTGAGTTCGAATCCTGCTCATGGCGAGGTGTACTCAATACAACGTTATGTGATAAAGTTTGTCAGTGACTTGCAACAAGTCGGTGATTTTCTCCAGGAACTCTGGTTACCTCCACCAATAAAACTGACTGCCAGGATATAACTGAAACATTGATGAAAGTAGCGTTAAACACAATAAACCAGCCAACCATCTATGAACACACAGTCATCAGGGTCAAAACTTAAATATTGGCTGCCATGGGTAAAACCTAAGAGAGGCAGTAAGTTTACAGAATGTATTCAAAAACTGAGTTTCTATGATTAAGGTTATAGGTGTTTTAAAGCACACTTTAAATGATAATTCAGTTATATTACGGAATTCTGTTTCATTGGTTGAGCTACTGAGGGTATAGTTTCTGAGTGGTCGGTAAGAGTAATTATTTATCTAGGATTTATATGCCTTGTAAACAATCTACTTAAGTCAGGTAGTGATCATGTGTGTGCAAGTGGAGGGAAAAGTTTAAGTGTTGATAAAAGTTATAAATTAAAAATTCCATGTTTTAATGGCATATGCATGTATTTTAAATCCCATTGCATTTTGTATATCCTATAGTCAGGTGGTGACGTAGAGGATTTTTTGGTAAAATTCTAGTCATATTAATATTTTTTTTAATGTAACGTGATTGTATAATGCATTTATTTTTATGACCTTTGAACTTTAAGTACTAATAGGTGACTTTTTAATGTGCCATGTGTGTTTGCTTATTTAAATTTTAAGATCTTTAAAAAACTATTTATTGCTTAGATTTATTTATTTTAATATATTTGGTTAAGTATAACATTTGTGGTTGTTTATTTGTTATTATTTTGTTTATTTATAGATGTTATTATAAGATTATATTGAAAAATAAATAATTATGAATCCCACCTGTATTTTGTAGTTTTTATGGGTGAATTAATTACAAAAATGTAGTAAGAAAGAATATGATATAGATTAACATGAGACTATTTAACTTTACACTTGGACATAAATTTAAGTACATTTCTTGATGTTTTACATTTCACAATCACAGTATGGCCTTCAATAATGAACATAACTCCTGCCCTAATTCACAACCACAGTATGGCCTTCAATAATGAACATAACTCCTGCCCTAATTCACAACCACAGTATGGCCTTCAATAATGAACATAACTCCTGCCCTAATTCACAACCACAGTATGGCCTTCAATAATGAACATAACTCCTGCCCTAATTCACAACCACAGTATGGCCTTCAATAATGAACATAACTCCTGCCCTAATTCACAACCACAGTATGGCCTTCAATAATGAACATAACTCCTGCCCTAATTCACAACCACAGTATGGCCTTCAATAATGAACATAACTCCTGCCCTAATTCACAACCACAGTATGGCCTTCAATAATGAACATAACTCCTGCCCTAATTCACAACCACAGTATGGCCTTCAATAATGAACATAACTCCTGCCCTAATTCACAACCACAGTATGGCCTTCAATAATGAACATAACTCCTGCCCTAATTCACAACCACAGTATGGCCTTCAATAATGAACATAACTCCTGCCCTAATTCACAACCACAGTATGGCCTTCAATAATGAACATAACTCCTGCCCTAATTCACAACCACAGTATGGCCTTCAATAATGAACATAACTCCTGCCCTAATTCACAACCACAGTATGGCCTTCAATAATGAACATAACTCCTGCCCTAATTCACAACCACAGTATGGCCTTCAATAATGAACATAACTCCTGCCCTAATTCACAACCACAGTATGGCCTTCAATAATGAACATAACTCCTGCCCTAATTCATAACCACAGTATGGCCTTCAATAATGAACATAACTCATACCCTAATTCACAACCACAGTATGGCCTTCAATAATGAACATAACTCCTGCCCTAATTCACAACCACAGTATGGCCTTCAATAATGAACATAACTCCTGCCCTTATTCACAACCACAGTATGGCCTTCAATAATGAACATAACTCATACCCTAATTCACAACCACAGTATAGCCTTCAATAATGAACATAACTCCTGCCCTAATTCACAACCACAGTATGGCCTTCAATAATGAACATAACTCATACCCTAATTCACAACCACAGTATAGCCTTCAATAATGAACATAACTCATACCCTAATTCACAACCACAGTATGGCCTTCAATAATGAACATAACTCATACCCTAATTCACAACCACAGTATAGCCTTCAATAATGAACATTACTCCTGCCCTAATTCACAACCACAGTATAGCCTTCAATAATGAACATAACTCATACCCTAATTCACAACCACAGTATAGCCTTCAATAATGAACATAACTCATACCCTAATTCACAACCACAGTATGGCCTTCAATAATGAACATAACTCATACCATAATTCACAACCACAGTATGGCCTTCAATAATGAACATAACTCATACCATAATTCACAACCACAGTATGGCCTTCAATAATGAACATAACTCATAACATAATTCACAACCACAGTATGGCCTTCAATAATGAACATAACTCCTGCCCTAATTCACAACCACAGTATGGCCTTCAATAATGAACATAACTCATACCATAATTCACAACCACAGTATGGCCTTCAATAATGAACATAACTCCTACCATAATTCACAACCACAGTATGGCCTTCAATAATGAACATAACTCATACCCTAATTCACAACCACAGTATGGCCTTCAATAATGAACATAACTCCTGCCCTAATTCACAACCACAGAATGGCCTTCAATAATGAACATAACTCCTGCCCTAATTCACAACCACAGTATGGCCTTCAATAATGAACATAACTCCTACCCTAATTCACAACCACAGTATGGCCTTCAATAATGAACATAACTCCTACCCTAATTCACAACCACAGTATGGCCTTCAATAATGAACATAACTCCTGCCATAATTCACAACCACAGTATGGCCTTCAATAATGAACATAACTCCTGCCCTAATTCACAACCACAGTATGGCCTTCAATAATGAACATAACTCCTACCCTAATTCACAACCACAGTATGGCCTTCAATAATGAACATAACTCCTACCCTAATTCACAACCACAGTATGGCCTTCAATAATGAACATAACTCCTGCCCTAATTCACAACCACAGTATGGCCTTCAATAATGAACATAACTCCTGCCCTAATTCACAACCACAGTATGGCCTTCAATAATGAACATAACTCATACCATAATTCACAACCACAGTATGGCCTTCAATAATGAACATAACTCCTACCATAATTCACAACCACAGTATGGCCTTCAATAATGAACATAACTCATACCATAATTCACAACCACAGTATAGCCTTCAATAATGAACATAACTCCTGCCCTAATTCACAACCACAGTATGGCCTTCAATAATGAACATAACTCCTACCATAATTCACAACCACAGTATGGCCTTCAATAATGAACATAACTCCTGCCCTAATTCACAACCACAGTATGGCCTTCAATAATGAACATAACTCCTGCCCTAATTCACAACCACAGTATGGCCTTCAATAATGAACATAACTCCTGCCCTAATTCACAACCACAGTATGGCCTTCAATAATGAACATAACTCCTGCCCTAATTCACAACCACAGTATGGCCTTCAATAATGAACATAACTCCTGCCCTAATTCACAACCACAGTATGGCCTTCAATAATGAACATAACTCCTGCCCTAATTCACAACCACAGTATGGCCTTCAATAATGAACATAACTCCTGCCCTAATTCACAACCACAGTATGGCCTTCAATAATGAACATAACTCCTGCCCTAATTCACAACCACAGTATGGCCTTCAATAATGAACATAACTCCTGCCCTAATTCACAACCACAGTATGGCCTTCAATAATGAACATAACTCCTGCCCTAATTCACAACCACAGTATGGCCTTCAATAATGAACATAACTCCTGCCCTAATTCACAACCACAGTATGGCCTTCAATAATGAACATAACTCCTGCCCTAATTCACAACCACAGTATGGCCTTCAATAATGAACATAACTCATACCCTAATTCACAACCACAGTATGGCCTTCAATAATGAACATAACTCCTGCCCTAATTCACAACCACAGTATGGCCTTCAATAATGAACATAACTCCTGCCCTTATTCACAACCACAGTATGGCCTTCAATAATGAACATAACTCATACCCTAATTCACAACCACAGTATAGCCTTCAATAATGAACATAACTCCTGCCCTAATTCACAACCACAGTATGGCCTTCAATAATGAACATAACTCATACCCTAATTCACAACCACAGTATAGCCTTCAATAATGAACATAACTCATACCCTAATTCACAACCACAGTATGGCCTTCAATAATGAACATAACTCATACCCTAATTCACAACCACAGTATAGCCTTCAATAATGAACATTACTCATACCCTAATTCACAACCACAGTATAGCCTTCAATAATGAACATAACTCATACCCTAATTCACAACCACAGTATAGCCTTCAATAATGAACATAACTCATACCCTAATTCACAACCACAGTATGGCCTTCAATAATGAACATAACTCATACCATAATTCACAACCACAGTATGGCCTTCAATAATGAACATAACTCATACCATAATTCACAACCACAGTATGGCCTTCAATAATGAACATAACTCATAACATAATTCACAACCACAGTATGGCCTTCAATAATGAACATAACTCCTGCCCTAATTCACAACCACAGTATGGCCTTCAATAATGAACATAACTCATACCATAATTCACAACCACAGTATGGCCTTCAATAATGAACATAACTCCTACCATAATTCACAACCACAGTATGGCCTTCAATAATGAACATAACTCATACCCTAATTCACAACCACAGTATGGCCTTCAATAATGAACATAACTCCTGCCCTAATTCACAACCACAGAATGGCCTTCAATAATGAACATAACTCCTGCCCTAATTCACAACCACAGTATGGCCTTCAATAATGAACATAACTCCTACCCTAATTCACAACCACAGTATGGCCTTCAATAATGAACATAACTCCTACCCTAATTCACAACCACAGTATGGCCTTCAATAATGAACATAACTCCTGCCATAATTCACAACCACAGTATGGCCTTCAATAATGAACATAACTCCTGCCCTAATTCACAACCACAGTATGGCCTTCAATAATGAACATAACTCCTACCCTAATTCACAACCACAGTATGGCCTTCAATAATGAACATAACTCCTACCCTAATTCACAACCACAGTATGTCCTTCAATAATGAACATAACTCCTGCCCTAATTCACAACCACAGTATGGCCTTCAATAATGAACATAACTCCTGCCCTAATTCACAACCACAGTATGGCCTTCAATAATGAACATAACTCATACCATAATTCACAACCACAGTATGGCCTTCAATAATGAACATAACTCCTACCATAATTCACAACCACAGTATGGCCTTCAATAATGAACATAACTCATACCATAATTCACAACCACAGTATAGCCTTCAATAATGAACATAACTCCTGCCCTAATTCACAACCACAGTATGGCCTTCAATAATGAACATAACTCCTACCATAATTCACAACCACAGTATGGCCTTCAATAATGAACATAACTCCTACCATAATTCACAACCACAGTATGGCTTTCAATAATGAACATAACTCATACCATAATTCACAACCACAGTATGGCCTTCAATAATGAACATAACTCCTGCCCTAATTCACAACCACAGTATGGCCTTCAATAATGAACATAACTCCTGCCCTAATTCACAACCACAGTATGGCCTTCAATAATGAACATAACTCCTGCCCTAATTCACAACCACAGTATGGCCTTCAATAATGAACATAACTCCTGCCCTAATTCACAACCACAGTATGGCCTTCAATAATGAACATAACTCCTGCCCTAATTCACAACCACAGTATGGCCTTCAATAATGAACATAACTCCTGCCCTAATTCACAACCACAGTATGGCCTTCAATAATGAACATAACTCCTGCCCTAATTCACAACCACAGTATGGCCTTCAATAATGAACATAACTCATACCCTAATTCACAACCACAGTATGGCCTTCAATAATGAACATAACTCCTGCCCTAATTCACAACCACAGTATGGCCTTCAATAATGAACATAACTCCTGCCCTTATTCACAACCACAGTATGGCCTTCAATAATGAACATAACTCATACCCTAATTCACAACCACAGTATAGCCTTCAATAATGAACATAACTCCTGCCCTAATTCACAACCACAGTATGGCCTTCAATAATGAACATAACTCATACCCTAATTCACAACCACAGTATAGCCTTCAATAATGAACATAACTCATACCCTAATTCACAACCACAGTATGGCCTTCAATAATGAACATAACTCATACCCTAATTCACAACCACAGTATAGCCTTCAATAATGAACATTACTCATACCCTAATTCACAACCACAGTATAGCCTTCAATAATGAACATAACTCATACCCTAATTCACAACCACAGTATAGCCTTCAATAATGAACATAACTCATACCCTAATTCACAACCACAGTATGGCCTTCAATAATGAACATAACTCATACCCTAATTCACAACCACAGTATGGCCTTCAATAATGAACATAACTCATACCATAATTCACAACCACAGTATGGCCTTCAATAATGAACATAACTCATAACATAATTCACAACCACAGTATGGCCTTCAATAATGAACATAACTCCTGCCCTAATTCACAACCACAGTATGGCCTTCAATAATGAACATAACTCATACCATAATTCACAACCACAGTATGGCCTTCAATAATGAACATAACTCCTACCATAATTCACAACCACAGTATGGCCTTCAATAATGAACATAACTCATACCCTAATTCACAACCACAGTATGGCCTTCAATAATGAACATAACTCCTGCCCTAATTCACAACCACAGTATGGCCTTCAATAATGAACATAACTCCTGCCCTAATTCACAACCACAGTATGGCCTTCAATAATGAACATAACTCCTACCCTAATTCACAACCACAGTATGGCCTTCAATAATGAACATAACTCCTACCCTAATTCACAACCACAGTATGGCCTTCAATAATGAACATAACTCCTGCCATAATTCACAACCACAGTATGGCCTTCAATAATGAACATAACTCCTGCCCTAATTCACAACCACAGTATGGCCTTCAATAATGAACATAACTCCTACCCTAATTCACAACCACAGTATGGCCTTCAATAATGAACATAACTCCTACCCTAATTCACAACCACAGTATGGCCTTCAATAATGAACATAACTCCTGCCCTAATTCACAACCACAGTATGGCCTTCAATAATGAACATAACTCCTGCCCTAATTCACAACCACAGTATGGCCTTCAATAATGAACATAACTCATACCATAATTCACAACCACAGTATGGCCTTCAATAATGAACATAACTCCTACCATAATTCACAACCACAGTATGGCCTTCAATAATGAACATAACTCATACCATAATTCACAACCACAGTATAGCCTTCAATAATGAACATAACTCCTGCCCTAATTCACAACCACAGTATGGCCTTCAATAATGAACATAACTCCTACCATAATTCACAACCACAGTATGGCCTTCAATAATGAACATAACTCCTACCATAATTCACAACCACAGTATGGCCTTCAATAATGAACATAACTCATACCATAATTCACAACCACAGTATGGCCTTCAATAATGAACATAACTCCTGCCCTAATTCACAACCACAGTATGGCCTTCAATAATGAACATAACTCCTGCCCTAATTCACAACCACAGTATGGCCTTCAATAATGAACATAACTCCTACCCTAATTCACAACCACAGTATGGCCTTCAATAATGAACATAACTCCTGCCATAATTCACAACCACAGTATGGCCTTCAATAATGAACATAACTCCTGCCCTAATTCACAACCACAGTATGGCCTTCAATAATGAACATAACTCCTACCATAATTCACAACCACAGTATGGCCTTCAATAATGAACATAACTCCTGCCCTAATTCACAACCACAGTATGGCCTTCAATAATGAACATAACTCCTGCCCTAATTCACAACCACAGTATGGCCTTCAATAATGAACATAACTCCTACCATAATTCACAACCACAGTATGGCCTTCAATAATGAACATAACTCCTACCCTAATTCACAACCACAGTATGGCCTTCAATAATGAACATAACTCCTACCATAATTCACAACCACAGTATGGCCTTCAATAATGAACATAACTCCTGCCCTAATTCACAACCACAGTATGGCCTTCAATAATGAACATAACTCATACCATAATTCACAACCACAGTATGGCCTTCAATAATGAACATAACTCCTGCCCTAATTCACAACCACAGTATGGCCTTCAATAATGAACATAACTCCTACCCTAATTCACAACCACAGTATGGCCTTCAATAATGAACATAACTCCTACCATAATTCACAACCACAGTATGGCCTTCAATAATGAACATAACTCCTACCCTAATTCACAACCACAGTATGGCCTTCAATAATGAACATAACTCATACCATAATTCACAACCACAGTATGGCCTTCAATAATGAACATAACTCCTGCCCTAATTCACAACCACAGTATGGCCTTCAATAATGAACATAACTCCTACCATAATTCACAACCACAGTATGGCCTTCAATAATGAACATAACTCATACCATAATTCACAACCACAGTATGGCCTTCAATAATGAACATAACTCATACCATAATTCACAACCACAGTATGGCCTTCAATAATAAACATAACTCCTGCCCTAATTCACAACCACAGTATGGCCTTCAATAATGAACATAACTCATACCCTAATTCACAACCACAGTATGGCCTTCAATAATGAACATAACTCATACCATAATTCACAACCACAGTATGGCCTTCAATAATGAACATAACTCCTGCCCTAATTCACAACCACAGTATGGCCTTCAATAATAAACATAACTCATACCATAATTCACAACCACAGTATAGCCTTCAATAATGAACATAACTCATACCCTAATTCACAACCACAGTATGGCCTTCAATAATGAACATAACTCATACCCTAATTCACAACCACAGTATGGCCTTCAATAATGAACATAACTCATACCATAATTCACAACCACAGTATGGCCTTCAATAATGAACATAACTCATAACATAATTCACAACCACAGTATGGCCTTCAATAATGAACATAACTCCTGCCCTAATTCACAACCACAGTATGGCCTTCAATAATGAACATAACTCATACCATAATTCACAACCACAGTATGGCCTTCAATAATGAACATAACTCCTACCATAATTCACAACCACAGTATGGCCTTCAATAATGAACATAACTCATACCCTAATTCACAACCACAGTATGGCCTTCAATAATGAACATAACTCCTGCCCTAATTCACAACCACAGAATGGCCTTCAATAATGAACATAACTCCTGCCCTAATTCACAACCACAGTATGGCCTTCAATAATGAACATAACTCCTACCCTAATTCACAACCACAGTATGGCCTTCAATAATGAACATAACTCCTACCCTAATTCACAACCACAGTATGGCCTTCAATAATGAACATAACTCCTGCCATAATTCACAACCACAGTATGGCCTTCAATAATGAACATAACTCCTGCCCTAATTCACAACCACAGTATGGCCTTCAATAATGAACATAACTCCTACCCTAATTCACAACCACAGTATGGCCTTCAATAATGAACATAACTCCTACCCTAATTCACAACCACAGTATGGCCTTCAATAATGAACATAACTCCTGCCCTAATTCACGACCACAGTATGGCCTTCAATAATGAACATAACTCCTGCCCTAATTCACAACCACAGTATGGCCTTCAATAATGAACATAACTCATACCATAATTCACAACCACAGTATGGCCTTCAATAATGAACATAACTCCTACCATAATTCACAACCACAGTATGGCCTTCAATAATGAACATAACTCATACCATAATTCACAACCACAGTATAGCCTTCAATAATGAACATAACTCCTGCCCTAATTCACAACCACAGTATGGCCTTCAATAATGAACATAACTCATACCATAATTCACAACCACAGTATGGCCTTCAATAATGAACATAACTCCTACCATAATTCACAACCACAGTATGGCCTTCAATAATGAACATAACTCATACCATAATTCACAACCACAGTATGGCCTTCAATAATGAACATAACTCCTGCCCTAATTCACAACCACAGTATGGCCTTCAATAATGAACATAACTCCTGCCCTAATTCACAACCACAGTATGGCCTTCAATAATGAACATAACTCCTGCCCTAATTCACAACCACAGTATGGCCTTCAATAATGAACATAACTCCTGCCCTAATTCACAACCACAGTATGGCCTTCAATAATGAACATAACTCCTGCCCTAATTCACAACCACAGTATGGCCTTCAATAATGAACATAACTCCTGCCCTAATTCACAACCACAGTATGGCCTTCAATAATGAACATAACTCCTGCCCTAATTCACAACCACAGTATGGCCTTCAATAATGAACATAACTCATACCCTAATTCACAACCACAGTATGGCCTTCAATAATGAACATAACTCCTGCCCTAATTCACAACCACAGTATGGCCTTCAATAATGAACATAACTCCTGCCCTTATTCACAACCACAGTATGGCCTTCAATAATGAACATAACTCATACCCTAATTCACAACCACAGTATAGCCTTCAATAATGAACATAACTCCTGCCCTAATTCACAACCACAGTATGGCCTTCAATAATGAACATAACTCATACCCTAATTCACAACCACAGTATAGCCTTCAATAATGAACATAACTCATACCCTAATTCACAACCACAGTATGGCCTTCAATAATGAACATAACTCATACCCTAATTCACAACCACAGTATAGCCTTCAATAATGAACATTACTCATACCCTAATTCACAACCACAGTATAGCCTTCAATAATGAACATAACTCATACCCTAATTCACAACCACAGTATAGCCTTCAATAATGAACATAACTCATACCCTAATTCACAACCACAGTATGGCCTTCAATAATGAACATAACTCATACCATAATTCACAACCACAGTATGGCCTTCAATAATGAACATAACTCATACCATAATTCACAACCACAGTATGGCCTTCAATAATGAACATAACTCATAACATAATTCACAACCACAGTATGGCCTTCAATAATGAACATAACTCCTGCCCTAATTCACAACCACAGTATGGCCTTCAATAATGAACATAACTCATACCATAATTCACAACCACAGTATGGCCTTCAATAATGAACATAACTCCTACCATAATTCACAACCACAGTATGGCCTTCAATAATGAACATAACTCATACCCTAATTCACAACCACAGTATGGCCTTCAATAATGAACATAACTCCTGCCCTAATTCACAACCACAGTATGGCCTTCAATAATGAACATAACTCCTGCCCTAATTCACAACCACAGTATGGCCTTCAATAATGAACATAACTCCTACCCTAATTCACAACCACAGTATGGCCTTCAATAATGAACATAACTCCTACCCTAATTCACAACCACAGTATGGCCTTCAATAATGAACATAACTCCTGCCATAATTCACAACCACAGTATGGCCTTCAATAATGAACATAACTCCTGCCCTAATTCACAACCACAGTATGGCCTTCAATAATGAACATAACTCCTACCCTAATTCACAACCACAGTATGGCCTTCAATAATGAACATAACTCCTACCCTAATTCACAACCACAGTATGGCCTTCAATAATGAACATAACTCCTGCCCTAATTCACAACCACAGTATGGCCTTCAATAATGAACATAACTCCTGCCCTAATTCACAACCACAGTATGGCCTTCAATAATGAACATAACTCATACCATAATTCACAACCACAGTATGGCCTTCAATAATGAACATAACTCCTACCATAATTCACAACCACAGTATGGCCTTCAATAATGAACATAACTCATACCATAATTCACAACCACAGTATAGCCTTCAATAATGAACATAACTCCTGCCCTAATTCACAACCACAGTATGGCCTTCAATAATGAACATAACTCCTACCATAATTCACAACCACAGTATGGCCTTCAATAATGAACATAACTCCTACCATAATTCACAACCACAGTATGGCCTTCAATAATGAACATAACTCATACCATAATTCACAACCACAGTATGGCCTTCAATAATGAACATAACTCCTGCCCTAATTCACAACCACAGTATGGCCTTCAATAATGAACATAACTCCTGCCCTAATTCACAACCACAGTATGGCCTTCAATAATGAACATAACTCCTACCATAATTCACAACCACAGTATGGCCTTCAATAATGAACATAACTCCTGCCATAATTCACAACCACAGTATGGCCTTCAATAATGAACATAACTCCTGCCCTAATTCACAACCACAGTATGGCCTTCAATAATGAACATAACTCCTACCATAATTCACAACCACAGTATGGCCTTCAATAATGAACATAACTCCTGCCCTAATTCACAACCACAGTATGGCCTTCAATAATGAACATAACTCCTGCCCTAATTCACAACCACAGTATGGCCTTCAATAATGAACATAACTCCTACCATAATTCACAACCACAGTATGGCCTTCAATAATGAACATAACTCCTACCCTAATTCACAACCACAGTATGGCCTTCAATAATGAACATAACTCCTACCATAATTCACAACCACAGTATGGCCTTCAATAATGAACATAACTCCTGCCCTAATTCACAACCACAGTATGGCCTTCAATAATGAACATAACTCATACCATAATTCACAACCACAGTATGGCCTTCAATAATGAACATAACTCCTGCCCTAATTCACAACCACAGTATGGCCTTCAATAATGAACATAACTCCTACCCTAATTCACAACCACAGTATGGCCTTCAATAATGAACATAACTCCTACCATAATTCACAACCACAGTATGGCCTTCAATAATGAACATAACTCCTACCCTAATTCACAACCACAGTATGGCCTTCAATAATGAACATAACTCATACCATAATTCACAACCACAGTATAGCCTTCAATAATGAACATAACTCCTGCCCTAATTCACAACCACAGTATGGCCTTCAATAATGAACATAACTCCTACCATAATTCACAACCACAGTATGGCCTTCAATAATGAACATAACTCATACCATAATTCACAACCACAGTATGGCCTTCAATAATGAACATAACTCATACCATAATTCACAACCACAGTATGGCCTTCAATAATAAACATAACTCCTGCCCTAATTCACAACCACAGTATGGCCTTCAATAATGAACATAACTCATACCCTAATTCACAACCACAGTATGGCCTTCAATAATGAACATAACTCATACCATAATTCACAACCACAGTATGGCCTTCAATAATGAACATAACTCCTGCCCTAATTCACAACCACAGTATGGCCTTCAATAATAAACATAACTCATACCATAATTCACAACCACAGTATGGCCTTCAATAATGAACATAACTCATACCATAATTCACAACCACAGTATGGCCTTCAATAATGAACATAACTCATACCATAATTCACAACCACAGTATGGCCTTCAATAATGAACATAACTCATACCATAATTCACAACCACAGTATGGCCTTCAATAATGAACATAACTCCTGCCCTAATTCACAACCACAGTATGGCCTTCAATAATGAACATAACTCCTACCATAATTCACAACCACAGTATGGCCTTCAATAATGAACATAACTCATACCATAATTCACAACCACAGTATGGCCTTCAATAATGAACATAACTCATACCATAATTCACAACCACAGTATGGCCTTCAATAATGAACATAACTCCTGCCCTAATTCACAACCACAGTATGGCCTTCAATAATGAACATAACTCATACCATAATTCACAACCACAGTATGGCCTTCAATAATGAACATAACTCATACCATAATTCACAACCACAGTATGGCCTTCAATAATGAACATAACTCCTACCATAATTAACAACCACAGTATGGCCTTCAATAATGAATATAAGTCCTGCCCTAATTCACAACCACAGTATGGCCTTCAATAATGAACATAACTCATACCATAATTCACAACCACAGTATGGCCTTCAATAATGAACATAACTCATACCCTAATTCACAACCACAGTATGGCTTTCAATAATGAACATAACTCATACCATAATTCACAACCACAATATGGCCTTCAATAATGAACATAACTCATACCCTAATTCAAAACCACAGTATGGCCTTCAATAATGAACATAACTCCTACCCTAATTCACAACCACAGTATGGCCTTCAATAATGAACATAACTCATACCCTAATTCACAACCACAGTATGGCCTTCAATAATGAACATAACTCTTGCCATAATTCACAACCACAGTATGGCCTTCAATAATGAACATAACTCATACCATAATTCACAACCACAGTATGGCCTTCAATAATGAACATAACTCATACCATAATTCACAACCACAGTATGGCCTTCAATAATGAACATAATTCCTACCCTAATTCACAACCACAGTATGGCCTTCAATAATGAACATAACTCCTACCCTAATTAACAACCACAGTATGACCTTCAATAATGAACATAACTCCTACCCTAATTCACAACCACAGTATGGCCTTCAATAATGAACATAACTCCTACCCTAATTCACAACCACAGTATGGCCTTCAATAATGAACATAACTCCTACCCTAATTCACAACCACAGTATGGCCTTCAATAATGAACATAACTCCTGCCCTCATTCACAACCACAGTATGGCCTTCAATAATGAACATAACTCATACCCTAATTCACAACCACAGTATGGCCTTCAATAATGAACATAACTACTACCGTAATTCACAACCACAGTATGGCCTTCAATAATGAACATAACTCATACCATAATTCACAACCACAGTATGGCCTTCAATAATGAACATAACTACTACCATAATTCACAACCACAGTATGGCCTTCAATAATGAACATAACTCCTACCATAATTCACAACCACAGTATGGCCTTCAATAATGAACATAACTCATACCCTAATTCACAACCACAGTATGGCCTTCAATAATGAACATAACTCCTACCCTAATTCACAACCACAGTATGGCCTTCAATAATGAACATAACTCCTACCATAATTCACAACCACAGTATGGCCTTCAATAATGAACATAACTCCTGCCATAATTCACAACCACAGTATGGCCTTCAATAATGAACATAACTCCTACCATAATTCACAACCACAGTATGGCCTTCAATAATGAACATAACTCCTGCCCTAATTCACAACCACAGTATGGCCTTCAATAATGAACATAACTCCTACCCTAATTCACAACCACAGTATGGCCTTCAATAATGAACATAACTCCTACCCTAATTCACAACCACAGTATGGCCTTCAATAATGAACATAACTCCTACCATAATTCACAACCACAGTATGGCCTTCAATAATGAACATAACTCCTACCCTAATTCACAACCACAGTATGGCCTTCAATAATGAACATAACTCCTACCATAATTCACAACCACAGTATGGCCTTCAATAATGAACATAACTCCTACCCTAATTCACAACCACAGTATGGCCTTCAATAATGAACATAACTCCTACCATAATTCACAACCACAGTATGGCCTTCAATAATGAACATAACTCCTGCCCTAATTCACAACCACAGTATGGCCTTCAATAATGAACATAACTCATACCATAATTCACAACCACAGTATGGCCTTCAATAATGAACATAACTCCTGCCCTAATTCACAACCACAGTATGGCCTTCAATAATGAACATAACTCCTACCCTAATTCACAACCACAGTATGGCCTTCAATAATGAACATAACTCCTACCATAATTCACAACCACAGTATGGCCTTCAATAATGAACATAACTCCTACCCTAATTCACAACCACAGTATGGCCTTCAATAATGAACATAACTCATACCATAATTCACAACCACAGTATAGCCTTCAATAATGAACATAACTCCTGCCCTAATTCACAACCACAGTATGGCCTTCAATAATGAACATAACTCCTACCATAATTCACAACCACAGTATGGCCTTCAATAATGAACATAACTCATACCATAATTCACAACCACAGTATGGCCTTCAATAATGAACATAACTCATACCATAATTCACAACCACAGTATGGCCTTCAATAATAAACATAACTCCTGCCCTAATTCACAACCACAGTATGGCCTTCAATAATGAACATAACTCATACCCTAATTCACAACCACAGTATGGCCTTCAATAATGAACATAACTCATACCATAATTCACAACCACAGTATGGCCTTCAATAATGAACATAACTCCTGCCCTAATTCACAACCACAGTATGGCCTTCAATAATAAACATAACTCATACCATAATTCACAACCACAGTATGGCCTTCAATAATGAACATAACTCATACCATAATTCACAACCACAGTATGGCCTTCAATAATGAACATAACTCATACCATAATTCACAACCACAGTATGGCCTTCAATAATGAACATAACTCATACCATAATTCACAACCACAGTATGGCCTTCAATAATGAACATAACTCCTGCCCTAATTCACAACCACAGTATGGCCTTCAATAATGAACATAACTCCTACCATAATTCACAACCACAGTATGGCCTTCAATAATGAACATAACTCATACCATAATTCACAACCACAGTATGGCCTTCAATAATGAACATAACTCATACCATAATTCACAACCACAGTATGGCCTTCAATAATGAACATAACTCCTGCCCTAATTCACAACCACAGTATGGCCTTCAATAATGAACATAACTCATACCATAATTCACAACCACAGTATGGCCTTCAATAATGAACATAACTCATACCATAATTCACAACCACAGTATGGCCTTCAATAATGAACATAACTCCTACCATAATTAACAACCACAGTATGGCCTTCAATAATGAATATAAGTCCTGCCCTAATTCACAACCACAGTATGGCCTTCAATAATGAACATAACTCATACCATAATTCACAACCACAGTATGGCCTTCAATAATGAACATAACTCATACCCTAATTCACAACCACAGTATGGCTTTCAATAATGAACATAACTCATACCATAATTCACAACCACAATATGGCCTTCAATAATGAACATAACTCATACCCTAATTCAAAACCACAGTATGGCCTTCAATAATGAACATAACTCCTACCCTAATTCACAACCACAGTATGGCCTTCAATAATGAACATAACTCATACCCTAATTCACAACCACAGTATGGCCTTCAATAATGAACATAACTCTTGCCATAATTCACAACCACAGTATGGCCTTCAATAATGAACATAACTCATACCATAATTCACAACCACAGTATGGCCTTCAATAATGAACATAACTCATACCATAATTCACAACCACAGTATGGCCTTCAATAATGAACATAATTCCTACCCTAATTCACAACCACAGTATGGCCTTCAATAATGAACATAACTCCTACCCTAATTAACAACCACAGTATGACCTTCAATAATGAACATAACTCCTACCCTAATTCACAACCACAGTATGGCCTTCAATAATGAACATAACTCCTACCCTAATTCACAACCACAGTATGGCCTTCAATAATGAACATAACTCCTACCCTAATTCACAACCACAGTATGGCCTTCAATAATGAACATAACTCCTGCCCTCATTCACAACCACAGTATGGCCTTCAATAATGAACATAACTCATACCCTAATTCACAACCACAGTATGGCCTTCAATAATGAACATAACTACTACCGTAATTCACAACCACAGTATGGCCTTCAATAATGAACATAACTCATACCATAATTCACAACCACAGTATGGCCTTCAATAATGAACATAACTACTACCATAATTCACAACCACAGTATGGCCTTCAATAATGAACATAACTCCTACCATAATTCACAACCACAGTATGGCCTTCAATAATGAACATAACTCATACCCTAATTCACAACCACAGTATGGCCTTCAATAATGAACATAACTCCTACCCTAATTCACAACCACAGTATGGCCTTCAATAATGAACATAACTCCTACCATAATTCACAACCACAGTATGGCCTTCAATAATGAACATAACTCCTGCCATAATTCACAACCACAGTATGGCCTTCAATAATGAACATAACTCCTACCATAATTCACAACCACAGTATGGCCTTCAATAATGAACATAACTCCTGCCCTAATTCACAACCACAGTATGGCCTTCAATAATGAACATAACTCCTACCCTAATTCACAACCACAGTATGGCCTTCAATAATGAACATAACTCCTACCATAATTCACAACCACAGTATGGCCTTCAATAATGAACATAACTCCTGCCATAATTCACAACCACAGTATGGCCTTCAATAATGAACATAACTCCTGCCCTAATTCACAACCACAGTATGGCCTTCAATAATGAACATAACTCCTGCCCTAATTCACAACCACAGTATGGCCTTCAATAATGAACATAACTCCTACCATAATTCACAACCACAGTATAGCCTTCAATAATGAACATAACTCCTGCCATAATTCACAACCACAGTATGGCCTTCAATAATGAACATAACTCATACCCTAATTCACAACCACAGTATAGCCTTCAATAATGAACATAACTCATACCCTAATTCACAACCACAGTATGGCCTTCAATAATGAACATAACTCATACCATAATTCACAACCACAGTATAGCCTTCAATAATGAACATAACTCATACCCTAATTCACAACCACAGTATGGCCTTCAATAATGAACATAACTCATACCATAATTCACAACCACAGTATGGCCTTCAATAATGAACATAACTCCTGCCCTAATTCACAACCACAGTATGGCCTTCAATAATGAACATAACTCCTGCCCTAATTCACAACCACAGTATGGCCTTCAATAATGAACATAACTCATACCATAATTCACAACCACAGTATGGCCTTCAATAATGAACATAACTCCTACCATAATTCACAACCACAGTATGGCCTTCAATAATGAACATAACTCCTACCATAATTCACAACCACAGTATGGCCTTCAATAATGAACATAACTCACACCATAATTCACAACCACAGTATGGCCTTCAATAATGAACATAACTCCTACCCTAATTCACAACCACAGTATGGCCTTCAATAATGAACATAACTCCTACCATAATTCACAATCACAGTATGGCCTTCAATAATGAACATAACTCCTACCATAATTCACAACCACAGTATGGCCTTCAATAATGAACATAACTCCTACCCTAATTCACAACCACAGTATGGCCTTCAATAATGAACATAACTCATACCATAATTCACAACCACAGTATGGCCTTCAATAAAGAACATAACTCATACCATAATTCACAATCACAGTATAGCCTTCAATAATGAACATAACTCCTGCCATAATTCACAACCACAGTATGGCCTTCAATAATGAACATAACTCCTACCATAATTCACAACCACAGTATGGCCTTCAATAATGAACATAACTCCTACCATAATTCACAACCACAGTATGGCCTTCAATAATGAACATAACTCATACCATAATTCACAACCACAGTATGGCCTTCAATAATGAACATAACTCCTGCCCTAATTCACAACCACAGTATGGCCTTCAATAATGAACATAACTCCTACCATAATTCACAACCACAGTATGGCCTTCAATAATGAACATAACTCCTGCCCTAATTCACAACCACAGTATGGCCTTCAATAATGAACATAACTCCTACCCTAATTCACAACCACAGTATGGCCTTCAATAATGAACATAACTCCTGCCCTAATTCACAACCACAGTATGGCCTTCAATAATGAACATAACTCATACCATAATTCACAACCACAGTATGGCCTTCAATAATGAACATAACTCCTACCATAATTCACAACCACAGTATGGCCTTCAATAATGAACATAACTCCTACCATAATTCACAACCACAGTATGGCCTTCAATAATGAACATAACTCCTACCATAATTCACAACCACAGTATGGCCTTCAATAATGAACATAACTCATACCATAATTCACAACCACAGTATAGCCATCAATAATGAACATAACTCATACCCTAATTCACAACCACAGTATGGCCTTCAATAATGAACATAACTCATACCATAATTCACAACCACAGTATAGCCTTCAATAATGAACATAACTCATACCCTAATTCACAACCACAGTATGGCCTTCAATAATGAACATAACTCATACCATAATTCACAACCACAGTATGGCCTTCAATAATGAACATAACTCCTGCCCTAATTCACAACCACAGTATGGCCTTCAATAATGAACATAGCTCCTACCATAATTCACAACCACAGTATGGCCTTCAATAATGAACATAACTCCTACCATAATTCACAACCACAGTATGGCCTTCAATAATGAACATAACTCCTACCATAATTCACAACCACAGTATGGCCTTCAATAATGAACATAACTCATACCATAATTCACAACCACAGTATAGCCTTCAATAATGAACATAACTCCTACCCTAATTCACAACCACAGTATGGCCTTCAATAATGAACATAACTCCTACCATAATTCACAATCACAGTATGGTCTTCAATAATGAACATAACTCCTACCCTAATTCACAACCACAGTATGGCCTTCAATAATGAACATAACTCCTACCCTAATTCACAACCACAGTATGGCCTTCAATAATGAACATAACTCCTACCATAATTCACAACCACAGTATGGCCTTCAATAATGAACATAACTCCTACCCTAATTCACAACCACAGTATGGCCTTCAATAATGAACATAACTCCTACCCTAATTCACAACCACAGTATGGCCTTCAATAATGAACATAACTCCTGCCCTAATTCACAACCACAGTATGGCCTTCAATAATGAACATAACTCCTGCCCTAATTCACAACCACAGTATGGCCTTCAATAATGAACATAACTCCTACCATAGTTCACAACCACAGTATGGCCTTCAATAATGAACATAACTCCTGCCCTAATTCACAACCACAGTATGGCCTTCAATAATGAACATAACTCCTACCATAATTCACATCCACAGTATGGCCTTCAATAATGAACATAACTCATACCATAATTCACAACCACAGTATAGCCTTCAATAATGAACATAACTCATACCCTAATTCACAACCACAGTATGGCCTTCAATAATGAACATAACTCATACCATAATTCACAACCACAGTATAGCCTTCAATAATGAACATAACTCATACCCTAATTCACAACCACAGTATGGCCTTCAATAATGAACATAACTCATACCATAATTCACAACCACAGTATGGCCTTCAATAATGAACATATCTCCTGCCCTAATTCACAACCACAGTATGGCCTTCAATAATGAACATAACTACTACCGTAATTCACAACCACAGTATGGCCTTCAATAATGAACATAACTCATACCATAATTCACAACCACAGTATGGCCTTCAATAATGAACATAACTACTACCATAATTCACAACCACAGTATGGCCTTCAATAATGAACATAACTCCTACCATAATTCACAACCACAGTATGGCCTTCAATAATGAACATAACTCATACCCTAATTCACAACCACAGTATGGCCTTCAATAATGAACATAACTCCTACCCTAATTCACAACCACAGTATGGCCTTCAATAATGAACATAACTCCTACCATAATTCACAACCACAGTATGGCCTTCAATAATGAACATAACTCCTGCCATAATTCACAACCACAGTATGGCCTTCAATAATGAACATAACTCCTACCATAATTCACAACCACAGTATGGCCTTCAATAATGAACATAACTCCTGCCCTAATTCACAACCACAGTATGGCCTTCAATAATGAACATAACTCCTACCCTAATTCACAACCACAGTATGGCCTTCAATAATGAACATAACTCCTACCATAATTCACAACCACAGTATGGCCTTCAATAATGAACATAACTCCTGCCATAATTCACAACCACAGTATGGCCTTCAATAATGAACATAACTCCTGCCCTAATTCACAACCACAGTATGGCCTTCAATAATGAACATAACTCCTGCCCTAATTCACAACCACAGTATGGCCTTCAATAATGAACATAACTCCTACCATAATTCACAACCACAGTATAGCCTTCAATAATGAACATAACTCCTGCCATAATTCACAACCACAGTATGGCCTTCAATAATGAACATAACTCATACCCTAATTCACAACCACAGTATAGCCTTCAATAATGAACATAACTCATACCCTAATTCACAACCACAGTATGGCCTTCAATAATGAACATAACTCATACCATAATTCACAACCACAGTATGGCCTTCAATAATGAACATAACTCCTGCCCTAATTCACAACCACAGTATGGCCTTCAATAATGAACATAACTCCTGCCCTAATTCACAACCACAGTATGGCCTTCAATAATGAACATAACTCATACCATAATTCACAACCACAGTATGGCCTTCAATAATGACATAACTCCTACCATAATTCACAACCACAGTATGGCCTTCAATAATGAACATAACTCCTACCATAATTCACAACCACAGTATGGCCTTCAATAATGAACATAACTCACACCATAATTCACAACCACAGTATGGCCTTCAATAATGAACATAACTCCTACCCTAATTCACAACCACAGTATGGCCTTCAATAATGAACATAACTCCTACCATAATTCACAATCACAGTATGGCCTTCAATAATGAACATAACTCCTACCATAATTCACAACCACAGTATGGCCTTCAATAATGAACATAACTCCTACCCTAATTCACAACCACAGTATGGCCTTCAATAATGAACATAACTCATACCATAATTCACAACCACAGTATGGCCTTCAATAAAGAACATAACTCATACCATAATTCACAATCACAGTATAGCCTTCAATAATGAACATAACTCCTGCCATAATTCACAACCACAGTATGGCCTTCAATAATGAACATAACTCCTACCATAATTCACAACCACAGTATGGCCTTCAATAATGAACATAACTCCTACCATAATTCACAACCACAGTATGGCCTTCAATAATGAACATAACTCATACCATAATTCACAACCACAGTATGGCCTTCAATAATGAACATAACTCCTGCCCTAATTCACAACCACAGTATGGCCTTCAATAATGAACATAACTCCTACCATAATTCACAACCACAGTATGGCCTTCAATAATGAACATAACTCCTGCCCTAATTCACAACCACAGTATGGCCTTCAATAATGAACATAACTCCTACCCTAATTCACAACCACAGTATGGCCTTCAATAATGAACATAACTCCTGCCCTAATTCACAACCACAGTATGGCCTTCAATAATGAACATAACTCATACCATAATTCACAACCACAGTATGGCCTTCAATAATGAACATAACTCCTACCATAATTCACAACCACAGTATGGCCTTCAATAATGAACATAACTCCTACCCTAATTCACAACCACAGTATGGCCTTCAATAATGAACATAACTCCTACCCTAATTCACAACCACAGTATGGCCTTCAATAATGAACATAACTCCTACCCTAATTCACAACCACAGTATGGCCTTCAATAATGAACATAACTCCTACCCTAATTCACAACCACAGTATGGCCTTCAATAATGAACATAACTCATACCATAATTCACAACCACAGTATGGCCTTCAATAATGAACATAACTCCTGCCCTAATTCACAACCACAGTATGGCCTTCAATAATGAACATAACTCCTACCATAATTCACAACCACAGTATGGCCTTCAATAATGAACATAACTCATACCATAATTCACAACCACAGTATGGCCTTCAATAATGAACATAACTCATACCATAATTCACAACCACAGTATGGCCTTCAATAATGAACATAACTCCTGCCCTAATTCACAACCACAGTATGGCCTTCAATAATGAACATAACTCATACCATAATTCACAACCACAGTATGGCCTTCAATAATGAACATAACTCATACCATAATTCACAACCACAGTATGGCCTTCAATAATGAACATAACTCCTACCATAATTAACAACCACAGTATGGCCTTCAATAATGAATATAAGTCCTGCCCTAATTCACAACCACAGTATGGCCTTCAATAATGAACATAACTCATACCATAATTCACAACCACAGTATGGCCTTCAATAATGAACATAACTCATACCCTAATTCACAACCACAGTATGGCTTTCAATAATGAACATAACTCATACCATAATTCACAACCACAATATGGCCTTCAATAATGAACATAACTCATACCCTAATTCAAAACCACAGTATGGCCTTCAATAATGAACATAACTCCTACCCTAATTCACAACCACAGTATGGCCTTCAATAATGAACATAACTCATACCCTAATTCACAACCACAGTATGGCCTTCAATAATGAACATAACTCTTGCCATAATTCACAACCACAGTATGGCCTTCAATAATGAACATAACTCATACCATAATTCACAACCACAGTATGGCCTTCAATAATGAACATAACTCATACCATAATTCACAACCACAGTATGGCCTTCAATAATGAACATAATTCCTACCCTAATTCACAACCACAGTATGGCCTTCAATAATGAACATAACTCCTACCCTAATTAACAACCACAGTATGACCTTCAATAATGAACATAACTCCTACCCTAATTCACAACCACAGTATGGCCTTCAATAATGAACATAACTCCTACCCTAATTCACAACCACAGTATGGCCTTCAATAATGAACATAACTCCTACCCTAATTCACAACCACAGTATGGCCTTCAATAATGAACATAACTCCTGCCCTCATTCACAACCACAGTATGGCCTTCAATAATGAACATAACTCATACCCTAATTCACAACCACAGTATGGCCTTCAATAATGAACATAACTACTACCGTAATTCACAACCACAGTATGGCCTTCAATAATGAACATAACTCATACCATAATTCACAACCACAGTATGGCCTTCAATAATGAACATAACTACTACCATAATTCACAACCACAGTATGGCCTTCAATAATGAACATAACTCCTACCATAATTCACAACCACAGTATGGCCTTCAATAATGAACATAACTCATACCCTAATTCACAACCACAGTATGGCCTTCAATAATGAACATAACTCCTACCCTAATTCACAACCACAGTATGGCCTTCAATAATGAACATAACTCCTACCATAATTCACAACCACAGTATGGCCTTCAATAATGAACATAACTCCTGCCATAATTCACAACCACAGTATGGCCTTCAATAATGAACATAACTCCTACCATAATTCACAACCACAGTATGGCCTTCAATAATGAACATAACTCCTGCCCTAATTCACAACCACAGTATGGCCTTCAATAATGAACATAACTCCTACCCTAATTCACAACCACAGTATGGCCTTCAATAATGAACATAACTCCTACCATAATTCACAACCACAGTATGGCCTTCAATAATGAACATAACTCCTGCCATAATTCACAACCACAGTATGGCCTTCAATAATGAACATAACTCCTGCCCTAATTCACAACCACAGTATGGCCTTCAATAATGAACATAACTCCTGCCCTAATTCACAACCACAGTATGGCCTTCAATAATGAACATAACTCCTACCATAATTCACAACCACAGTATAGCCTTCAATAATGAACATAACTCCTGCCATAATTCACAACCACAGTATGGCCTTCAATAATGAACATAACTCATACCCTAATTCACAACCACAGTATAGCCTTCAATAATGAACATAACTCACACCATAATTCACAATCACAGTATGGCCTTCAATAATGAACATAACTCCTACCATAATTCACAACCACAGTATGGCCTTCAATAATGAACATAACTCCTACCCTAATTCACAACCACAGTATGGCCTTCAATAATGAACATAACTCATACCATAATTCACAACCACAGTATGGCCTTCAATAAAGAACATAACTCATACCATAATTCACAATCACAGTATAGCCTTCAATAATGAACATAACTCCTGCCATAATTCACAACCACAGTATGGCCTTCAATAATGAACATAACTCCTACCATAATTCACAACCACAGTATGGCCTTCAATAATGAACATAACTCCTACCATAATTCACAACCACAGTATGGCCTTCAATAATGAACATAACTCATACCATAATTCACAACCACAGTATGGCCTTCAATAATGAACATAACTCCTGCCCTAATTCACAACCACAGTATGGCCTTCAATAATGAACATAACTCCTACCATAATTCACAACCACAGTATGGCCTTCAATAATGAACATAACTCCTGCCCTAATTCACAACCACAGTATGGCCTTCAATAATGAACATAACTCTTACCCTAATTCACAACCACAGTATGGCCTTCAATAATGAACATAACTCCTGCCCTAATTCACAACCACAGTATGGCCTTCAATAATGAACATAACTCATACCATAATTCACAACCACAGTATGGCCTTCAATAATGAACATAACTCCTACCATAATTCACAACCACAGTATGGCCTTCAATAATGAACATAACTCCTACCATAATTCACAACCACAGTATGGCCTTCAATAATGAACATAACTCCTACCATAATTCACAACCACAGTATGGCCTTCAATAATGAACATAACTCATACCATAATTCACAACCACAGAATAGCCATCAATAATGAACATAACTCATACCCTAATTCACAACCACAGTATGGCCTTCAATAATGAACATAACTCATACCATAATTCACAACCACAGTATAGCCTTCAATAATGAACATAACTCATACCCTAATTCACAACCACAGTATGGCCTTCAATAATGAACATAACTCATACCATAATTCACAACCACAGTATGGCCTTCAATAATGAACATAACTCCTGCCCTAATTCACAACCACAGTATGGCCTTCAATAATGAACATAACTCCTGCCCTAATTCACAACCACAGTATGGCCTTCAATAATGAACATAGCTCCTACCATAATTCACAACCACAGTATGGCCTTCAATAATGAACATAACTCCTACCATAATTCACAACCACAGTATGGCCTTCAATAATGAACATAACTCCTACCATAATTCACAACCACAGTATGGCCTTCAATAATGAACATAACTCATACCATAATTCACAACCACAGTATAGCCTTCAATAATGAACATAACTCCTACCCTAATTCACAACCACAGTATGGCCTTCAATAATGAACATAACTCCTACCATAATTCACAATCACAGTATGGTCTTCAATAATGAACATAACTCCTACCCTAATTCACAACCACAGTATGGCCTTCAATAATGAACATAACTCCTACCCTAATTCACAACCACAGTATGGCCTTCAATAATGAACATAACTCCTACCATAATTCACAACCACAGTATGGCCTTCAATAATGAACATAACTCCTACCCTAATTCACAACCACAGTATGGCCTTCAATAATGAACATAACTCCTACCCTAATTCACAACCACAGTATGGCCTTCAATAATGAACATAACTCCTGCCCTAATTCACAACCACAGTATGGCCTTCAATAATGAACATAACTCCTGCCCTAATTCACAACCACAGTATGGCCTTCAATAATGAACATAACTCCTACCATAGTTCACAACCACAGTATGGCCTTCAATAATGAACATAACTCCTGCCCTAATTCACAACCACAGTATGGCCTTCAATAATGAACATAACTCCTACCATAATTCACATCCACAGTATGGCCTTCAATAATGAACATAACTCATACCATAATTCACAACCACAGTATAGCCTTCAATAATGAACATAACTCATACCCTAATTCACAACCACAGTATGGCCTTCAATAATGAACATAACTCATACCATAATTCACAACCACAGTATAGCCTTCAATAATGAACATAACTCATACCCTAATTCACAACCACAGTATGGCCTTCAATAATGAACATAACTCATACCATAATTCACAACCACAGTATGGCCTTCAATAATGAACATATCTCCTGCCCTAATTCACAACCACAGTATGGCCTTCAATAATGAACATAACTACTACCGTAATTCACAACCACAGTATGGCCTTCAATAATGAACATAACTCATACCATAATTCACAACCACAGTATGGCCTTCAATAATGAACATAACTACTACCATAATTCACAACCACAGTATGGCCTTCAATAATGAACATAACTCCTACCATAATTCACAACCACAGTATGGCCTTCAATAATGAACATAACTCATACCCTAATTCACAACCACAGTATGGCCTTCAATAATGAACATAACTCCTACCCTAATTCACAACCACAGTATGGCCTTCAATAATGAACATAACTCCTACCATAATTCACAACCACAGTATGGCCTTCAATAATGAACATAACTCCTGCCATAATTCACAACCACAGTATGGCCTTCAATAATGAACATAACTCCTACCATAATTCACAACCACAGTATGGCCTTCAATAATGAACATAACTCCTGCCCTAATTCACAACCACAGTATGGCCTTCAATAATGAACATAACTCCTACCCTAATTCACAACCACAGTATGGCCTTCAATAATGAACATAACTCCTACCATAATTCACAACCACAGTATGGCCTTCAATAATGAACATAACTCCTGCCATAATTCACAACCACAGTATGGCCTTCAATAATGAACATAACTCCTGCCCTAATTCACAACCACAGTATGGCCTTCAATAATGAACATAACTCCTGCCCTAATTCACAACCACAGTATGGCCTTCAATAATGAACATAACTCCTACCATAATTCACAACCACAGTATAGCCTTCAATAATGAACATAACTCCTGCCATAATTCACAACCACAGTATGGCCTTCAATAATGAACATAACTCATACCCTAATTCACAACCACAGTATAGCCTTCAATAATGAACATAACTCATACCCTAATTCACAACCACAGTATGGCCTTCAATAATGAACATAACTCATACCATAATTCACAACCACAGTATAGCCTTCAATAATGAACATAACTCATACCCTAATTCACAACCACAGTATGGCCTTCAATAATGAACATAACTCATACCATAATTCACAACCACAGTATGGCCTTCAATAATGAACATAACTCCTGCCCTAATTCACAACCACAGTATGGCCTTCAATAATGAACATAACTCCTGCCCTAATTCACAACCACAGTATGGCCTTCAATAATGAACATAACTCATACCATAATTCACAACCACAGTATGGCCTTCAATAATGAACATAACTCCTACCATAATTCACAACCACAGTATGGCCTTCAATAATGAACATAACTCCTACCATAATTCACAACCACAGTATGGCCTTCAATAATGAACATAACTCACACCATAATTCACAACCACAGTATGGCCTTCAATAATGAACATAACTCCTACCCTAATTCACAACCACAGTATGGCCTTCAATAATGAACATAACTCCTACCATAATTCACAATCACAGTATGGCCTTCAATAATGAACATAACTCCTGCCCTAATTCACAACCACAGTATGGCCTTCAATAATGAACATAACTCCTACCCTAATTCACAACCACAGTATGGCCTTCAATAATGAACATAACTCCTACCATAGTTCACAACCACAGTATGGCCTTCAATAATGAACATAACTCCTGCCCTAATTCACAACCACAGTATGGCCTTCAATAATGAACATAACTCCTACCATAATTCACATCCACAGTATGGCCTTCAATAATGAACATAACTCATACCATAATTCACAACCACAGTATAGCCTTCAATAATGAACATAACTCATACCCTAATTCACAACCACAGTATGGCCTTCAATAATGAACATAACTCATACCATAATTCACAACCACAGTATAGCCTTCAATAATGAACATAACTCATACCCTAATTCACAACCACAGTATGGCCTTCAATAATGAACATAACTCATACCATAATTCACAACCACAGTATGGCCTTCAATAATGAACATATCTCCTGCCCTAATTCACAACCACAGTATGGCCTTCAATAATGAACATAACTCCTGCCCTAATTCACAACCACAGTATGGCCTTCAATAATGAACATAACTCCTACCATAATTCACAACCACAGTATGGCCTTCAATAATGAACATAACTCCTACCATAATTCACAACCACAGTATGGCCTTCAATAATGAACATAACTCCTACCATAATTCACAACCACAGTATGGCCTTCAATAATGAACATAACTCATACCATAATTCACAACCACAGTATAGCCTTCAATAATGAACATAACTCCTACCCTAATTCACAACCACAGTATGGCCTTCAATAATGAACATAACTCCTACCATAATTCACAATCACAGTATGGTCTTCAATAATGAACATAACTCCTACCCTAATTCACAACCACAGTATGGCCTTCAATAATGAACATAACTCCTACCCTAATTCACAACCACAGTATGGCCTTCAATAATGAACATAACTCATACCCTAATTCACAACCACAGTATGGCCTTCAATAATGAACATAACTCCTACCCTAATTCACAACCACAGTATGGCCTTCAATAATGAACATAACTCCTACCCTAATTCACAACCACAGTATGGCCTTCAATAATGAACATAACTCCTGCCCTAATTCACAACCACAGTATGGCCTTCAATAATGAACATAACTCCTGCCCTAATTCACAACCACAGCATGGCCTTCAATAATGAACATAACTCCTACCATAGTTCACAACCACAGTATGGCCTTCAATAATGAACATAACTCCTGCCCTAATTCACAACCACAGTATGGCCTTCAATAATGAACATAACTCCTACCATAATTCACAACCACAGTATGGCCTTCAATAATGAACATAACTCATACCATAATTCACAACCACAGTATGGCCTTCAATAATGAACATAACTCATACCATAATTCACAACCACAGTATGGCCTTCAATAATGAACATAACTCATACCATAATTCACAACCACAGTATAGCCTTCAATAATGAACATAACTCATACCATAATTCACAACCACAGTATGGCCTTCAATAATGAACATAACTCCTACCATAATTCACAACCACAGTATGGCCTTCAATAATGAACATAACTCATACCCTAATTCACAACCACAGTATGGCCTTCAATAATGAACATAACTCATACCATAATTCACAACCACAGTATAGCCTTCAATAATGAACATAACTCATACCCTAATTCACAACCACAGTATGGCCTTCAATAATGAACATAACTCATACCATAATTCACAACCACAGTATGGCCTTCAATAATGAACATAACTCCTGCCCTAATTCACAACCACAGTATGGCCTTCAATAATGAACATAACTCCTACCATATTTCACAACCACAGTATGGCCTTCAATAATGAACATAACTCCTGCCCTAATTCACAACCACAGTATGGCCTTCAATAATGAACATAACTCCTGCCCTAATTCACAACCACAGTATGGCCTTCAATAATGAACATAACTCCTACCATATTTCACAACCACAGTATGGCCTTCAATAATGAACATAACTCCTACCATAATTCACAACCACACTATGGCCTTCAATAATGAACATAACTCCTACCATAGTTCACAACCACAGTATGGCCTTCAATAATGAACATAACTCATACCATAATTCACAACCACAGTATGGCCTTCAATAATGAACATAACTCCTACCCTAATTCACAACCACAGTATGGCCTTCAATAATGAACATAACTCCTACCATAATTCACAATCACAGTATGGTCTTCAATAATGAACATAACTCCTACCCTAATTCACAACCACAGTATGGCCTTCAATAATGAACATAACTCCTACCCTAATTCACAACCACAGTATGGCCTTCAATAATGAACATAACTCCTACCATAATTCACAACCACAGTATGGCCTTCAATAATGAACATAACTCCTACCCTAATTCACAACCACAGTATGGCCTTCAATAATGAACATAACTCCTACCCTAATTCACAACCACAGTATGGCCTTCAATAATGAACATAACTCATACCATAATTCACAACCACAGTATGGCCTTCAATAATGAACATAACTCCTGCCCTAATTCACAACCACAGTATGGCCTTCAATAATGAACATAACTCCTACCATAGTTCACAACCACAGTATGGCCTTCAATAATGAACATAAATCCTGCCCTAATTCACAACCACAGTATGGCCTTCAATAATGAACATAACTCCTACCATAATTCACAACCACAGTATGGCCTTCAATAATGAACATAACTCATACCATAATTCACAACCACAGTATGGCCTTCAATAATGAACATAACTCATACCATAATTCACAACCACAGTATGGCCTTCAATAATGAACATAACTCATACCATAATTCACAACCACAGTATGGCCTTCAATAATGAACATAACTCCTACCATAATTCACAACCACAGTATGGCCTTCAATAATGAACATAACTCATACCATAATTCACAACCACAGTATAGCCTTCAATAATGAACATAACTCATACCATAATTCACAACCACAGTATAGCCTTCAATAATGAACATAACTCATACCATAATTCACAACCACAGTATGGCCTTCAATAATGAACATAACTCCTACCATAATTCACAACCACAGTATGGCCTTCAATAATGAACATAACTCATACCCTAATTCACAACCACAGTATGGCCTTCAATAATGAACATAACTCATACCATAATTCACAACCACAGTATAGCCTTCAATAATGAACATAACTCATACCCTAATTCACAACCACAGTATGGCCTTCAATAATGAACATAACTCATACCATAATTCACAACCACAGTATGGCCTTCAATAATGAACATAACTCCTGCCCTAATTCACAACCACAGTATGGCCTTCAATAATGAACATAACTCCTGCCCTAATTCACAACCACAGTATGGCCTTCAATAATGAACATAACTCCTACCATATTTCACAACCACAGTATGGCCTTCAATAATGAACATAACTCCTGCCCTAATTCACAACCACAGTATGGCCTTCAATAATGAACATAACTCCTGCCCTAATTCACAACCACAGTATGGCCTTCAATAATGAACATAACTCCTGCCCTAATTCACAACCACAGTATGGCCTTCAATAATGAACATAACTCCTACCATATTTCACAACCACAGTATGGCCTTCAATAATGAACATAACTCCTACCATAATTCACAACCACACTATGGCCTTCAATAATGAACATAACTCCTACCCTAATTCACAACCACAGTATGGCCTTCAATAATGAACATAACTCCTGCCCTAATTCACAACCACAGTATGGCCTTCAATAATGAACATAACTCCTGCCCTAATTCACAACCACAGTATGGCCTTCAATAATGAACATAACTCCTACCATAGTTCACAACCACAGTATGGCCTTCAATAATGAACATAACTCCTGCCCTAATTCACAACCACAGTATGGCCTTCAATAATGAACATAACTCCTACCATAATTCACAACCACAGTATGGCCTTCAATAATGAACATAACTCATACCATAATTCACAACCACAGTATAGCCTTCAATAATGAACATAACTCATACCCTAATTCACAACCACAGTATGGCCTTCAATAATGAACATAACTCATACCATAATTCACAACCACAGTATAGCCTTCAATAATGAACATAACTCATACCCTAATTCACAACCACAGTATGGCCTTCAATAATGAACATAACTCATACCATAATTCACAACCACAGTATGGCCTTCAATAATGAACATATCTCCTGCCCTAATTCACAACCACAGTATGGCCTTCAATAATGAACATAACTCCTGCCCTAATTCACAACCACAGTATGGCCTTCAATAATGAACATAACTCCTACCATAATTCACAACCACAGTATGGCCTTCAATAATGAACATAACTCCTACCATAATTCACAACCACAGTATGGCCTTCAATAATGAACATAACTCCTACCATAATTCACAACCACAGTATGGCCTTCAATAATGAACATAACTCCTACCATAATTCACAACCACAGTATGGCCTTCAATAATGAACATAACTCATACCATAATTCACAACCACAGTATAGCCTTCAATAATGAACATAACTCCTACCCTAATTCACAACCACAGTATGGCCTTCAATAATGAACATAACTCCTACCATAATTCACAATCACAGTATGGTCTTCAATAATGAACATAACTCCTACCCTAATTCACAACCACAGTATGGCCTTCAATAATGAACATAACTCCTACCCTAATTCACAACCACAGTATGGCCTTCAATAATGAACATAACTCCTACCATAATTCACAACCACAGTATGGCCTTCAATAATGAACATAACTCCTACCCTAATTCACAACCACAGTATGGCCTTCAATAATGAACATAACTCCTACCCTAATTCACAACCACAGTATGGCCTTCAATAATGAACATAACTCCTGCCCTAATTCACAACCACAGTATGGCCTTCAATAATGAACATAACTCCTGCCCTAATTCACAACCACAGTATGGCCTTCAATAATGAACATAACTCCTACCATAGTTCACAACCACAGTATGGCCTTCAATAATGAACATAACTCCTGCCCTAATTCACAACCACAGTATGGCCTTCAATAATGAACATAACTCCTACCATAATTCACAACCACAGTATGGCCTTCAATAATGAACATAACTCATACCATAATTCACAACCACAGTATGGCCTTCAATAATGAACATAACTCATACCATAATTCACAACCACAGTATGGCCTTCAATAATGAACATAACTCATACCATAATTCACAACCACAGTATGGCCTTCAATAATGAACATAACTCCTACCATAATTCACAACCACAGTATGGCCTTCAATAATGAACATAACTCATACCATAATTCACAACCACAGTATAGCCTTCAATAATGAACATAACTCATACCATAATTCACAACCACAGTATAGCCTTCAATAATGAACATAACTCATACCATAATTCACAACCACAGTATGGCCTTCAATAATGAACATAACTCCTACCATAATTCACAACCACAGTATGGCCTTCAATAATGAACATAACTCATACCCTAATTCACAACCACAGTATGGCCTTCAATAATGAACATAACTCATACCATAATTCACAACCACAGTATAGCCTTCAATAATGAACATAACTCATACCCTAATTCACAACCACAGTATGGCCTTCAATAATGAACATAACTCATACCATAATTCACAACCACAGTATGGCCTTCAATAATGAACATAACTCCTGCCCTAATTCACAACCACAGTATGGCCTTCAATAATGAACATAACTCCTGCCCTAATTCACAACCACAGTATGGCCTTCAATAATGAACATAACTCCTACCATATTTCACAACCACAGTATGGCCTTCAATAATGAACATAACTCCTGCCCTAATTCACAACCACAGTATGGCCTTCAATAATGAACATAACTCCTGCCCTAATTCACAACCACAGTATGGCCTTCAATAATGAACATAACTCCTACCATATTTCACAACCACAGTATGGCCTTCAATAATGAACATAACTCCTACCATAATTCACAACCACACTATGGCCTTCAATAATGAACATAACTCATACCATAATTCACAACCACAGTATGGCCTTCAATAATGAACATAACTCCTACCATAATTCACAACCACAGTATGGCCTTCAATAATGAACATAACTCATACCCTAATTCACAACCACAGTATGGCCTTCAATAATGAACATAACTCCTACCCTAATTCACAACCACAGTATGGCCTTCAATAATGAACATAACTCATACCCTAATTCACAACCACAGTATGGCCTTCAATAATGAACATAACTCATACCATAATTCACAACCACAGTATGGCCTTCAATAATGAACATAACTCATACCATAATTCACAATCACAGTATAGCCTTCAATAATGAACATAACTCCTGCCATAATTCACAACCACAGTATGGCCTTCAATAATGAACATAACTCATACCATAATTCACAACCACAGTATAGCCTTCAATAATGAACATAACTCATACCCTAATTCACAACCACAGTATGGCCTTCAATAATGAACATAACTCATACCATAATTCACAACCACAGTATAGCCTTCAATAATGAACATAACTCATACCCTAATTCACAACCACAGTATGGCCTTCAATAATGAACATAACTCATACCATAATTCACAACCACAGTATGGCCTTCAATAATGAACATAACTCCTGCCCTAATTCACAACCACAGTATGGCCTTCAATAATGAACATAACTCCTGCCCTAATTCACAACCACAGTATGGCCTTCAATAATGAACATAACTCCTACCATATTTCACAACCACAGTATGGCCTTCAATAATGAACATAACTCCTGCCCTAATTCACAACCACAGTATGGCCTTCAATAATGAACATAACTCCTGCCCTAATTCACAACCACAGTATGGCCTTCAATAATGAACATAACTCCTACCATATTTCACAACCACAGTATGGCCTTCAATAATGAACATAACTCCTACCATAATTCACAACCACACTATGGCCTTCAATAATGAACATAACTCCTACCATAATTCACAACCACAGTATGGCCTTCAATAATGAACATAACTCATACCATAATTCACAACCACAGTATGGCCTTCAATAATGAACATAACTCCTACCCTAATTCACAACCACAGTATGGCCTTCAATAATGAACATAAGTCCTACCATAATTCACAATCACAGTATGGCCTTCAATAATGAACATAACTCCTACCCTAATTCACAACCACAGTATGGCCTTCAATAATGAACATAACTCATACCCTAATTCACAACCACAGTATGGCCTTCAATAATGAACATAACTCATACCATAATTCACAACCACAGTATGGCCTTCAATAATGAACATAACTCATACCATAATTCACAATCACAGTATAGCCTTCAATAATGAACATAACTCCTGCCATAATTCACAACCACAGTATGGCCTTCAATAATGAACATAACTCATACCATAATTCACAACCACAGTATAGCCTTCAATAATGAACATAACTCATACCCTAATTCACAACCACAGTATGGCCTTCAATAATGAACATAACTCATACCATAATTCACAACCACAGTATAGCCTTCAATAATGAACATAACTCATACCCTAATTCACAACCACAGTATGGCCTTCAATAATGAACATAACTCATACCATAATTCACAACCACAGTATGGCCTTCAATAATGAACATAACTCCTGCCCTAATTCACAACCACAGTATGGCCTTCAATAATGAACATAACTCCTGCCCTAATTCACAACCACAGTATGGCCTTCAATAATGAACATAACTCATACCATAATTCACAACCACAGTATGGCCTTCAATAATGAACATAACTCATACCATAATTCACAACCACAGTATGGCCTTCAATAATGAACATAACTCCTACCATAATTCACAACCACAGTATGGCCTTCAATAATGAACATAACTCCTACCATAATTCACAACCACAGTATGGCCTTCAATAATGAACATAACTCACACCATAATTCACAACCACAGTATGGCCTTCAATAATGAACATAACTCCTACCATAATTCACAACCACAGTATGGCCTTCAATAATGAACATAACTCCTACCATAATTCACAATCACAGTATGGCCTTCAATAATGAACATAACTCCTACCATAATTCACAACCACAGTATGGCCTTCAATAATGAACATAACTCCTACCCTAATTCACAACCACAGTATGGCCTTCAATAATGAACATAACTCATACCATAATTCACAACCACAGTATGGCCTTCAATAAAGAACATAACTCATACCATAATTCACAATCACAGTATAGCCTTCAATAATGAACATAACTCCTGCCATAATTCACAACCACAGTATGGCCTTCAATAATGAACATAACTCCTACCATAATTCACAACCACAGTATGGCCTTCAATAATGAACATAACTCCTACCATAATTCACAACCACAGTATGGCCTTCAATAATGAACATAACTCATACCATAATTCACAATCACAGTATGGCCTTCAATAATGAACATAACTCCTGCCCTAATTCACAACCACAGTATGGCCTTCAATAATGAACATAACTCCTACCATAATTCACAACCACAGTATGGCCTTCAATAATGAACATAACTCCTGCCCTAATTCACAACCACAGTATGGCCTTCAATAATGAACATAACTCCTACCCTAATTCACAACCACAGTATGGCCTTCAATAATGAACATAACTCCTGCCCTAATTCACAACCACAGTATGGCCTTCAATAATGAACATAACTCATACCATAATTCACAACCACAGTATGGCCTTCAATAATGAACATAACTCCTACCATAATTCACAACCACAGTATGGCCTTCAATAATGAACATAACTCCTACCATAATTCACAACCACAGTATGGCCTTCAATAATGAACATAACTCCTACCATAATTCACAACCACAGTATGGCCTTCAATAATGAACATAACTCATACCATAATTCACAACCACAGTATAGCCTTCAATAATGAACATAACTCATACCCTAATTCACAACCACAGTATGGCCTTCAATAATGAACATAACTCATACCATAATTCACAACCACAGTATAGCCTTCAATAATGAACATAACTCATACCCTAATTCACAACCACAGTATGGCCTTCAATAATGAACATAACTCATACCATAATTCACAACCACAGTATGGCCTTCAATAATGAACATAACTCATACCATAATTCACAACCACAGTATGGCCTTCAATAATGAACATAACTCCTGCCCTAATTCACAACCACAGTATGGCCTTCAATAATGAACATAACTCCTACCCTAAAATTGACGACGTGCTAAACGGAGAAGCAATAAATGCCTATTTTATAGTCTTTGGTTTGACCCGACTGGGGTTCGAACCCACGATCTACCGTACTCGAGGCGAGCATGTTAACCATTACACCACCGATGTGGTTAGGTACAATACTAAGAAATAAAAAAATACATATAGGCATGAATATTTTATTTAAGAAGCAAGAGTATTATAATTCAAAAAATAAAATTGTTCCCATTACAATAAAAAAATTAATAAATTAACATAATTATATGGAAGAAAATAACAACCAATTAAGTAATGTCAGGGCTATTTCTATAAGACTAGTACAAGTCTCATTATTAATGAAAAATATAGAAATGTACTTCTACCAGTATATGATATATCCATTCATGAATTTACTAATACAGTTAAATCTGTCTAAACCGAATCCTGTATAAATCAAACTTTAAATAAAGTCCTAATTTTGTAAATCTTTGTTAATTTAACATGTAACCAAACATGTTTCTTTTCAGAACACAAACACTGGTTGAATGTAGACAGGTTTTGCACTAATATTGAAGAATGTTGTCCCTCACAGTATATCATATTACACTAGCTTGAGAGTGCAATATAAAATACTGTGAAGGACAATACTCCTCAATAATTGAGCAATAAACCCTTTTATAATATCATACCAAATATTTCTGTCCTTATACTATATTTCCTGCTGCTTCTCAGCCCTCAAACATCCCAATTCACGGATCAGAAAAGAGCCTTCCAGGGCATTCTTTTACATATCAACCATTTGTTTCCTCTACAGATGGTGCTATTCTGTATCAGAGGAGAGCTAGTAGTAGCCTCTGGCTGTATGTAATCCTCATAAAATAAAGAAAGAATTAAATTCTGCATCAAAAGTACACAGCAAAGTTAAACCTATATTTCATTTGATATTTTAAAAAATAAATATTTAACATCTGTCTTTCTAATTTAACTATCTTTCAATGTACTTTAACAAACATGTGAATGTAGATGTTTAATAAGAAAGGATTTTGATTTAAGTTGACGTTTAAAAAAAAACATCTGCAACTCTAGCAAAATAAAAATTACTGGAACAGTGTTTTAATGGCTGTACGTCATCTCACAATCAGAATGAAGTTTAAAGAAATTAATATCTAGAATTAGCCCTGACACTTAATAATATGTGGTCCATAACAATTGCTGGAATGCTTTACATATTAATTGCACAACAACACCACCTCTATATGACAAGAAACTAGCTATTTTCTTTATTTTGTTCTGTCTTTTTGTCAGAAACTTTTTCAGGCTCCTTCTTTTCGTCATCAGCATTATTAGATTCTTCCTTTTTATCATTTCCTTCGCCACCATTGTTGCTATTATTAATCCATGTCTGTATAGAGTTTTGTTGTTGTATGTTACTGATATGTTTATTATCTGCATCACTGTCACTGGTGTTTGTCTCACCAGATTTAACAAAGTCTGATTCGTCATCTATTTTGGGCACATAATCATCTTCACTGAACACATTTTCTGTTTCCTCACACGATTCTAAAAAAGACAACAAAAACAAGTTAACAGTCGATGACATAAAAAGAAAAAATACATGTCAGGGTTCATATTTTCTCCTCAAATCAATGAAAACAAAAAGATCCTGATATATTCTAAATAACCACATTTTTTACAGTAAAAACATGCAAAAAATATATTTTTTAAATTAAAAACTCTAATTAATTTTTTTGAGTGGGTCAATCATGAAACAGTAAACCAATAATTGTTTATGGAAATAAGTCAATAAAAGAACATTCATTTCACAACACAGAATAATCTGGTGATATTTTCCCACAAATAGAGGGGACAAACTCTGAACCCACAAACAAAATATCATATAACAATGGATAACTAACAGACAAATGAATGAAAGAATAACTAAACAGTATAACATAATACAGTTAAATCTTGTTACACTAAAATTGGTTGACTTGAAATTTCCATTAAGTCGAAATTTTTCTGAAGTCCCGTTTTAAACTTTGTTAATTTTATGTTGAAATTTCATGTTTCCCGCAGTAACTTTTCAGTCCCTAACGTACAATCCATTTATATTATGTTTGTTGTGTCGAAATTATAAATCAAATCAATTAATAAACCTGTTAAGGTGTCAACAGTATGGCTCCGGTGTTTACCACATCCGGTGAGATTATATTTTGATAAGTATTAATTATCATTTGTAAAGAAAACAATTGGATTTCTAAATTGAAGCATTGGATTGATAATCATATTAATTAAATATTATTTAATGATAAATTTCAAAGCGTTTAGGCCACCGTGAGTGTAGTAAGCACTATGAAACAGGCTGTGTACAGCGGTATCCCTCATTTTTTATAAATAGCATTTCAACATTTTGTCAGGTTGCCGATCAACTTTTACAAGAGAATAATCAAAGATACTTTTATTCATTATTATCCATTATGTGGTGTTTATAGATTTCTATGACAGTTTGCTTTGTTGACAGTTTTATAATTTTTAAAGACATGATTGTGTATTGCCTTATTATGTATGACCATGATGTAGTCAAATGTCAGTTTCTTTTTCCTCACAGTGTCCTGATAATTATTGAATCTAAACTTGGTAAAATTCATAATAATACCTCATTAGAGAAAATCTAGTATAATAAATATATTTTTTCAACAACAACAAATATTAATACTTACGTATGTGTTAAAATATACGTACAAAATGATGGTAGAAATTTGTACATGATGGACAACAGGTAATTTACCTGACAGAGTTACCTATCTTACTTAATCCTTAATCCTTAATACTTTTCGAATTTTGGATAACTCAAATTTTTTCAACGGTTCCGTGAACTTCAAGATAACGAGATTCAACTGTATGTCTGTCAACTTGACGAGATTCAACTGTATGTCTGTCAACTTGATGAGATTCAACTGTATGTCTGTCAACTTGACGAGATTCAACTGTATGTCTGTCAACTTGACGAGATTCAACTGTATGTCTGTCAACTTGACGAGATTCAACTGTATGTCTGTCAACTTGACGAGATTCAACTGTATGTCTGTCAACTTGACGAGATTCAACTGTATGTCTGACAAGTATGTAAACATTACCCACTAATACCACCTTTTGTTAGCAAAAGTGTGATCACTAATGACAGGTTCTACACTTCATACCTCGAAGATTTTCACTAATGACAGGTTCTACACTTCTTACCTGGAAGATTTTCATTTAAAGGTGTAACATCAGTTGAACCAAGGAATTCATCTAAAGCATCATCTTCTTCCTCGAAGGAAACATCAGCAATATCCATCTTTTTACTACCCTCCAAACTTGACACAGAGCCTTCTATAAATAACATTATATTTTATATACAGATAACCCTATTTCCAATGCAGCTTGAACTTGTTAGGATCATACATCATGTGCAATCAGTGCCTATCACCACTAAAGTTGTGAGTTCGAACCCTGTTCATGGCAAGGTGTACTTGATACAACATTATGTGATAAGTTTGTCAGTTACTTGCGGCAGGTCAGTGGTTTTCTCCGGGTACTCCGGTTTCATCCACCAATAAAACTAACCGCCACGATATAAATGAAATATTGTTAAAAGTGGCATTAAACACCATAAAACCAACCAACCTATCAAACATCATGCATGACTTTAACTATAATCCAGGAATTACCAGTTGCCTTTCTGTATGATTATTGTTATTTCAACAATCATTGTACCATAATTATTTATCATCATAATATATCAGTGGAGAATAAATCTATTCCAACTTCTCAAACAAACACTGTACATCAAAGAGATGTAATTTTTTATAGGAATCTGTAGCATTTTTTATTTGAATCGCATAGTTTTCGAAACATCGGAATGATTTTTTCCCAAGCAAGAGAGAGTTATTTCCCATTGACTAGGAACTGCTTAATAATGAAATTCTATGCTTAGATTTTTATTTAAGAATGTAAATATTGTATTAACAATTTAGCTTTATTGCCTTACCAATAAAATTGGAAACACTGTCTCAAAATAAACATTTGAGTGGTTCTGAGAACCAAGTAATTATTTGTTTGGTTGATAAAATAATTAAACACTTACTGTCTACTAAATATCCATACGTTTTATAATAATCAAGATCATCCTCAAATGCATCTTGGAAGGCCTCTTCTCTCTCCTTCTGTATATTCTTCTTATTTTTTTCATAATCATGTATTTTTCTGGCATGGTCTCTAGCTAACTGAACTGTGATGGAATTAATAAAATTATCAATGAATTAGTAAGAAAGGATATGGATGTAAATGAACATGAAAGCCTATCGATCATTATACTTAGGCACGAATTAATGTAAAGGAACATCACTTTTATTGCTGTTCTACATTTCACAGTCACAGTAGGGTCTTCAATAATGAGCACAGCTTGTACCTTAAAATGAGTGTGAAATGGTCCATAGCCTGCAGTAAATGAAATGGTCCATAGCCTGCAGTAAATGAAAAGGTCCATAGCCTGCAGTAAATGAAAAGGTCCATAGCCTGCAATAAAGCGGTACTCACTACTTCTGCCAATAAATGTCCATAGCCTGCAGTAAAGTGGTACTCACTACTTCTGCCAATAAATGTCCATAGCCTGCAGTAAAGCGGTACTCACTACTTCTGCCAATAAATGTCCATAGCCTGCAGTAAAGCGGTACTCACTACTTCTGCCAATAAATGTCCATAGCCTGCAGTAAAGCAGTACTCACTACTTCTGCCAATAAATGTCCATAGCCTGCAGTAAAGCGGTACTCACTACTTCTGCCAATAAATGTCCATAGCCTGCAGTAAAGCGGTACTCACTACTTCTGCCAATAAATGTCCATAGCCTGCAGTAAAGCGGTACTCACTACTTCTGCCAATAAATGTCCATAGCCTGCAGTAAAGTGGTACTCACTACTTCTGCCAATAAATGTCCATAGCCTGCAGTAAAGCGGTACTCACTACTTCTGCCAATAAATGTCCATAGCCTGCAGTAAAGCGGTACTCACTACTTCTGCCAATAAATGTCAATAGCCTGCAGTAAAGCGGTACTCACTACTTCTGGTCATCTTTATTGTTTAAATGTTATATGGTGCATGGAAATTTATTTCCCAGATGCAGCAAAATAAAACAAAAAACATTCTATAGTTGTGTGAAAAAACAGTATATTAGCATTATGGTTGTCTAACAGCACTTACAACAATAATTCAGTTACCAGTATATTGTGGTTAATGGCTTTATTAGAGTAGGGAATCAGAGAACACAGTAAAATGATAATGTTTAATGTCATTAAGTAGGTCAAGACTCATGTACTCAATACTGTATATTATTATGTCTCATTCTGACGACCCTTGATGTTGTTGTTTTGTTTTGTTGATTAATTGATTTTTGGTTGCTTGACATCCCATTTCATGTACATTCAGAAAGATGTTTCGCTTTGTATTGTTGAATATTTGAGATTTTACTATAAAAGCAAGACAAAAAGGTATCTTTGAACCTAAATGGATATTTATTAAAAAATTGTCCATTTTAATGTATGGTATGTGGATAAATAAATATGATGATATAGTCACAAATACAGTGGTAACATGTACTTTACTTCTGACCTCAGCCGAAAAATAAGGTATTAGGCAGAATTAGCCAATAGTCTGAGCCCTGAAATCTCCCACTGGGCCTTATGTGAATCTACATATATGTCCATGTATGTAATGTGAATTAATTTGGATTTCTGATCAACACAAAAAAGTAGAGAAATGTAACAGGAACATTCCAGCACAGTTTCCTTTCAAAAGGCTCCCTAGTTTCAAAGGATAAGACTTCAAAACATTTTCCCCAAAATACAGTTTCTTGTATGCTTGGTATTGACATGGTTTATTAGAAATATTTATGATTGAAATTTACTGTTCCTAAATAATGATAGGATAACTAATTGTAGATTTTGAATATCAAAATAAGACCACGAGTGACCGAAGTACGCATAAGGATTAAACAAGTGGGCGGAACTAGTTCCGTCCATGAGTTTAATCATTAATGCATATTCGGTCACAAGTGGTCTTATTTTGATATTCAAAATGTATGATTTAGTTATACTGTTTATTATATAGACTTTCAAAATTTCTTATATATTATTTTTATTATTTGTATATTTCATTCCACACGTATAAATCTACGAGCAATGATACTAAGGAGTTCAGCTGGAAGGATCTGCCATCTTAAAAATGTGAAATCCTACATATCATATTTACAACAATACACAAAAATAATTAAAATGCTTACCTTGAAAACTTATTTTAGTTAAATTGTATCAAAATTGAAGTGTACACGAAGCCAAATAACGTCTCATCTTTACGTTTCAAACTGGAAGTCTTCATATGACGTCATTGACGTCATGTTGGTTATGTTCCAAAGTCGTCAATAACATTTCGCGGAATTTTTTCAGTTTACATTCGTATGTATATTCACTGTAACACTACAAGGGACGTAACCACCACACTTATAGTTGTGTAAAAGTAGTTCCGGTAGGAAAAAATTGATATTTCACATGTGAGATATCGGAATTTATTTCACGGGTAAATCTCCATAATTGACAGCTATCTATATAATAATATAATTTACTATGGTCAATCTTCCATCGGGTATATGTGACCTTGGCCGATTACGGCTATCCTGTTTATTACTTGCTCCTAAAAACTTTTAAATTATATGGATTTCCAATCTTTTGACTATTGAGCGTACCTGAGGAAGGTTATTACAGAAACGTGCCGTGCCCACTAAATTAGATATCTACGTTTTTATTTCAAAGGATGCCATTATTTTTAGATGACCATAAAGAAATTAAGAAATTTTGTAGAGGATATCTTTATTTGCCAAGACCAATTAACTACATTTTGTCGTATGTTTAAAAATTGAGATAATTTGAAGTAGATTTTGTTTTATTTATTTTCATTATTTATTTATTTATAAGGGGGAGGGGGGTCCTAGATTAAAATTTTCGATGTAAATCATCTTTAGATCTCTTGTTTTAGTGTGTCTATCATCAATTAATCTCCCTGAACAGATACTACATGTATATATCTTCCTCGGTTTGTCAGAATACCAGTCTGACGTTCTCCTAACATTGTGGCAGAGGTGATATTATGACACAAAGAAGAAGAAATATAGCCACTTCCTCCGAGACTAGAACTACCTGTATATTACCTTTACAATTCTCTAATTCATCTTGTTTTCTCTGATTATACTCTGATAACTTCTTAGTATCTATGACTTGTGCTGTTAATAATTCTTGTTCCTCTATAACATCCTCTAGGTGTACCAAGGCAGTGTTAACTTTCTCATACTCTCCTTCAAGGGAGGCTACAATAATATAGCATTAATGTAGATTATTTATTACATCCTCTAGGTGTACCAAGGCATTGTTAACTTTCTCATACTCTCCTTCAAGGGAGGCTACAACAATATATTACTAATGTAGTTAACATTGTATTAGCCTTACTCAAAAGATCTTATCTCGACCACTTTCAAATTCACAACTGCATAGTTTCAAATATACTGTCTAGGCCCCAAAAAGCTGTTTTTTCCAATCTACAGCCTTGGGTGATTTAAGGAGAACATACAACCCAAAACAAAACCTTTTCAAATATTGACACGTGTCCTCTGACATCACAAATTACCCAAAAAGCAACATGTTTAAATCTGAAAAGTGATCCGAGACCACAAACAGATGTACCCATATCTAACCAATATTTTAAGCTGTAAGTTTACGTAATTTCCAGCACAACTTCTTGTGATATTGCTATGTATTTCCCCAATATTTATATAATCATTTTCTGTTATTAAATGTAATTTAACCTTAATGTACCAAAGATAACCAGAATATATATGTACAGAATTACCCAGAAATCTTAGATAACAAACCTAGTAGTCTGTTGTAACTGACACAAGAATACACAAAATATATTTATAAAGATATATGTACTGGATAACCAAAAAATACAAACCTAGTAAGTCTGTAGCCTGCTCTAACTGTGTCACCAGCATTGGTAAGGCCACTACACTCTCATGTAACCTTGACATAACATCTTGTTGTCTATCATACCTCACATATAACTCAGTTATCTGTCCATCTACATACTTAAAGTACAAATAATCTATAACTATTTTTTTCTGTTAAAAATTTAGCAAAGCTTTATAGTTAAATATATTGGATTTGAATATTTTCTGACATCAATCTGTAATTTTCTTGTTGTATAATTAGAACCAGTAAAACAAATTGATATTGTTACTACATTTTAATTAAAAATTAAAAGTTACCGCAAATGTTATCAGCTGTTCAGACAAGCTAACAGTGTATTATATGTACTGGTGTCTAGCACAGTTCCATGTCAGATGGTGATTGACAAAAAGGATCTTGCATAGTAGTTGGTTAGTTAATGGTGTTTAACAACACTTTCAACAATATTTCAGTTATATCGTTGTGGTCAGTTTTATTGGTGGAGGAAACCGGAGTACCCAGAGAAAACCAACAACCTGTCGCAAGTCACTGACAAACTTTAACTTTATCACATAATGTTGTATCGAGTACACCTCGTCATGAACGGGGTACGAACTCACAACATTAGTGGTGATAGACACAGATTGTACAGGTAGTTGTAAATCCAACCACCATACAATCATGACCACGACAGCTCCTCTTGCATAATAAGCAGTTGATTACATGTATTATATTTCTCCAATGGAGGTTGTTAAATCTTCACATTTTAAAGCTCGAGCCATATATTAAACAATTTTGATAATAATAGAGAAATTAAAAGTTATAAGAAGAGATTCTTCAGACCTCTGCTTTTCTTGCATTTTCTTGATAGTTCTCATGGAGCTCTTTCCACACATCCTGATATCTGAAATAATAGATTGACCATCATGGTAATACTACTTTCCTGGAACATGCTAAAACATTTTAGTGGTAATATAAGGAGTGATTGAATATCACTTTAGGGGAAGTGAGCATATTCAACCATGGACAGTACAAATTATACTAAGACACATTATATAGTTTACTATTTGCCTGTGCTATACTAGAATGACCATTACCTATTACCTGTTAAAGATTTTTTCTCCAGGCCAAATAACCATTATGTCTTTTTTTCTACATGTGTATATACCCATGTCCTATTAAATCATTTTTCTCTATGTTCATGTCCTATTAAATATTTTTTCTCTATGCTCATGACCTATTAAATATTTTTTCTCTATGCTCATGACCTATTAAATATTTTTTCTCTATGTACATGACCTATTAAATATTTTTTCTCTATGTTCATGACCTATTAATTTTTTTTTCTCTTAGTCTATGGTCATGACCTATTAATTTTTCTTTATCTATGCTCCGAAAAAAAGCATTGTAGGATCTACAAAAGGTTAAATTTTTAGTCCATACTCAACTCTCCCTACTTTTCCACTGGCAGTCGTAACTGCCCCAGCTGTCTTATTCCTTACTGCCCCAGCTGTCTTATTCTTACTTCCCCAGCTGTCTTATTCCTTACTGCCCCAACTGTCTTATTCCTTACTGCCCCAGCTGTCTTATTCCTTACTTCCCCAGCTGTCTTATTCCTTACTGCCCCAGCTGTCTTATTCTTACTGCCCCAGCTGTCTTATTCCTTACTGCCCCAGCTGTCTTATTCCTTACTGCCCCAGCTGTCTTATTCCTTACTGCCCCAGCTGTCTTATTCCTTACTGCCCCAGCTGTCTTATTCCTTACTGCCCCAGCTGTCTCATTCCTTACTGCCCCAGCTGTCTTATTCCTTACTGCCCCAGCTGTCTTATTCTTACTGCCTCAGCTGTCTTATTCTTACTGCCCCAGCTGTCTTATTCCTTACTGCACCAGCTGTCTTATTCTTACTGCCCCAGCTGTCTTATTCTTACTGCCCCAGCTGTCTTATTCTTACTTCCCCAGCTGTCTTATTCTTTACTGCCCCAGCTGTCTTATTCCTTACTGCCCCAGCTGTCTTATTCCTTACTTCCCCAGCTGTCTTATTCTTACTGCCCCAGCTGTCTTATTCCTTACTGCCCCAGCTGTCTTATTCCTTACTGCCCCAGCTGTCTTATTCTTACTTCCCCAGTTGTCTTATTCCTTACTTCCCCAGCTGTCTTATTCCTTACTGCCCCAGCTGTCTTATTCCTTACTGCCCCAGCTGTCTTATTCCTTACTTCCCCAGCTGTCTTATTCTTACTTCCCCAGCTGTCTTATTCCTTACTGCCCCAGCTGTCTTATTCTTACTGCCCCAGCTGTCTTATTCTTACTTCCCCAGCTGTCTTATTCCTTACTGCCCCAGCTGTCTTATTCTTACTGCCCCAGTTGTCTTATTCCTTACTTCCCCATCTGTCTTATTCCTTACTGCCCCAGCTGTCTTATTCTTACTTCCCCAGCTGTCTTATTCCTTACTGCCCCAGCTGTCTTATTCTTACTGCCCCAGCTGTCTTATTGTTACTTCCCCAGCTGTCTTATTCCTTACTGCCCCAGCTGTCTTATTCTTACTGCCCCAGCTGTCTTATTCCTTACTTCCCCAGCTGTCTTATTCCTTACTGCCCCAGCTGTCTTATTCTTACTGCCCCCAGCTGTCTTATTCTTACTGCCCCAGCTGTCTTATTCTTACTGCCCCCAGCTGTCTTATTCCTTACTGCCTCAGCTGTCTTATTCTTACTTCCCCAACTGTATTATTCCTTACTGCCCCAGCTGTCTTATTCTTACTGCCCTAGCTGTCTTATTCCTTACTGCCTCAGCTGTCTTATTCTTACTTCCCCAGCTGTCTTATTCTTACTGCCCCAGCTGTCTTTTTCCTTACTGCCCCAGCTGTCTTATTCTTACTGCCTCAGCTGTCTTATTCTTACTGCCCCAGCTGTCTTATTCCTTACTGCCCCAGCTGTCTTATTCCTTACTGCCCCAGCTGTCTTATTCCTTACTGCCCCAGCTGTCTTATTCTTACTGCCCCAGCTGTCTTATTCTTCCTTCTCCAGCTGTCTTATTCTTACTGCCCCAGCTGTCTTATTCTTACTTCCCCAGCTGTCTTATTCCTGACTGCCCCAGCTGTCTTATTCTTACTGCCCCAGCTGTCTTATTCCTTACTTCCCCAGCTGTCTTATTCCTTACTGCCCCAGCTGTCTTATTCTTACTTCCCAAGCTGTCTTATTCCTTACTGCCCCAGCTGTCTTATTCTTACTGCCCCAGCTGTCTTATTCCTTACTGCCTCAGCTGTCTTATTCTTACTTCCCCAGCTGTCTTATTCTTACTGCCCCAGCTGTCTTATTCCTTACTGCCCCAGCTGTCTTATTCCTTACTGCCCCAGCTGTCTTATTCTTACTGCCCCAGCTGTCTTATTCCTTACTTCACCAGCTGTCTTATTCTTACTGCCCCAGCTGTCTTATTTCTTACTGCCCCAGCTGTCTTATTCTTACTTCCCCAGCTGTCTTATTCTTACTTCCCCAGCTGTCTTATTCCTTACTTCCCCAGCTGTCTTATCCTTACTTCCCCAGCTGTCTTATTCTTACTTCCCCAGCTGTCTTATTCTTACTGCCCCAGCTGTCTTATTCCTTACTGCCCCAGCTGTCTTATTCCTTACTGCCCCAGCTGTCTTATTCCTTACTGCCCCAGCTGTCTTATTCTTACTGCCCCAGCTGTCTTATTCCTTACTGCCCCAGCTGTCTTATTCCTTACTTCCCCAGCTGTCTTATTCCTTACTTCCCCAGCTGTCTTATTCTTACTGCCCCAGCTGTCTTATTCCTTACTTCCCCAGCTGTCTTATTCCTTACTGCCCCAGCTGTCTTATTCCTTACTTCCCCAGCTGTCTTATTCCTTACTTCCCCAGCTGTCTTATTCTTACTGCCCCAGCTGTCTTATTCCTTACTTCCCCAGCTGTCTTATTCCTTACTGCCCCCGCTGTCTTATTCCCTACTTCCCCAGCTGTCTTATTCCTTACTTCCCCAGCTGTCTTATTCTTACTGCCCCAGCTGTCTTATTCCTTACTTCCCCAGCTGTCTTATTCTTACTGCCCCAGCTGTCTTATTCCTTACTGCCCCAGCTGTCTTATTCCTTACTGCCCCAGCTGTCTTATTCCTTACTGCCCCAGCTGTCTTATTCCTTACTTCCCCAGCTGTCTTATTCCTTGCTGCCCCAGCTGTCTTATTCCTTACTTCCCCAGCTGTCTTATTCTTACTTCCCCAGCTGTCTTATTCTTACTTCCCCAGCTGTCTTATTCTTACTGCCCCAGCTGTCTTATTCTTTACTGCCCCAGCTGTCTTATTCCTTACTGCCCCAGCTGTCTTATTCCTTACTTCCCCAGCTGTCTTATTCTTTACTGCCCCAGCTGTCTTATTCCTTACTTCCCCAGCTGTCTTATTCCTTACTTCCCCAGCTGTCTTATTCCTTACTTCCCCAGCTGTCTTATTCCTTACTGCCCCAGCTGTCTTATTCTTACTTCCCCAGCTGTCTTATTCTTACTTCCCCAGCTGTCTTATTCTTACTTCCCCAGCTGTCTTATTCCTTACTTCCCCAGCTGTCTTATTCCTTACTTCCCCAGCTGTCTTATTCCTTACTTCCCCAGCTGTCTTATTCCTTACTGCCCCAGCTGTCTTATTCTTACTTCCCCAGCTGTCTTATTCTTACTGCCCCAGCTGTCTTATTCTTACTGCCTCAGCTGTCTTATTCTTACTGCCCCAGCTGTCTTATTCCTTACTGCCCCAGCTGTCTTATTCCTTACTGCCCCAGCAGTCTTATTCCTTACTGCCCCAGCTGTCTTATTCTTACTGCCCCAGCTGTCTTATTCCTTACTGCCCCAGCTGTCTTATTCCTTACTTCCCCAGCTGTCTTATTCCTTACTTCCCCAGCTGTCTTATTCTTACTGCCCCAGCTGTCTTATTCCTTACTTCCCCAGCTGTCTTATTCCTTACTGCCCCAGCTGTCTTATTCCTTACTTCCCCAGCTGTCTTATTCCTTACTTCCCCAGCTGTCTTATTCTTACTGCCCCAGCTGTCTTATTCCTTACTTCCCCAGCTGTCTTATTCTTACTGCCCCAGCTGTCTTATTCCTTACTTCCCCAGCTGTCTTATTCTTACTGCCCCAGCTGTCTTATTCCTTACTGCCCCAGCTGTCTTATTCCTTACTGCCCCAGCTGTCTTATTCCTTACTTCCCCAGCTGTCTTATTCCTTGCTGCCCCAGCTGTCTTATTCCTTACTGCCCCAGCTGTCTTATTCTTACTGCCCCAGCTGTCTTATTCCTTAGTGCCCCAGCTGTCTTATTCCTTACTGCCCCAGCTGTCTTATTCTTACTGCCCCAGCTGTCTTATTCTTACTGCCCCAGCTGTCTTATTCCTTACTGCCCCCGCTGTCTTATTCCTTACTTCCCCAGCTGTCTTATTCTTACTGCCCCAGCTGTCTTATTCCTTACTGACCCAGCTGTCTTATTCCTTACTGCCCCAGCTGTCTTATTCTTACTGCCCCAGCTGTCTTCTTCCTTACTGCCCCAGCTGTCTTATTCTTACAGCCCCAACTGTCTTATTCCTCCCTCCTTTCTACACAATTTTTTTTAATAGTTGAGCTACTTGTTCTAGTCCTGGATAAGCAAAAAATACCTGTGGCTGGGCAATAAGCAATAAACAATCAATCAATAATATGTTTAAAATACCTGGCAAGAAGATCAGCACCTGTATCAAAGTTGACGGTTGATCTTGATAGACCCACAGGAAAGTCTGGTTTGACAGCGTCCCTTGAAGTAATTGACTTAATTCTGTAGAGTAAAGAAGGCATAGACAATTCATATAAATCTACTATTCTAGACATGTCAACTGAATAAATTGGTGTGAAATTAAAGACAATAATATTGTTCTCATCAAATATGTACAGATATAATCTAATAACAGGTTCATAGAGAAGATAATTGTAAATCAATTAAAGTATTTTTGTTTTGGATAATGTGCTATGTAGAAGTCTCTCTTGTTTTTTTTTTCTATATTTTTTGTTGAACTTGATGTATTTAAGAAATAATTTTCGGATGCCGGGCTCTATGCTTATTTTAACATGGGTAGGCATTATATTTGTCATTATTTTACACCGAGCGACAGGGCATTTACGGTAATTTTATTCATTCAAGCGTACCTAGACAGATTTAACATACGCAGAAAATATTAACATCATCAAACACGTTTTCAATTTTATTAAATCTTCAAAAAGATTCCTTGTAGTATAATTACTCGATAATTATATACTCTCCAACCTCGCATCCATCCAACACAACCTTTTTATTAATTCGTTAATTATTTACAATGTATTATATGCATGCTCAGAATGATCATTATACTATGTGAATTTATTGTATAAATGGGAGAAGACTTCATAAGTTGGTAAAACTTGTGTCCTATCCCTTTTGTTAATTTAACAAATAAAATCATCATAAACTAAACTACCTAGACAGAGGTTATTTTTGGGCGCTGTTCCAATTACCTCCCGCTATTATTTACAAGAATATATAACGCTACAGAATCTGTTCCAATTACCTCCTGCTATTATTTACAAGAATATATAATGCTACAGAAACGCTATAAAAATTGATAACGATCAAAAATTTGTTTCATCTGATTTTTTTTGTATATTTATTATTTTTATTCTTTTAATTTAGCATACCTGTACATAAAGGACAAATATGCAAAATACACTGTCGATTAGAAATGCCTTCTGCTCATGTGCTAGGGTGTTCTGTGCTATTTAGAGCCCTCTATTGTTTTCAAAGCGAAAGTAGAATGCCATGTTAGAATATGTAGTTTATTACATGTTAAGAAACTAGAAGCTCATTTCAGTCTGAACCTCAACAGAAGAAATCTGTATCTAAAGATGACAATTGTACATTTCATTATGATTTTCATGAAGAACAACCTCCTAATTATCTCACCTTATTGTTAAAATTTAAGCAGATTCTGGCTTCAAATAAGGATGGATTGGTCAATTGATTTTTTTTTTACAATTTTAGTTATGGTAGCCATCTTGGACCTATTGGCTGTGAATTAGAATGGGGACCCTCCCCTCCAAGGACTATTCCAGTCAAGTCTGGTTCAAATTGTAGGAGAAGTTTTTTGTAAGATTATTTGCTTTTATAAGCCTTATTTTCATAATGAGCAAAAGTATAAACTTAACGAAAAAACCCAGAATGTATGTTAAAGAACTCTGAATTATGCAGCTACAGTTAAATTTTGAGCTGATTCTGGCTTCAAATAAAGATGTTTTGGTCATTTAAGAATTTTATATTTTTAGTAAATGCAGCCCTCTTTGATATAATGTAGAATGGGGACCATCCAAGGACTATTCCTGCCAAGTTTGGTTCAAATTAAATTAGTGTTTTCTGATGAGAAGATCAAAATGTAAAAAGTTAACACTTGACGACGGACGCAAAGTGATGGCAAAAGTTCTCTGACTTTTAGTCAGGCGAGCTAAAAATAAAAATGAAAGTATGATACCCCGAGTGGGAAATGTGAAAATGTCCAGATTCCACTTGAATCACTAGATAATTCGACACGTAAAAATACTAATTTTACAGAAAACAGTCAATTTGAGATAAAACAAGAAAAACAACTCATTGCTAAACAACACCTGAGTCTTCAAAAAATCTTACTTTGATAGCCCTTATCTACACATTTTAAGAACTTTACCATGTTTACAAAATAGAACAGATAATAAAAACCACAAGTACTCGACAATACATGAAATTTTGGGACTACTTTAATACAAGATATGGACCATCAACTGTAATTTTTATTTCTTTGGGGGGGGGTGGCTTATTACTATAAAAAGCAATTAACTTGAACAATTTTAACTCTCTCCTTAATTATGATAAATGTATTTATCATGTATACATATATATAAATGTATATGGTTTTCTTTTCCAAAAAGGGGTCCTCATAGTGGTGATCATATGGTAGTTGGATTTACAACTACCTGTGCAATCAGTGCCTATCGCCACTAAAGTTGTGAGTTTGAATCCCGTTCATGGCGAGTTGTACTCAAACAACATTATGTGATAAAGTTTGTCAGTTACTTGTGACAGGTCGGTGGTTTTCTCCTGGTACTTCGGTTTCTTCCACCAATAAAATGGACTGCCACGATAACTTAACGTTGCTGATTTCTCTTGCCACAAAATTTTTCATAGGTGGCGCTGTTTCAAAAGTATTTACCATACGTAGCATCAGGGTAACTATCTGTCGACGACACACACCTTTTCTGTCAAATACAGGTGTTTGTTGTTCTACTGTTATAGAAGCACATGTATTTATAGAAGCACATGTATTAAAATGTAAAATGTTCTTGAATGAAATTCTTAAGCAATTTGATTCATAATTGCTCACCTAGTACACAACACTTTGTCTTCAATTCCTTGAATAGGAGAAATAATTAGTATGGGTGTGTAAGTGATTTTTGTTCAACACCAGTGAAGACCTTTTCACCTAAATTGTAGATTGTTAGCATTGAGTGAATGAGTAATTGTGTGTGTCAATATTGAGTGACTGAATAAGTGTGTGGTTGTTCAACGTCAAGTGAGGAATTTTTCATCTTTATCAAGTTACTTTAACTCAGTTTAAGAAGAAAGTTGTTTAAAATTAAGAATCGAATACATTTTTTTTTAAACTTAACATCATCATGGGACAAAATCCAGATCGTTTCGTAAGATAAAATTAATATAAAAATGTACATTCTTGATATCATAAAGTTATAAAAAAACAAATCTATGACGCCTTCGGAATACACTGTCACTGATAACATAAGTTTTTGCTTTATATGCTTTCAACATTTTTAGCATCATACCTATGTGTACATAATAAATTATACGTTCTTGTGTTTTTACTTATTTTAATTATCGTAACAAACCCTGCAGCAAATGTTCCCTTAATACTCCTAAAAACACTCATTCTTTCACTTCGATGTGTCTACCATTTTGAACAGTCACATGGCCATGGTATGTCACGTGATTGCGAGTACTTCTTCGATAATGAAGTTTTATAGTAGTAGTTTTGCAGATGATCCAGTTATACTTTCTGAATCTCAGGCAGGTCTTCAAAATTCTTTGAATAAACTAGAGAAATACTGCTACAAATGACAATTAACAGTAAATACTAATAAAACTAAAATTATGATTTTTCAGGGAAGTAACCATTCTTATTCAATTTTTTTTCTATAAAAATCTATCTTTGGCAGAAGTTAAAGAGTACAACTTTCTTGGGAACATTATTGATAACAAAGGAAGATTTAAAAGATCAGCACAGGAACTTTCTAAAAAAGGACTAAAAGCATTCTTCTCGTTGAAAAAATACTTGTCAGAATTTTTACATGTCCCAGTTCAATTGTCTTGTAAATTATTTGACTCTTTAATTAGACCTATAATACTTTATAATAGTGAAATTTGGTGGAAGACTATTACTATATTTATAAAGCCGAGAATAGATCGAAGGCTCATGGAAGTAATTGTGATAAGTTGTCATTTGTTGATAGATTTAGTTTTGAAAAAGGGGGGCTCAGTTATGGAGCAATATTTTCAATAATTGATGGAACCAACTGTAGTCCCAAAGCGGTTCTGGCGTGTAGGTCGGTAAACCTTGTTTTCGTTTCATTTAGCGTACAGTAGAGAAAAGATACAGTTATTGACTTCCTAAAGTGATCTTCTGGACTCTGCTTCAACATTATCTCTCATTATTTGTCTCCCGCATATTCTAGGTTTGTTAGCCTCTATGTCTAGCGGTTCACATATTTTAGCACTCCTCTCAAAACACTGGTGGTTGAATTGTTCAACATTTGCTCTGCAGTCTAGTGAGCTCTGAATTAAAGTTATGTTTTTTAAGGCTTTGCCTATGTCAAGTGATCTCTCAAGATTGTAGTGATCTTGTAGAGGACCTTTGTAAGTTGGAATAACTTGTGTCCGATCCAAATGTTATATAGTTAACAATAAAATAAATTTAATCTAAATCTAGTGATCTGCTGAGCCCTTTCTTAAAAGCCAGGCACATTTGAACAATAACAATGGTTACGACAAAATCAAAGTTGAAAATGGAATTCAACAAAGAAGTTACATCAGCTTCTTCTGGTCTGGTGTATGTGTGTTTTGGCAGTTTTGTAAAGTGCTCAAGGGTTTGAGCAATAGCAGGGAAAAAATCTAATTTAAGTCTATTCTATTTCTAATTAATTTTAATTATTTTATATGTATTTATATTTTCATTTAGAGTTTAAAATATGCTGTATTCATATATTTTCAAAACGGAAACTCGTGTATTTTTTTTTGTAATACAGCAACATTTGCCTTTAATTTTTTGGTAAAAATAAATGATATTTAAAAAAGCCCCCAAAGTCCCCCCTTGATTCCGCCACTGCTTTTAACTAAATTTAGAACGAGAGATCATCCATTAGAAATTGAACTATGTAGATACAAGAAAATTCCCAGACATCTAAGACTCTGTAAAACTTGTAAAGTACTAGATGATGAGATTCATTTTTTTCTACAATGCCAAATAAATAATAATCTTAGAAATGTTTTAATAAATAATATTAAAAAGTATCATGCTATTATTTCGACCAACTGGACTTTTTTTCTTTTTTTCCCCAAGAAAAAAATATATCAATTCCTGATCAAGAATGTTTGCCCAGTGTTGTTGACTATATAAAGCAATCGTTAAAATTGCGAAAATGAGGTTCACATTGGTCAATGTATAACTTTAACTATGAATATATGACATTTCTTTATGTTGTTCATGTATATATGTTTTGTAATGTTGTATTGTATTGTATTGCTTTACCCGCAACGGTTGTATTTGCAATAAAGATTATTATTATTATTAAACAACCTTATTAATAAAAAAAACTGCTGAGATATGCTAATCTGGGTCACGGGTCACTGTAATCGGGCGGCTGTATCGAGAAACAGATACGGTGTTGAAAAAACTGTTGATACTCATAAAATATTGATAAATACTATAAAATTTTATGTTTGTCTTCAAGAAATATGATAGACAAAACCATGTGTGAAGTTTTATGACGAAATATCTCCGATTTCTATGTAAATTTACGAGTTGAAGATGCGGCTGTATCGAGAAACAGATACGGTGTTGAAAAAACTGTTGATACTCATACAATATTGATATATGCAATAAAATGTTATGTTTGTCTTCAAGAAATATGATAGACAAAATCATGTGTGAAGTTTTATGACGAAATATCTCCGATTTCTATGTAAATTTACGAGTTGAAGTGGGGAAACACCCACAGGTATTGATTTGAGTTTGGACGGCGACTTTCTCACAGGTAATTTTAGCGATGTATTTTTATCTTGGACAAGAATAATGAGCGTCCTGATTGGATGACCAATTTAAAACACACTGACACCGCATGGTAAAAAGATGCATGTAAAAGAAATCTATGTTATATTTATTCATTTGTTTGATTCTGGAATATTGTTGATCATTGATTTAAACAAGAAAAAAAAAGGGGGGGGGTGAATTTTATTAGTGAATTTTACAGTTAAATAAATGTTATGTTTCGACAGTTTAAAGAGAAAAATAAAAAATTGTTGCGACTAAAGCTTAAATCAGCGTTAAAAATTGAACAAATATCAGTGGTTTTGTAAATGAGATTTATTTTAAATAGAAAATCTGAATTTATTATTTATTAATTTATTATTAATGATACAATTTTATATCCCTTGGGAAGGGGGCTATGATGAAAATTTGAAATAAAAACACAGGACCGGACTTTAAGCAAAAATAATAATCCAGGATTAGTCTTTTATTAAAAAAATCCAGGACCCTTGTGTCCATGAATTTTTTTTTTCTAAATTAATAATATGAAATATTGACATCCACACTTGCCTTTAGGACAATACAATTCTGTGTCCACACTTGTTATCATTATAATAAATAGCTTACCACTATAAATTCTGAGACGCTCCCACAAGCGACCTTCACCCACAGTAGAAGAAAACCACAATAAAAGAACATTGAGATACTGCCTCAACACCGGATATATCCCAACAAATCACCCATAAACCTCATTCCATTTCCTACTGCGATTCATCACGCACGTGAAATTAATGCACAGCTGATTCTACAGAAAACCAAAGATAATTGTATTATCATTGCTCAAATTGTTGTTTAATACTATATATATTAGTATTTATTGTTATTCTTACTACTTTTACTGAGGAACAGGTAAAATAGAGTGTAATTTGATTTGGTAAGTTAAATAATATGGATTTCGACAACTTGCCTTACGAGGCGGTTAGTATAACGGGTCGGGATTGTTTTTGGGATGGGTCTGTGCCCAATCCTTTAGAAGTGTCGATATAGGTAGCCCAATCATGTCCGTCTCCTCCAATATACCTGAGCCTTCTGGAGCAGGGGCGAGAGTCGGCGGTCTTGCGGACCCAGTTCCTTCAAGACCAAAGGTGGGTATACCTACCTTATCTACAGTTACCCATACTTTTTCTAGACCAGTGAACACTGCAGGGTCTTTTTCTACGGCACCTGGTTCGGCTATGGGTTTGAACTTTCCTGGTCCTAGACCACCTGTTTTTTTCGTATGGATACTATTTACCGGGTCCTTCCATACCTCCTGTTCAGACTTGGGCTCGTCCACCATGGGCTGTACCCACCCAGTCTTATCCTGGCTCCCGGGGTGTTAATCGCTTTGCTTACTGGCCTCAGCCAGTTCCTTTCAGTCAGGATACCATAAGGACTCCGGTTATTTGTAGTCAGTCTAACTCTTCTTCTGTCTCACAGAATTCTGAGTTGGTTAGTTCTATTAAGGAGGTTTTATCTGCCTTTAAGAAGAAGTCGATGTCTGATGATTTGGCTACCATTTCTGCCAGGATTTCTTCCTTGGAAGCTGGCCATCGGGTCACTCTTCCCACTCCTTGTGAGGAAGTATCTGATCTTATTTCTATGGCACGAGGGAGACAAGAAGCTACCTTCCTCAGTGAAGATGAACATGAGGAAGGTGAGTCTTAAATGGCTAGAGTCGCTGATAAGGTCCCTTTGGCTGTTACATCTACGGATGTTGGTTCCCCTAGGGAATCGGAGGCAGGGGATTCTTCTGTTTCTTCTAAAGACCAGTTGAGGGCTATAGTTTACTCTCTCTTGAGAGAAGTTTCTCATGTGCCCCTGTCCTCTCCTCCTAGACTTAAGAAGACTAGCTCTATCTTTGAGACTTCTTGTGGTTTGGTTCAGGATAAACCCAATACTTTTGGCTCTTTTACAGAATCCAATCATGCTTCTTCTGCAATTCAGTTTGTGAATGACTGTCTTTCAGTGAAGTTAAATGACAAGTCTTCTCAGGGCTCTTCTTTTTCTGGGTTTGGTGCCAGTTCTTTTCCCGGTAATTTCAAGAGTAAAGATTTTGAAATCCATGACTCTTCTATCGGGAAGACGGCCCCAGTTTGAAATAAGTCTTTTTCACAACTTCTTGGGGCCAAACTAGTTGATGGGATTCGCCTTTCTAAGTCCTTGTGGGCCAAATCGGAGAACTTGCTCCGTAGTGCTTCACATGTTCTGGGTACTGCTGAGTTCTTTCTTTCAGCAGTTGGCGCTTTGTTTCAGGGCAAGGAAGGTGATGATCTAGCAGAGGTAAAGTCTCTTCTTCTGCAAGTAGATCAGGCCCTTGGGTCCTCTCAGTGCTTCCTCATGGGCACTCTAGCCAATTTCACTCTTTCTGAAAGGTGTGAAATACTAGAGAAGTCTTCTGTCAATGAAATTCTTCAGGACTCCTTACTTCGTTCTCCTCTTTCTGATAAGGTTTTTGGTTTATCTTTACAGAAGGTTCAGGAGGAGGTCAACAAGACACCTCAGCCTCTTAGGGTCAATGTGCAATTGACTAATGGTAAGAGTTCTGCTTCTGTTTCATCTTCTGCCCCAACGGGTCCTGACAAGAGCAATAAAGTGCTTGTTCCCAAGGCTTCTGGTCCTAAGAAACCCCCTCAGAAAGGAGATTATAAAGGTGCCAAGAAGCCTGGGTCTCGTAAATAGGTTGTTGCCCCCTTGTATGTTGCTGACACCTCCCTTAGAAGAGGAGCAGTTTCCTGTTCCTCTTCCCTCTGTTCCAGTGGGAGGGAGGCTTACACAGTTTCTACATCATTGGGAGAAGTTCACCACAGATGTATGGGTTTTGTCAGTAATTCGAGGGGGATTGGATCTTGTGTTTCAGGAACGCCCTCTTTCGTCGGACAGTCCGATTCCTATGTCTCAGACTTCAGACAAGGATAAGTTCCGTCTTCTGTTAGAGGAAATTCAATCTCTACTACTGAAAAGAGTAATAGAGGAAATTCCTCTGACTCAGTTGACATCAGGGTTTTATTCTCGTCTCTTCTTGGTTCCCAAGAAAACCGGGGGAATGAGACCTGTGATAGATCTCCCTATTCTGAACAGTTACCTTTCGGTTCCCCATTTCAAAATGGAGACCAACAGATCTATCAGAGCTTGCATTCTTCCAGGTATATTGACCACCAAACTGGACCTTTTGGCCTGCCGGTTGCACCACAGGTTGTTACTCGGGTTTTCCAGACGGTTATGGCTCACTTGCATACTCTGTACCTAGGCTTCCTTATTTCTTGGAAAAAGTCTCAGATACTTCCTTCCCAAGACTTCTTTGTTTTAGGGGAACATTACAGGACAGATTTAGGTCTGATTTTTCCCCCAGAGGAACAATTTCAGTCATTTTGCCAGAAAATTCTTATTTTCAGCAACAGTCCTTCAGTCACGGCTCGACAATTCTCCCAACTTCTGAGTTTTCTGAATTCTCTAGCCGATGTGGTTCCTCTAGGTCGCCTTCACATTCGACCTCTCCAGTTCTTTCTTCAGGAACATTGGGACTCCGCTTCTCAAGATTGGGAGGCTCTAGTACCTATTCTTCCTGTCTTACTGCCTCACCTAGATTGGTGGACTCGCAGGGAAATGTTTTGACAGGTGTAGCTTTGCTTCACCCAGTTCCTTCTCTAACTCTGTATACAGATTCCAGTCTTCAAGGATGGGGAGCCTTTCTAGAGGAAAAGTCTGTGTCGGGAGTGTGGTCTCTTGTTCAGCAACAAGAACACATCAATTTGCTAGAGATGAGAGCTGTCTTATTAGAGTTACAACATTTCAAGACTCTTCTAGTTTCGAAAGCAGTAGTGCTAGCGACAGACAATACAACAGTAATGGCATACTTACAGAATCAGGGAGTAACTCGCTGTCATGCTCTCTTTCTTCTTTGCAAAGAAATTCGTCTTCTTTGTCTTCTATCGCACATTCATCTGGTAGTCAGACATATTCCAGGGACCTTCAATGTACTGGCAGATTGTCTGTCTCGCTTCCACAATCCAGTCAACACAGAGTGGGAACTACTGCAAGTAGTGTTCGACTCAGTTGTTCTGCGGTGGGATCGTCCTCATGTAGATCTCTTTGCTACCAGTCTGAATCACAAATTGGAAACCTTTGTAACTCCAGTTCCAGACCCTCTGGCCTTCGCAGTAGACGCCATGTCTCTCTCTTGGGACGGAATGTTCGCCTACGCCTTTCCTCCATTACGCTTTCTTCTTCAAGTGCTTCTCAAGATCTAGCAATCAGATTGCAAGATCATACCTATTGCACCAGCCTGGCCAAAACAAGCATGGTTTCCAGAACTTCTGCTTCTGTCTTGTGCCAGCCCTCTAAAACTTCCTTTCAGACGAGATCTTCTGTCTCAGTTCAAGGGAAAAGTGGTACATCCAAGGCCAGAGTCTCTTCATCTTCACGCTTGGCTACTCTCAGGGAGGGACTACGTCAGAAATGCTTTTCTGAAGGAGCAACCTCACACATCTCAAAGTCTGCCAGACAGTTTACAGGGATCATGTATGAGGCCAAGTGGGCAATCTTCTGTGATTGGTGTAGTGGACGAGATATTGGTCCAGTCCGAGTCACTGTTCAACAGATAGCTGATTTGCTAGTTTATCTATTTGAGATTAAACAGTTAGTACCCTCTACTATTAAGGGGTACAAATCAGCTATTGGCAGGACTATTGCTTTACTTGGTGGACCTGATTTCGGGCAAGATGAATATATTTCTTTACTGGTTAGAAGTTTTAGTCTGGAGAGACCTAAACAGAATAAGTTGGTTCCTCAGTGGAATTTAGGGTTAGTCCTAGCTTCCCTAAACTCTCCCCCTTTTGAACCAGCAGAGGAAGTAGATTTACGTTTCCTCTACTACAAGTGCAGTCTCTTGCTTGCCTTAGCTTCTGGCAGAAGGAGAAGTGAGATTCATGCTTTTTCTGTTTCTGACTCTTGTCTACGTTTTAACAGAAACAAATCTTCTGTAACCCTGTTAACAGATCCTTGTTTCCTTCGAAAGAATCAGATTACAGATAGGGGTGCTGAGCCAGTCATTATTCCAGCTTTGCCAGAAGATGCTTCTTCTAGGTTGTCTTGCCCAATCAGAATCCTTAGCATATATCTAGATAGAACTAAGAATTCTCGTCCTGCCAAGAATACTAGGCTTTTTCTTCCTTTGAAAAATGGAGTTTCTGACTATTTCCTCTTGGATTTGCCGTACTATTCTTCTGGCTTACGAGTCTTCAGGGGAAAAATTTCTTAACCGCCACTCGGTTAAAGCTCATGTTCTTGCTTCTTCCTGGGCACTTTTTAATTCAGCCTCTATTTCAGAGGTTTTCTCGGATGGGTTTTGGAGATGTCAGGATTCTTTTACTTCCTTTTATCTTAGGTCTATGTCTGCACAAGCAGACAGTCTTTTTTTCACTTGGACCTATACTCAACATGTCAGTGTTCCTTTGGTTTCTGAGAGATCAGGGGATTCAGCTGTCTGTTAGATTCTGAGATTCTCAGAATTTATAGTGGTAAGCTATTCATTGCAAAAATTTACTTCTATTAAATAAATACTTACCACTATAAATTATAGGTCCCACCCTTTCCTCCCCTTCATCCCCTGATGAGGCTTCTCTTGGGGAAATGGAATGAGGTTTATGGGTGATTTGTTGGGATATATCCGGTGTTGAGGCAGTATCTCAATGTTCTTTTATTGTGATTTTCTACTACTGTGGGTGAAGGTCGCTTGTGGGAACGTCTTAGTGGTAAGTATTTATTTAATAAAAGTATATTTTACTTAGAAAAATTTATAATTTACACTTCATAGCCCTGGATAATCAGAACAGGATGTAACAGGGAAACACTAAAAGGAGCTTGGACTTTTGGGTGTAAATTGTAGCAAGCATTTGAATAAAAGATATCACGTTGTTAAAAAAAAAGTTTACACACACTAATCCTGAAACTGTCTTGAAAACTATTAAAGGCCAATATCGTTTATCTGATGTTCTTGCGGCAAGTAGAATTTTGATTGGTTAAAAATGTACTTCTAGCACTTCATGGAAGCCGTGCTGTGTATTTCATAGGGCACAGAAAATCAATAATCTCTCCCACCTGTGACCTATTGCCTATGCTGTGTATTCCATTTACATTGTAGCAGATGACACACATACGGCACAGAAAATCAATAATAGTAAGTAAGTAAGTAATGACTTTATTTCAAGAGGGTAACACAGTTAGCAACAATAAGCTAATCTTCCCTGTGTCCCTCAAAACAATAATTGTAAATCAAATACAGCAAATACAATTTCAAACAATACATACATATTTACAACAAAATATCACAATCTGAGTATAATCAAGGATAAATTCTTGGTATAATGAATATAATCATTCGTTATTTTGTTTTGATATTAAATAATCTGTATATTTCTTTTTGAATAGATCTATATCTTGAATTAATTTTAAATTAGAAGGTAAAGAATTCCATAAAATAGTTCCAGAGTGGTGAAAAGTTCGCTTCATAAAATTAGAATTTGGTCTTGGGACGAACGAATTTCCCTTTGCAGATGATCTTAACGAATAAACATTAGAATGTGTATTCATATCAAATAACTTACACAAATAATCAGGAGCAGAATTATTTATACATGTATACATTAAAACACTTTTATGATATTCTAATCTATTTTGAATAGACAGCCAACCAAGTTTTTTAAATAATTGAAGAGATGGTATATCATATTTTGCATTAAGAATAATTCTTGCTGCACGCTTTTGTAATTTACATAGTTTTTCAAGATTCAAATTTGTGGTTTCTCCCCATACAGTACAACAATAATCAAACAGTGGTAGAATATATCCATTATAGTACATGATTAAGCCTTCAGTAGGTAAGTATGTTCCCAAACGACACAATCAATCCAAGCCTTGATGAAATCTTTGAAACAATATTATTAATTTGCTGACACCAAGACAAACAATTATCAATAGTAATTCCAAGTAATTTTTCATATTTTACATCGTTCAATAAACCAACGTCATAAAAAATATTAAAATTAGACTCAAGATATTGTATCTTTCTAGATGAACCCATTATCTTTGATTTTGATTTCATAGTATTTATATCCATATCATTACTAGTGCACCATCCCTGTACCTTTTCCATATCTTCATTCAACTTAATGTTAATGTCAGATATGGAATTAGACGAGAAGTGTATAGTGGTATCATCTGCATACAAATCTGACATACTATGGTCTACATAAAGGGATAAATCATTTATATACAAAAGAAAAAGCAAGGACCAAGTATGCTTCCTTGTGGTATTCCATATCTAATATTTTCCGCAGATGATTACTTTTTGAGATCTTTCCGACAAATATATCAGGAGATATTGCAGATATGAACAATTATAGACCCATATCAGTACTTCCTAGCTTATCTAAATTATTTGAAAAAATAGTTTATGCACAGATTTATGAATATTTGTTAAATCAAATACAAACTGATTCATCCGAATCAATCTGGTTTCAAATGTAAGCATTCTTGTGTGACAGCTTTAACAAAAAAAATTGTTGATCATATTCTAATCAGTTTGTATTTGATTAAATATTCATAAATCTGTGCATAAACTATTTTTCCAAATAACTAATAGATAAGCTAGGAAGTACTGATATGGGTCTATAATTGTTCATATCTACAATATCTCCTGATTTATAAAGTGGGGTTATTCTAGCCAGCTTAAGCTTTGAAGGAAAGTTTCCAGTACAAAGACTTACGTTGAAAATGTGGGTTAACGACTCGTAAATAACAGTAGCTAACATTTTCAAAATATTAGGACTTGATTTGTGAATATTCAACTTCAAAAGTTCAGTAAGTACTTCTTCCGGTAGTATACAAGTATATGAAAATGTATTTTCGAGCCAAAGCTTGGAACTAACCCAATTATCGCTCTCTGTGACCTTTTTCACGGTTCGGCTGACGCCTCACCGTTTAACAAAACCACTGCCCTTTAAAACGGGATATATAACATCTCGAGACTGATAACGTATATTGTACGATGTTGCATTTATTTGACGACCTATGATTGGATAAATTCATTCCTAAAGATAACGATGAAGGCAGAGCCATATATGGAAATCTAGAGAATAAGATTAATACACTTTACTGGCCAGTGGAAAATTCCATTCCTAAAAATAACGATAGAAGCGGACTGTAGCATTGTTTTATCTATTATTGCATAATTTGACCTTGACGCTGTCCGAAATAAAGAAATATTGTAATCGATAACTGAGACCAGGCTCTCTATATGTATGTGCGTGTATTTTGATTTAGCATAATTAAACACAACTGCAAGAAAGATGATGATTTATATTTTCTTCTAAAGATGCAGACGGAAAATTACAGAAGGTCAGTGGGCGGTACTTAATTTTGTGTATTGACCATTACGTCTTTAGCCTTAGAACTTCCAAGAAAGTTCGTCAAACATAGTTCGTGGAAAAAACTTAGTTACTGTTTCAAGTTATAAATCAGCAACTTCGTACAAAAATGTTATAAGCTCCCGTGACCGACTATGGTTATTTAGACGGTAAGTAAATAGTTGAAGGGTTAGCGCTGGAGCGCTCACCCTTCAACGATTTAATGACCGTCTAAATAACGACAGAAGGTCACTATGGAGCTTATAACTTAGGGACCGACCATTTAACTTGAAGGGGGGGGGGGGTATCGTTTTTGTTTCGTTCAGAAATTTTTGTTCGGACAACACAAGAATTAGAATATTTTTTTTTGTCGCGCAGACTAAAACTTCTAACCAGTAAAGAAATATATTCATCTTGCCCGAAATCAGGTCCACCAAGTAAAGCAATAGTCCTGCCAATAGCTGATCTGTACCCTTTAATAGTAGAGGGTACTAACTGTTTAATCTCAAATAGGTAAACTAGAAAATCAGCTATCTGTTGAACAGTGACTCGGACAACACAAGCGCGAATTTTTTTTCCAGATTTTAACATTAGGTTATATGACAAAAACTCTGAATAAGATTTTTTTTTTTTTCCTCCACCAAAATCAGAATATTTTTTTCAGCAACATTGGGAATCAGAATATTTTTTTTAGAAAAAAAACATAACCCCTCCTCCCCTTCAAGTTAAATGGTCGTTCCCTTATAATATAGAATTTAGAGATATGTTAGATTTACCTATATTTTATAAAGATATTAAGAAAAATGAGAAAACATTATTTTAGCGAGTGAGTGATTGTTGTTTAACGCCAATTCATCAATTTTTCAGCTATATCATGGCGAGTACAAGACTAAGACTAATACACAAAGTAGAAAAATATCAAATAACTGGGCAATTTAGTGGATGGATAAGATCATTCTTACTAGGAAGAAAACAAAGGGTCATAGTAAATGGTGAAAAATCAGAATGGAGAGATGTGACCAGTGGAATACCACAAGGGTCAGTACTTGAACCAATATTATTTGTCTTGTACATGAACGACATGCCAGAAGTCACCAGCGTAGGAACACATACATGTTTATTTGTGGACGACACTAAAGTATTTTGGGGTATATTTCAACAATCCGACTGTGTAGGCCTACAAATGGACATGCATGCATTACAAGAATGGTCTGATAAATGACTCTTGTGCTTCCATCCAGAAAAATGTAAAGCAATGAAAATAGGAAAATCACGGATAAATAAGATGGATTACACCTTTAAAGATGGATTACAACCAATGGAGTATGCATAATCAGAGAAAGATATCAGGGTTGTAATAGACAACAAATTAACTTTCAACCAACATATTTCCGAAAAGATCAACAAGGCTAATTCGATAATGGGAGTCCTTCGTAGAACTATGGAATACCTGGATTCTACAACATTCAAACTATTATATACAGCTTTAGTAAGGCCAATTTAGAATATGCCAACCAAGCATGGTGTCCATATCTTAAGAAACATATTGCGGCTATAGAGAATGTACAAAGAAGAGCTAGCAAACAAATACCGGGGCTATCATCACTATCCTATGAAGATCGACTTAGGAAATTGAAATTACCAACTTTAGCGTACAGAAGATCACGCGGTGACATGATAGAACTCTATAAGATTCTAACCGGTAAATACGATGAAGATATATCTAACTTCCTACGAACAAGAGGTGAATCAACAACAAGAGGCCGTCAATACAAACTGTATCAATTACATTCACGACTGGACATTAGAAAATACTCATTCACACAAAGAACTGTTGAAATATGGAATAATTTAACATCTAAAGTTGTCACAGCACCAACCATCATGTCATTTGAATCACGACTAGACAAATTCTGGGAAAATCAGCCAAGAAAATACAACTACAGCCATGAAATTGTGATAAACACGACCTAAATATAACTAGATTAGACGAGGAGCTGACAGAAGAGGCCTCCTGCGGAGACCTACAGTCAGAAGAGGATCTGTGAGTATGAGAGAACAAGTCACGTTAATTTTCAATGATTTAGTTACAATGTAGTTGGATTACCTAACCACTCATACAAGCTTATAGCCAATACGGCGTGCGTTCGCGCCCGGCTTTGTAAATTACAAAAAAGTGCACTCGACTCGCAGTCGCAAGTGATAAAGCTTACCAGTTGCTTGCCCATGATCGGTGGTTCTCACCGGGTACTCCGGCTTCTTCCACTACTAAAACTGATCGCCATGATATAGCTGAAATATTGCTGAAAGTGGCGTTAAACACAATAAATCAAATCAATTTTCAATGAGATGATGATGAGGTCCGCTTTGTACTAGACCAACACGCTGAGTTGGATTATTATAGGGCTAGCTCACTGAAACAGCAGTCCGCGTGTAGACATATCGCTCCACTCGGACACATTATTCTAATTCCGAGCCAACCAGTCTTTGCTCTTTCTCCTCAATGCTGTGTGCTTAGCGTGGAAGCAACAAATACCAATTTTACAGTCTTTGGTTTGACCCGATCGGGGCTCGAATCCACGATCTACCGCACGCTAACCATTACGTCACCGATGCGGTTAACATTATTTTAGTTTGGAGTTTTAACCTGGTAGTGAAAAAAGCAATCAACACCAGAGCTTTTCTTCAGAGGAATATATATCTGTGTCATCGATCGCAAGATCAAAGATTTATGCTACATTGAAGCTCTAGTAAGACCTCAAATGGAATATGCTAGCATCATATGATACCCATATATACAATGAACAACGCACACAACCTAGAGATGGTTCAAGGAAGGGCGGTCAGAATTGTTACTGGTGATGACCATTGAACCAGTAGTGTAACAAGCATGCCACAACAGCTACAGTGGCCTATCCCCCAGAAGAGACGAGCGGCAAATAAGGTCATCATCATGTTTCGTATAGTCAATAACCAAGTTGTCATCCCAACAGCAGCACTAGTGAGAGATCACAACCACCGATTCTCCGTACCATTCTCCAGGACTCGGACTTGTCTATTCTCATTCTTCCCCGATACCATCAGTCTCGACTGGAACAACTTACCATCATCAGCTGTAACCTGCAACTCCATAAGATCTTTCAATTGTGGTCTTTTTTATGTTCAATGATTTGATGTAGGAGGTGATTGTTCTTTTTACTGTTCTTGGTGGAATTATTGACCATCACCATTTAAACTTTCTATTCATAAGTTTTCCCAACAAATATATATTTTCTTGCAAATAAGTTAGAATTGTAGAAAAGGGAAACATGGAAACACATTTTGATTGAACAAGTGTGTTTATTTAATGTTTCATGTCGGTTAAGAATGAAAGTTTACTACAAAAGAGATATTTCATTTTCCCATTGGGAACTTTCCATTTATATGTAGCAACATTCCAGCAGCACTTGCATACGGATTATATATATATCTCAGTTGATCCGATATTCCAGGGCTTGTGGTTTCTATCATGATGTTTTTGATAGAAGGTTGCTGCTAGCAAGAAACCTACTGAACCAAGGGTTCGTAGTGAGTGGCTAGGTTGAAGTCATCACTTCGAAAGTTCTTCGGCCGCCACCATGACTTGGTTAACCGTTACGGAATATCCTTTCCTCAAGTAACCACTGCTATGTTCAGTTTGTCGTAATCACAATCTTGTTTGTAACAAGAGTAACACGACGGGTGCCACACATGGAGCAATAATTAACCGCTACCCTCCGGAGTACCTGAGTTCACCCCCAGGTGGGGTTAGCGTTGGTCGATCTTTTGTTTCTTGTGTAGTGTTGTGTAGATCATTGCTTGTCATTTTCTACTTTATCTTTTGGCCATTGTATTGTCTATCCTTATTCTTGTTTCTTTTGTAGTGTTGTGTAGATCATTGCTTGTCATTTTCTACTTTTTCTTTTGGTCATTGTATTGTCTATCCTTATTCTTGCTTCTTGCATAGTGTTGTGTAGATCATTTCTTGTCATTTTGTACTTTATCTTTTGGCCATTGTATTATCTATCCTTATTCTTGTTTCTTGTGTAATGTTGTGTAGATCATTGCTTGTCATTTTGTGCTTTTTCTTTTGGCCATTGTATTATCTATCCTTATTCTTGTTTCTTGTGTAGTGTTGTGTAGATCATTGCTTGTCATTTTGTGCTTTTTCTTTTGGCCATTGTATTATCTATCCTTATTCTTGTTTCTTGTGTAGTGTTGTGTAGATCATTGCTTGTCATTTTGTGCTTTTTCTTTTGGCCATTGTATTATCTATCCTTATTCTTGTTTCTTGTATAGTGTTGTGTAGATCATTGCTTGTCATTTTCTACTTTATCTTTTGGCCATTGTATTATCTATCCTTATTCTTGTTTCTTGTGCAGCGTTGTGTAGATCATTGCTTGTCATTTTCTACTTTATCTTTTGGCCATTGTATTATCTATCCTTATTCTTGTTTCTTGTGTAGTGTTGTGTAGATCATTGCTTGTCATTTTGTGCTTTTTCTTTTGGCCATTGTATTATCTATCCTTATTCTTGTTTCTTGTATAGTGTTGTGTAGATCATTGCTTGTCATTTTCTACTTTATCTTTTGGCCATTGTATTATCTATCCTTATTCTTGTTTCTTGTGCAGCGTTGTGTAGATCATTGCTTGTCATTTTCTACTTTATCTTTTGGCCATTGTATTGTCTATCCTTATTCTTGCTTCTTGCATAGTGTTGTGTAGATCATTTCTTGTCATTTTGTACTTTATCTTTTGGCCATTGTATTATCTATCCTTATTCTTGTTTCTTGTGTAGTGTTGTGTAGATCATTGCTTGTCATTTTGTACTTTTTCTTTTGGCCATTGTATTATCTATCCTTATTCTTGTTTCTTGTATAGTGTTGTGTAGATCATTGCTTGTCATTTTCTACTTTATCTTTTGGCCATTGTATTATTTATCCTTATTCTTGTTTCTTGTGCAGCGTTGTGTAGATCATTGCTTGTCATTTTCTACTTTATCTTTTGGCCATTGTATTGTCTATCCTTATTCTTGTTTCTTGTGCAGCGTTGTGTAGATCATTGCTTGTCATTTTCTACTTTATCTTTTGGCCATTGTATTGTCTATCCTTATTCTTGTTTCTTGTATAGTGTTGTGTAGATCATTGCTTGTCATTTTGTGCTTTTTCTTTTGGCCATTGTATTGTCTATCCTTATTCTTGTTTCTTGTGCAGCGTTGTGTAGATCATTGCTTGTCACTTTCTACTTTATCTTTTGGCAATTGTATTGTCTATCCTTATTCTTGTTTCTTGTATAGTGTTGTGTAGATCATTGCTTGTCATTTTGTGCTTTTTCTTTTGGCCATTGTATTGTCTATCCTTATTCTTGTTTCTTGTGTAGTGTTGTATAGATCATTGCTTGTCATTTTGCACTTTTTCTTTTGGCCATTGTATTATCTATCCTTATTCTTGTTTCTTGTGTAGTGTTGTGTAGATCATTGCTTGTCATTTTCTACATTATCTTTTGGCCATTGTATTATCTATCCTTATTCTTGTTTCTTGTGTAGTGTTGTGTAGATCATTGCTTGTCATTTTGTGCTTTTTCTTTTGGCCATTGTATTATCTATCCTTATTCTTGTTTCTTTTGTAGTGTTGTGTAGATCATTGCTTGTCATTTTCTACTTTTTCTTTTGGCCATTGTATTGTCTATCCTTATTCTTGCTTCTTGCATAGTGTTGTGTAGATCATTGCTTGTCATTTTGTACTTTATCTTTTGGCCATTGTATTATCTATCCTTATTCTTGTTTCTTGTGTAATGTTGTGTAGATCATTGTTTGTCATTTTGTGCTTTATCTTTTGGCCATTGTATTATCTATCCTTATTCTTGTTTCTTGTGTAGTGTTGTGTAGATCATTGCTTGTCATTTTGTACTTTTTCTTTTGGCCATTGTATTATCTATCCTTATTCTTGTTTCTTGTATAGTGTTGTGTAGATCATTGCTTGTCATTTTCTACTTTATCTTTTGGCCATTGTATTATCTATCCTTATTCTTGTTTCTTGTGCAGCGTTGTGTAGATCATTGCTTGTCATTTTCTACTTTATCTTTTGGCCATTGTATTGTCTATCCTTATTCTTGTTTCTTGTGCAGCGTTGTGTAGATCATTGCTTGTCATTTTCTACTTTATCTTTTGGCCATTGTATTGTCTATCCTTATTCTTGTTTCTTGTGTAGTGTTGTGTAGATCATTGCTTGTCATTTTGTGCTTTTTCTTTTGGCCATTGTATTATCTATCCTTATTCTTGTTTCTTGTATAGTGTTGTGTAGATCATTGCTTGTCATTTTGTGCTTTTTCTTTTGGCCATTGTATTGTCTATCCTTATTCTTGTTTCTTGTGCAGCGTTGTGTAGATCATTGCTTGTCACTTTCTACTTTATCTTTTGGCAATTGTATTGTCTATCCTTATTCTTGTTTCTTGTATAGTGTTGTGTAGATCATTGCTTGTCATTTTGTGCTTTTTCTTTTGGCCATTGTATTGTCTATCCTTATTCTTGTTTCTTGTGTAGTGTTGTATAGATCATTGCTTGTCATTTTGCACTTTTTCTTTTGGCCATTGTATTATCTATCCTTATTCTTGTTTCTTGTGTAGTGTTGTGTAGATCATTGCTTGTCATTTTCTACATTATCTTTTGGCCATTGTATTATCTATCCTTATTCTTGTTTCTTGTGTAGTGTTGTGTAGATCATTGCTTGTCATTTTGTGCTTTTTCTTTTGGCCATTGTATTATCTATCCTTATTCTTGTTTCTTGTATAGTGTTGTGTAGATCATTTCTTGTCATTTTCTACTTTTTCTTTTGGCCATTGTATTATCTATCTTTATTCTTGTTTCTTGTGTAGTGTTGTGTAGATCATTGCTTGTCATGTTCTACTTTATCTTTTGGCCATTGTATTATCTATCCTTATTCTTGTTTCTTGTGTAGTGTTGTGTAGATCATTGCTTGTCATTTTCTACTTTATCTTTTGGCCATTGTATTGTCTATCCTTATTCTTGTTTCTTGTGTAGTGTTGTGTAGATCATAGCTTGTCATTTTCTATTTTATCTTTTGGCCATTGTATTATCTATCCTTATTCTTGTTTCTTGTGTAGTGTTGTGTAGATCATTGCTTGTCATTTTGTGCTTTTTCTTTTGGCCATTGTATTATCTATCCTTATTCTTGTTTCTTGTGTAGTGTTGTGTAGATCATTGCTTGTCATTTTGTGCTTTTTCTTTTGGCCATTGTATTGTCTATCCTTATTCTTGTTTCTTGTATAGTTTTGTGTAGATCATTGCTTGTCATTTTCTACTTTATTTTTTGGCCATTGTATTATCTATCCTTATTCTTGTTTCTTGTGTAGTGTTGTGTAGATCATTGCTTGTCATTTTCTACTTTATCTTTTGGCCATTGCATTGTCTATCCTTATTCTTGTTTCTTGTGTAGTGTTGTGTAGATCATAGCTTGTCATTTTCTATTTTATCTTTTGGCCATTGTATTGTCTATCCTTATTCTTGTTTCTTGTGCAGCGTTGTGTAGATCATTGCTTGTCATTTTCTACTTTATCTTTTGGCCATTGTATTGTCTATCCTTATTCTTGTTTCTTGTGCAGCGTTGTGTAGATCATTGCTTGTCATTTTCTACTTTATCTTTTGGCCATTGTATTGTCTATCCTTATTCTTGTTTCTTGTATAGTGTTGTGTAGATCATTGCTTGTCATTTTGTGCTTTTTCTTTTGGCCATTGTATTGTCTATCCTTATTCTTGTTTCTTGTGCAGCGTTGTGTAGATCATTGCTTGTCATTTTCTACTTTATCTTTTGGCAATTGTATTGTCTATCCTTATTCTTGTTTCTTGTATAGTGTTGTGTAGATCATTGCTTGTCATTTTGTGCTTTTTCTTTTGGCCATTGTATTGTCTATCCTTATTCTTGTTTCTTGTGTAGTGTTGTATAGATCATTGCTTGTCATTTTGTACTTTTTCTTTTGGCCATTGTATTATCTATCCTTATTCTTGTTTCTTGTGTAGTGTTGTGTAGATCATTGCTTGTCATTTTCTACTTTATCTTTTGGCCATTGTATTGTCTATCCTTATTCTTGTTTCTTGTGTAGTGTTGTGTAGATCGTAGCTTGTCATTTTCTATTTTATCTTTTGGCCATTGTATTGTCTATCCTTATTCTTGTTTCTTGTGCAGCGTTGTGTAGATCATTGCTTGTCATTTTCTACTTTATCTTTTGGCCATTGTATTGTCTATCCTTATTCTTGTTTCTTGTGCAGCGTTGTGTAGATCATTGCTTGTCATTTTCTACTTTTTCTTTTGGCCATTGTATTGTCTATCCTTATTCTTGCTTCTTGCATAGTGTTGTGTAGATCATTGCTTGTCATTTTGTACTTTATCTTTTGGCCATTGTATTATATATCCTTATTCTTGTTTCTTGTGTAATGTTGTGTAGATCATTGCTTGTCATTTTCTACATTATCTTTTGGCCATTGTATTATCTATCCTTATTCTTGTTTCTTGTGTAGTGTTGTGTAGATCATTGCTTGTCATTTTGTGCTTTATCTTTTGGCCATTGTATTATCTATCCTTATTCTTGTTTCTTGTGTAGTGTTGTGTAGATCATTGCTTGTCATTTTGTGCTTTATCTTTTGGCCATTGTATTATCTATCCTTATTCTTGTTTCTTGTGTAGTGTTGTGTAGATCATTGCTTGTCATTTTGTGCTTTTTCTTTTGGCCATTGTATTATCTATCCTTATTCTTGTTTCTTGTATAGTGTTGTGTAGATCATTGCTTGTCATTTTCTACTTTTTCTTTTGGCCATTGTATTATCTATCCTTATTCTTGTTTCTTGTGTAGTGTTGTGTAGATCATTGCTTGTCATTTTCTACTTTATCTTTTGGCCATTGTATTATCTATCCTTATTCTTGTTTCTTGTGTAGTGTTGTGTAGATCATTGCTTGTCATTTTCTACTTTATCTTTTGGCCATTGTATTGTCTATCCTTATTCTTGTTTCTTGTGTAGTGTTGTGTAGATCATAGCTTGTCATTTTCTATTTTATCTTTTGGCCATTGTATTGTCTATCCTTATTCTTGTTTCTTGTGCAGCGTTGTGTAGATCATTGCTTGTCACTTTCTACTTTATCTTTTGGCAATTGTATTGTCTATCCTTATTCTTGTTTCTTGTATAGTGTTGTGTAGATCATTGCTTGTCATTTTGTGCTTTTTCTTTTGGCCATTGTATTGTCTATCCTTATTCTTGTTTCTTGTGTAGTGTTGTATAGATCATTGCTTGTCATTTTGTACTTTTTCTTTTGGCCATTGTATTATCTATCCTTATTCTTGTTTCTTGTGTAGTGTTGTGTAGATCATTGCTTGTCATTTTCTACTTTCTCTTTTGGCCATTGTATTATATATCCTTATTCTTGTTTCTTGTGTAGTGTTGTGTAGATCATTGCTTGTCATTTTGTGCTTTTTCTTTTGGCCATTGTATTATCTATCCTTATTCTTGTTTCTTGTGTAGTGTTGTGTAGATCATTGCTTGTCATTTTGTGCTTTTTCTTTTGGCCATTGTATTGTCTATCCTTATTCTTGTTTCTTGTGCAGCGTTGCGTAGATCATTGCTTGTCACTTTCTACTTTATCTTTTGGCAATTGTATTGTCTATCCTTATTCTTGTTTCTTGTATAGTGTTGTGTAGATCATTGCTTGTCATTTTGTGCTTTTTCTTTTGGCCATGGTATTTTCTATCCTTATTCTTGTTTCTTGTGTAGTGTTGTATAGATCATTGCTTGTCATTTTGTACTTTTTCTTTTGGCCATTGTATTATCTATCCTTATTCTTGTTTCTTGTGTAGTGTTGTGTAGATCATTGCTTGTCATTTTCTACTTTCTCTTTTGGCCATTGTATTATATATCCTTATTCTTGTTTCTTGTGTAGTGTTGTGTAGATCATTGCTTGTCATTTTGTGCTTTTTCTTTTGGCCATTGTATTATCTATCCTTATTCTTGTTTCTTGTGTAGTGTTGTGTAGATCATTGCTTGTCATTTTGTGCTTTTTCTTTTGGCCATTGTATTATCTATCCTTATTCTTGTTTCTTGTATAGTGTTGTGTAGATCATTGCTTGTCATTTTCTACTTTTTCTTTTGGCCATTGTATTATCTATCCTTATTCTTGTTTCTTGTGTAGTGTTGTGTAGATCATTGCTTGTCATTTGTGCTTTTCCTTTGGCCATTGTATTATCTATCCTTATTCTTGTTTCTTGTATAGTGTTGTGTAGATCATTGCTTGTCATTTTCTACTTTATCTTTTGGCCATTGTATTATCTATCCTTATTCTTGTTTCTTGTGTAGTGTTGTGTAGATCATTACTTGTCATTTACTACTTTATCTTTTGGCCATTGTATTGTCTATCCTTATTCTTGTTTCTTGTGTAGTGTTGTGTAGATCATAGCTTGTCATTTTCTATTTTATCTTTTGGCCATTGTATTGTCTATCCTTATTCTTGTTTCTTGTGTAGTGTTGTGTAGATCATTGCTTGTCATTTTGTGCTTTTTCTTTTGGCCATTGTATTATCTATCCTTATTCTTGTTTCTTGTATAGTGTTGTGTAGATCATTGCTTGTCATTTTCTACTTTTTCTTTTGGCCATTGTATTATCTATCCTTATTCTTGTTTCTTGTGTAGTGTTGTGTAGATCATTGCTTGTCATTTTCTACTTTATCTTTTGGCCATTGTATTATCTATCCTTATTCTTGTTTCTTGTGTAGTGTTGTGTAGATCATTGCTTGTCATTTTCTACTTTATCTTTTGGCCATTGTATTGTCTATCCTTATTCTTGTTTCTTGTGTAGTGTTGTGTAGATCATAGCTTGTCATTTTCTATTTTATCTTTTGGCCATTGTATTGTCTATCCTTATTCTTGTTTCTTGTGCAGCGTTGTGTAGATCATTGCTTGTCACTTTCTACTTTATCTTTTGGCAATTGTATTGTCTATCCTTATTCTTGTTTCTTGTATAGTGTTGTGTAGATCATTGCTTGTCATTTTGTGCTTTTTCTTTTGGCCATTGTATTGTCTATCCTTATTCTTGTTTCTTGTGTAGTGTTGTATAGATCATTGCTTGTCATTTTGTACTTTTTCTTTTGGCCATTGTATTATCTATCCTTATTCTTGTTTCTTGTGTAGTGTTGTGTAGATCATTGCTTGTCATTTTCTACTTTCTCTTTTGGCCATTGTATTATATATCCTTATTCTTGTTTCTTGTGTAGTGTTGTGTAGATCATTGCTTGTCATTTTGTGCTTTTTCTTTTGGCCATTGTATTATCTATCCTTATTCTTGTTTCTTGTGTAGTGTTGTGTAGATCATTGCTTGTCATTTTGTGCTTTTTCTTTTGGCCATTGTATTGTCTATCCTTATTCTTGTTTCTTGTGCAGCGTTGCGTAGATCATTGCTTGTCACTTTCTACTTTATCTTTTGGCAATTGTATTGTCTATCCTTATTCTTGTTTCTTGTATAGTGTTGTGTAGATCATTGCTTGTCATTTTGTGCTTTTTCTTTTGGCCATGGTATTTTCTATCCTTATTCTTGTTTCTTGTGTAGTGTTGTATAGATCATTGCTTGTCATTTTGTGCTTTTTCTTTTGGCCATTGTATTATCTATGCTTATTCTTGTTTCTTGTATAGTGTTGTGTAGATCATTGCTTGTCATTTTGTGCTTTTTCTTTTGGCCATTGTATTATCTATCCTTATTCTTGTTTCTTGTATAGTGTTGTGTAGATCATTGCTTGTCATTTTCTACTTTTTCTTTTGGCCATTGTATTATCTATCCTTATTCTTGTTTCTTGTGTAGTGTTGTGTAGATCATTGCTTGTCATTTTCTACTTTATCTTTTGGCCATTGTATTATCTATCCTTATTCTTGTTTCTTGTGTAGTGTTGTGTAGATCATTGCTTGTCATTTTCTACTTTATCTTTTGGCCATTGTATTGTCTATCCTTATTCTTGTTTCTTGTGTAGTGTTGTGTAGATCATAGCTTGTCATTTTCTATTTTATCTTTTGGCCATTGTATTGTCTATCCTTATTCTTGTTTCTTGTGCAGCGTTGTGTAGATCATTGCTTGTCATTTTCTACTTTATCTTTTGGCCATTGTATTATCTATCCTTATTCTTGTTTCTTGTGTAGTGTTGTATAGATCATTGCTTGTCATTTTGTACTTTTTCTTTTGGCCATTGTATTATCTATCCTTATTCTTGTTTCTTGTGTAGTGTTGTGTAGATCATTGCTTGTCATTTTCTACTTTCTCTTTTGGCCATTGTATTATATATCCTTATTCTTGTTTCTTGTGTAGTGTTGTGTAGATCATTGCTTGTCATTTTGTGCTTTTTCTTTTGGCCATTGTATTATCTATCCTTATTCTTGTTTCTTGTGTAGTGTTGTGTAGATCATTGCTTGTCATTTTGTGCTTTTTCTTTTGGCCATTGTATTGTCTATCCTTATTCTTGTTTCTTGTGCAGCGTTGCGTAGATCATTGCTTGTCACTTTCTACTTTATCTTTTGGCAATTGTATTGTCTATCCTTATTCTTGTTTCTTGTATAGTGTTGTGTAGATCATTGCTTGTCATTTTGTACTTTTTCTTTTGGCCATTGTATTTTCTATCCTTATTCTTGTTTCTTGTGTAGTGTTGTGTAGATCATTGCTTGTCATTTTCTACTTTATCTTTTGGCCATTGTATTGTCTATCCTTATTCTTGTTTCTTGTGTAGTGTTGTGTAGATCATTGCTTGTCATTTTCTACTTTATCTTTTGGCCATTGTATTATCTATCCTTATTCTTGTTTCTTGTGTAGTGTTGTGTAGATCATTGCTTGTCATTTTCTACTTTATCTTTTGGCCATTGTATTGTCTATCCTTATTCTTGTTTCTTGTGTAGTGTTGTGTAGATCATAGCTTGTCATTTTCTATTTTATCTTTTGGCCATTGTATTATCTATCCTTATTCTTGTTTCTTGTGCAGCGTTGTGTAGATCATTGCTTGTCACTTTCTACTTTTTCTTTTGGCAATTGTATTGTCTATCCTTATTCTTGTTTCTTGTATAGTGTTGTGTAGATCATTGCTTGTCATTTTGTGCTTTTTCTTTTGGCCATTGTATTGTCTATCCTTATTCTTGTTTCTTGTGTAGTGTTGTATAGATCATTGCTTGTCATTTTGTACTTTTTCTTTTGGCCATTGTATTATCTATCCTTATTCTTGTTTCTTGTGTAGTGTTGTGTAGATCATTGCTTGTCATTTTCTACTTTCTCTTTTGGCCATTGTATTATATATCCTTATTCTTGTTTCTTGTGTAGTATTGTGTAGATCATTGCTTGTCATTTTGTGCTTTTTCTTTTGGCCATTGTATTATCTATCCTTATTCTTGTTTCTTGTGTAGTGTTGTGTAGATCATTGCTTGTCATTTTGTGCTTTTTCTTTTGGCCATTGTATTATCTATCCTTATTCTTGTTTCTTGTATAGTGTTGTGTAGATCATTGCTTGTCATTTTCTACTTTTTCTTTTGGCCATTGTATTATCTATCCTTATTCTTGTTTCTTGTGTAGTGTTGTGTAGATCATTGCTTGTCATTTGTGCTTTTCCTTTGGCCATTGTATTATCTATCCTTATTCTTGTTTCTTGTATAGTGTTGTGTAGATCATTGCTTGTCATTTTCTACTTTATCTTTTGGCCATTGTATTATCTATCCTTATTCTTGTTTCTTGTGTAGTGTTGTGTAGATCATTACTTGTCATTTACTACTTTATCTTTTGGCCATTGTATTGTCTATCCTTATTCTTGTTTCTTGTGTAGTGTTGTGTAGATCATAGCTTGTCATTTTCTATTTTATCTTTTGGCCATTGTATTGTCTATCCTTATTCTTGTTTCTTGTGCAGCGTTGTGTAGATCATTGCTTGTCATTTTCTACTTTATCTTTTGGCCATTGTATTGTCTATCCTTATTCTTGTTTCTTGTGCAGCGTTGTGTAGATCATTGCTTGTCATTTTCTACTTTATCTTTTGGCCATTGTATTATCTATCCTTATTCTTGTTTCTTGTGTAGTGTTGTGTAGATCATTGCTTGTCATTTTGTGCTTTATCTTTTGGCCATTGTATTATCTATCCTTATTCTTGTTTCTTGTGTAGTGTTGTGTAGATCATTGCTTGTCATTTTGTGCTTTTTCTTTTGGCCATTGTATTATCTATCCTTATTCTTGTTTCTTGTATAGTGTTGTGTAGATCATTGCTTGTCATTTTCTACTTTTTCTTTTGGCCATTGTATTATCTATCCTTATTCTTGTTTCTTGTGTAGTGTTGTGTAGATCATTGCTTGTCATTTTCTACTTTATCTTTTGGCCATTGTATTATCTATCCTTATTCTTGTTTCTTGTGTAGTGTTGTGTAGATCATTGCTTGTCATTTTCTACTTTATCTTTTGGCCATTGTATTGTCTATCCTTATTCTTGTTTCTTGTATAGTGTTGTGTAGATCATAGCTTGTCATTTTCTATTTTATCTTTTGGCCATTGTATTGTCTATCCTTATTCTTGTTTCTTGTGCAGCGTTGTGTAGATCATTGCTTGTCACTTTCTACTTTATCTTTTGGCAATTGTATTGTCTATCCTTATTCTTGTTTCTTGTATAGTGTTGTGTAGATCATTGCTTGTCATTTTGTGCTTTTTCTTTTGGCCATTGTATTGTCTATCCTTATTCTTGTTTCTTGTGTAGTGTTGTATAGATCATTGCTTGTCATTTTGTACTTTTTCTTTTGGCCATTGTATTATCTATCCTTATTCTTGTTTCTTGTGTAGTGTTGTGTAGATCATTGCTTGTCATTTTCTACTTTCTCTTTTGGCCATTGTATTATATATCCTTATTCTTGTTTCTTGTGTAGTGTTGTATAGATCATTGCTTGTCATTTTGTGCTTTTTCTTTTGGCCATTGTATTATCTATCCTTATTCTTGTTTCTTGTGTAGTGTTGTGTAGATCATTGCTTGTCATTTTGTGCTTTTTCTTTTGGCCATTGTATTATCTATGCTTATTCTTGTTTCTTGTATAGTGTTGTGTAGATCATTGCTTGTCATTTTCTACTTTTTCTTTTGGCCATTGTATTATCTATCCTTATTCTTGTTTCTTGTGTAGTGTTGTGTAGATCATTGCTTGTCATTTGTGCTTTTTCTTTTGGCCATTGTATTATCTATCCTTATTCTTGTTTCTTGTATAGTGTTGTGTAGATCATTGCTTGTCATTTTCTACTTTATCTTTTGGCCATTGTATTATCTATCCTTATTCTTGTTTCTTGTGTAGTGTTGTGTAGATCATTACTTGTCATTTACTACTTTATCTTTTGGCCATTGTATTGTCTATCCTTATTCTTGTTTCTTGTGTAGTGTTGTGTAGATCATAGCTTGTCATTTTCTATTTTATCTTTTGGCCATTGTATTGTCTATCCTTATTCTTGTTTCTTGTGCAGCGTTGTGTAGATCATTGCTTGTCATTTTCTACTTTATCTTTTGGCCATTGTATTGTCTATCCTTATTCTTGTTTCTTGTGCAGCGTTGTGTAGATCATTGCTTGTCATTTTCTACTTTATCTTTTGGCCATTGTATTATCTATCCTTATTCTTGTTTCTTGTGTAGTGTTGTGTAGATCATTGCTTGTCATTTTGTGCTTTATCTTTTGGCCATTGTATTATCTATCCTTATTCTTGTTTCTTGTGTAGTGTTGTGTAGATCATTGCTTGTCATTTTGTGCTTTTTCTTTTGGCCATTGTATTATCTATCCTTATTCTTGTTTCTTGTATAGTGTTGTGTAGATCATTGCTTGTCATTTTCTACTTTTTCTTTTGGCCATTGTATTATCTATCCTTATTCTTGTTTCTTGTGTAGTGTTGTGTAGATCATTGCTTGTCATTTTCTACTTTATCTTTTGGCCATTGTATTATCTATCCTTATTCTTGTTTCTTGTGTAGTGTTGTGTAGATCATTGCTTGTCATTTTCTACTTTATCTTTTGGCCATTGTATTATCTATCCTTATTCTTGTTTCTTGTGTAGTGTTGTGTAGATCATTGCTTGTCATTTTCTACTTTATCTTTTGGCCATTGTATTGTCTATCCTTATTCTTGTTTCTTGTGTAGTGTTGTGTAGATCATTGCTTGTCATTTTCTACTTTATCTTTTGGCCATTGTATTATCTATCCTTATTCTTGTTTCTTGTGTAGTGTTGTGTAGATCATTGCTTGTCATTTTCTACTTTATCTTTTGGCCATTGTATTGTCTATCCTTATTCTTGTTTCTTGTGTAGTGTTGTGTAGATCATAGCTTGTCATTTTCTATTTTATCTTTTGGCCATTGTATTGTCTATCCTTATTCTTGTTTCTTGTGCAGCGTTGTGTAGATCATTGCTTGTCACTTTCTACTTTATCTTTTGGCAATTGTATTGTCTATCCTTATTCTTGTTTCTTGTATAGTGTTGTGTAGATCATTGCTTGTCATTTTGTGCTTTTTCTTTTGGCCATTGTATTGTCTATCCTTATTCTTGTTTCTTGTGTAGTGTTGTATAGATCATTGCTTGTCATTTTGTACTTTTTCTTTTGGCCATTGTATTATCTATCCTTATTCTTGTTTCTTGTGTAGTGTTGTGTAGATCATTGCTTGTCATTTTGTGCTTTATCTTTTGGCCATTGTATTATCTATCCTTATTCTTGTTTCTTGTATAGTGTTGTGTAGATCATTGCTTGTCATTTTGTGCTTTTTCTTTTGGCCATTGTATTGTCTATCCTTATTCTTGTTTCTTGTGCAGCGTTGTGTAGATCATTGCTTGTCACTTTCTACTTTATCTTTTGGCAATTGTATTGTCTATCCTTATTCTTGTTTCTTGTATAGTGTTGTGTAGATCATTGCTTGTCATTTTGTGCTTTTTCTTTTGGCCATTGTATTTTCTATCCTTATTCTTGTTTCTTGTGTAGTGTTGTATAGATCATTGCTTGTCATTTTGTACTTTTTCTTTTGGCCATTGTATTATCTATCCTTATTCTTGTTTCTTGTGTAGTGTTGTGTAGATCAATGCTTGTCATTTTCTACTTTCTCTTTTGGCCATTGTATTATATATCCTTATTCTTGTTTCTTGTGTAGTGTTGTGTAGATCATTGCTTGTCATTTTGTGCTTTTTCTTTTGGCCATTGTATTATCTATCCTTATTCTTGTTTCTTGTATAGTGTTGTGTAGATCATTGCTTGTCATTTTCTACTTTTTCTTTTGGCCATTGTATTATCTATCCTTATTCTTGTTTCTTGTGTAGTGTTGTGTAGATCATTGCTTGTCATTTGTGCTTTTTCTTTTGGCCATTGTATTATCTATCCTTATTCTTGTTTCTTGTATAGTGTTGTGTAGATCATTGCTTGTCATTTTCTACTTTATCTTTTGGCCATTGTATTATCTATCCTTATTCTTGTTTCTTGTGTAGTGTTGTGTAGATCATTACTTGTCATTTACTACTTTATCTTTTGGCCATTGTATTGTCTATCCTTATTCTTGTTTCTTGTGTAGTGTTGTGTAGATCATAGCTTGTCATTTTCTATTTTATCTTTTGGCCATTGTATTGTCTATCCTTATTCTTGTTTCTTGTGCAGCGTTGTGTAGATCATTGCTTGTCATTTTCTACTTTATCTTTTGGCCATTGTATTGTCTATCCTTATTCTTGTTTCTTGTGCAGCGTTGTGTAGATCATTGCTTGTCATTTTCTACTTTATCTTTTGGCCATTGTATTGTCTATCCTTATTCTTGTTTCTTGTATAGTGTTGTGTAGATCATTGCTTGTCATTTTGTGCTTTATCTTTTGGCCATTGTATTGTCTATCCTTATTCTTGTTTCTTGTGCAGCGTTGTGTAGATCATTGCTTGTCATTTTCTACTTTATCTTTTGGCAATTGTATTGTCTATCCTTATTCTTGTTTCTTGTATAGTGTTGTGTAGATCATTGCTTGTCATTTTGTGCTTTTTCTTTTGGCCATTGTATTGTCTATCCTTATTCTTGTTTCTTGTGTAGTGTTGTATAGATCATTGCTTGTCATTTTGTACTTTTTCTTTTGGCCATTGTATTATCTATCCTTATTCTTGTTTCTTGTGTAGTGTTGTGTAGATCATTGCTTGTCATTTTCTACTTTATCTTTTGGCCATTGTATTATCTATCCTTATTCTTGTTTCTTGTGTAGTGTTGTGTAGATCATAGCTTGTCATTTTCTATTTTATCTTTTGGCCATTGTATTGTCTATTCTTATTCTTGTTTCTTGTGCAGCGTTGTGTAGATCATTGCTTGTCATTTTCTACTTTATCTTTTGGCCATTGTATTGTCTATTCTTATTCTTGTTTCTTGTGCAGCGTTGTGTAGATCATTGCTTGTCATTTTCTACTTTATCTTTTGGCCATTGTATTGTCTATCCTTATTCTTGTTTCTTGTGCAGCGTTGTGTAGATCATTGCTTGTCATTTTCTACTTTATCTTTTGGCAATTGTATTGTCTATCCTTATTCTTGTTTCTTGTGCAGCGTTGTGTAGATCATTGCTTGTCATTTTCTACTTTATCTTTTGGCAATTGTATTGTCTATCCTTATTCTTGTTTCTTGTGCAGCGTTGTGTAGATCATTGCTTGTCATTTTGTACTTTTTCTTTTGGCCATTGTATTATCTATCCTTATTCTTGTTTCTTGTGTAGTGTTGTGTAGATCATTGCTTGTCATTTTGTGCTTTTTCTTTTGGCCATTGTATTATCTATCCTTATTCTTGTTTCTTGTGTAGTGTTGTGTTGATCATTGCTTGTCATTTTCTACTTTTCTTTTGGCCATTGTATTGTCTATCCTTATTCTTGTTTCTTGTGTAGTGTTGTGTAGATCATAGCTTGTCATTTTCTATTTTATCTTTTGGCCATTGTATTGTCTATCCTTATTCTTGTTTCTTGTGCAGCGTTGTGTAGATCATTGCTTGTCATTTTCTACTTTATCTTTTGGCCATTGTATTGTCTATTCTTATTCTTGTTTCTTGTGCAGCGTTGTGTAGATCATTGCTTGTCATTTTCTACTTTATCTTTTGGCCATTGTATTGTCTATCCTTATTCTTGTTTCTTGTGCAGCGTTGCGTAGATCATTGCTTGTCATTTTCTACATTATCTTTTGGCCATTGTATTATCTATCCTTATTCTTGTTTCTTGTGTAGTGTTGTGTAGATCATTGCTTGTCATTTTCTACTTTATCTTTTGGCCATTGTATTATCTATCCTTATTCTTGTTTCTTGTGTAGTGTTGTGTAGATCATTGCTTGTCATTTTGTACTTTATCTTTTGGCCATTGTATTATCTATCCTTATTCTATTTCTACAATTGTTCGATTGTATTTTTAACTGTTCTAGTATTTCCCGTTTCATATTTCAATAATATTTCCGGAGAAAACCACCAACCCGTTGGAAGTTGCTGACAAAGTTTATCACATAATGTTGTATCGAGTACACCTCGCTATGAACTGGGTTCCCAATTGGCACAAAAAGACAATCGATGAATATTCATGCACATTTTAGTTCTAACTTGTTTTGTGGTTTTGAAGAAGCCTTTTCTTTAAACAAAGAAATCAAAACATATACTTTTGATAAATTCAATATCAATTATCAAAAACATATAAAAAATAATGGTCTTCATGGGAGACCAGAATAAATCTGTCATCGATTAGTTAGAATAAAATATTGAATATAATATAGTAATATAAAATGTAACATGGAATGAAATATAAATGTATGGATTTAATTGATCCTACTAATTCTACCAACAAATTTTCTATATTTTTACCAAAGAAAACCTGCCTGATGAGTATTCTGGTGTTGCTATAGCATAGCCTGTACGAATAAGATTTGTTTTATGATTTAGATGTGTCAGATTTGTTTTATGATTTAGACGTGTCAGATTTGTTTTATGATTTAGACGTGTCAGATTTGTTTTATGATTTAGACGTGTCAGATTTGTTTTATGATTTAGACGTGTCAGATTTGTTTTATGATTTAGACGTGTCAGATTTGTTTTATGATTTAGACGTGTCAGATTTGTTTTATGATTTAGACGTGTCAGATTTGTTTTATGATTTAGACGTGTCAGATTTGTTTTATGAATTAGACGTGTCAGATTTGTTTTATGATTTAGACGTGTCAGATTTGTTTTATGATTTAGACGTGTCAGATTTGTTTTATGATTTAGACGTGTCAGATTTGTTTTATGATTTAGACGTGTCAGATTTGTTTTATGATTTAGACGTGTCAGATTTGTTTTATGATTTAGACGTGTCAGGTTTGTTTTATGATTTAGACATGTCAGATTTGTTTTATGATTTAGACGTGTCAGATTTGTTTTATGATTTAGACGTGTCAGATTTGTTTTATGATTTAGACGTGTCAGATTTGTTTTATGATTTAGACGTGTCAGATTTGTTTATGATTTAGACGTGTCAGATTTGTTTTATGATTTAGACGTGTCAGATTTGTTTTATGATTTAGACGTGTCAGATTTGTTTTATGATTTAGACGTGTCAGATTTGTTTTATGATTTAGACGTGTCAGATTTGTTTTATGATTTAGACGTGTCAGATTTGTTTTATGATTTAGACGTGTCAGATTTGTTTTATGATTTATGACGTGTCAGATTTGTTTTATGATTTAGACGTGTCAGATTTGTTTTATGATTTAGACGTGTCAGATTTGTTTTATGATTTAGACGTGTCAGATTTGTTTTATGATTTAGACGTGTCAGATTTGTTTTATGATTTAGACGTGTCAGATTTGTTTTATGATTTAGACGTGTCAGATTTGTTTTATGATTTAGACGTGTCAGGTTTGTTTTATGATTTAGACGTGTCAGATTTGTTTTATGATTTAGACGTGTCAGATTTGTTTTATGATTTAGACGTGTCAGATTTGTTTTATGATTTAGACGTGTCAGATTTGTTTTATGATTTAGACGTGTCAGATTTGTTTTATGATTTAGACGTGTCAGATTTGTTTTATGATTTATGACGTGTCAGATTTGTTTTATGATTTAGACGTGTCAGATTTGTTTTATGATTTAGACGTGTCAGATTTGTTTTATGATTTAGACGTGTCAGATTTGTTTGATGATTTAGACGTGTCAGGTTTGTTTTATGATTTAGACGTGTCAGATTTGTTTTATGATTTAGACGTGTCAGATTTGTTTTATGATTTAGACGTGTCAGATTTGTTTTATGATTTAGACGTGTCAGATTTGTTTTATGATTTAGACGTGTCAGATTTGTTTTATGATTTAGACGTGTCAGATTTGTTTTATGATTTAGACGTGTCAGATTTGTTTTATGATTTAGACGTGTCAGATTTGTTTTATGATTTAGACGTGTCAGATTTGAACTTTTAGCTTTGTTAATAACGCTGTAACTTTCAGATATAAGTAACTTTCAAGTAACAGAGATACAGTTTTATATAAAATATAGTTCTGTCAACACTTTCGGGGTTAGGGTTACGTTATGGTGTTTAACGCCACTCTCAACAATATTTCAATTATATCGTGGCAGTTAGTTTTATTGGTTTGGGATACCACAGAAAACCGTTTGGGATACCACAGAAAACCACCGAGCTGACGCAAGTAACAGATAAACTTTAGCTTTATCACATAATGTTGTATCGAGTACACCTTACCTGAGCGGGATTCGAAATCACAACATTAGTGGTGGTAGTCACTGATTGCATAGGTAGTTGTATATCCAACTACCACACGATTATGACCACGACGGCCCCTCAACGCTTTCACGTGCCAATAAAACAACCACAAAATTCATTAAAGTCTTAAATAAAACGCTACGTTTACAAATGTATGTATCATTGGTAGATGGATTTGTGGTCATCTCTAGATATAGATTGACCATTATTAAAACAAATATATAAATACAAGATTAGATCAAATATGACATCGTATAAAACAATTATCATTAAGGGATTTAATGTGAGCCTACATGACGCTGCATAAAATCTGAAAAATTCTATTTTTTTTTTATAATGTAATTTCAGTGAATCATTCATACATTTATAAACGGTAACTAATTAATGAGTTATTACAGAAATAAGAACCCAGTTTACCGTTTCTATCTTAAATAAGAAAACTGGAAGTTCTCCATTGATTTATATATCTGAGTGAAATTTAGAGAAAACTGATAAAGTTATCGAGTTTCTTTTGATAAGGCAACCGGCAATAACGATTTGAATTATGACTTTTCAACAATAAGAAATATTGACTCTATCTATATAAAGAAAAATGATTGTATTACGTTTTCTTTGAAGCAAGTTTAAAAATATATATATAAATCACATCTCCAATTCCAAGAAACGGAAGTTTAACTAGATGGGCTTTTTCTATATCTTTGTTTTTAATTTCAAATTATTTTTAATCATCAATCATTTTTAATGTTTTAATTAGATATTAAAATAAACTATACATACATAGTTATACCTTGACTGGTTCATTCAAGGATAAACAATTAAATTAAACATCCTTATTTTAAGCTTTATTAAGCAGTAAAATAACATTCTGTAAATGTGTTTCCATAAAAATACAAGATAAGCAGCTGTGGAAGAAATTTTAAACTTTAATCAATTTAAATACAATGTATAATAGAGTACCACAAACTGGTTCCACCCAATGAAAAAAGTACCAGTCAATTAGCATTAAGGAAATACATATTGACAATTCTTTCATAATCAGAAATTTACTAGCTCTATTTTTCTTTCACCATCATGCCATTATGATATAATTTTATTGTCTTAGGAAACTATTAAATCTTATTTAATTTGTGTTCCAGAATTAAACAACCTTTAAAATAAATATATGAATTACATATAATTGTGATGTGAATGTATTTAGGGGATCAACTTTTATTGGGACAAAATAATAATTTTTGGGATAACTTAAGTTTGAAATCAATATATTCTATTAATATATATATAATGTACAATGTAGTATATTCCTAACTTTTCTCCTCGCGGCTTTATGCCGCCACAAATCGTCGTTTATCCAGGACTAATTCAGGAAAACGGTAATGTCTGTCCTGATATTATTGAATGTATGACGTTCAAGGGCAATCAATCAATCGGTTAATCTTCTAATTACTATTTATGACAATGGTTGAATGTCAAAACGTTAGTTTTATTTATTATTATAATTAGCTACATCTCAGTAACCTGTATTTAATAATTAATGTTCATGATTTGTGGTTATTTCGAAAAAAAATATTGAACATACCTGGTTATAGTTAGGGTTCTATTGCTTTTGTGGTTTTAGTTTAAACATATTTTATTTGCTCAAATGTGCAAAAACGATAAGACACAAGTTAAACAAACTTATGAAGTCTTCTCCTATATACAATAAGTTACAACACTATTTGATAGAGCATGCATGTATATAAATATTTCTTACATTAATATGTGTAGATTGAACTAAAACAGAGAATGAAGAAAGGAATGAGAGAGAGGGTTAGTGGTGGTGATGTGTGCGATTGTTGTTTTGGTGAACAACTAGACAATAAGAAACCTTTCAGACCTCTTTATATATTCAAACACATGCTTAAAAATAATTTCGTTCTGTTCATACGGGAGTGTAGGATTACCACAGGTCAAAAGTGTGGTTTCATAGAAGTCTCGTGGGGTCATATGTTAAACTGATTGGAACAACACCATACACTTTGAAGAGGACTTTCCGAAATAACGCAAAATTTTGCGGAGTTCAAACCAAAAAAATGTACAAAATGGTTGCAATAAATTAAGAAACTCTGTTCAATTATATCAAAAGAACTGAACAGTATCTAAAATACTATTTTACAATAGTAAAGAAATATGTTAAATATTTTATTGGTGTTTTCAATGTAAAGTCTGTATAATGAGAAGCCGTATATGGAAGTACAGACAATACAATGGCATATATACAGACAATACAATGGCATATATACAGACAATACAATGGCATATATACAGACAATACAATGGCATATATACAGACAATACAATGGCATATATACAGACAATACAATGGCATATATACAGACAATACAATGGCATATATACAGACAATACAATGGCATATATACAGACAATACAATGGCATATATACAGACAATACAATGGCATATATACAGACAATACAATGGCATATATACAGACAATACAATGGCATATATACAGACAATACAATGGCATATATACAGACAATACAATGGCATATATACAGACAATACAATGGCATATATACAGACAATACAATGGCATATATACAGACAATACAATGGCATATATAAATAGAATAAAAAGACGAGCAATGATTGACAAAATATCACAAAAACTAAAGATCGAACAAAACGAACTCAAATAAAACCGGGGATGAACTCAAGTGCTACGGAAGGGTGAGCAGTGCTCGCTCCACTAGTGGTCAATTTAAGCGTGACTGCCAATATAGCACTAACAGTTTTTGGTGCAAGTTTGACCTTAGACGCTGAAACTTTTTCCTATTAATAACGTCTGTAATAACGTTAACTATCTAATTTACTAAATCATTATTCCTAATTTAATTATTATTTCCAATAATTACTACAATACATCGTGGAGCTAGTACCATATTCTTGTAACTAAGTACAGTTAATTTAAATTCTATAAAGGTTTAGACCGATCAAGGATTGCCTTTGTTAAGAAATATTTCAAAACGTGGCGTTGTCATATCACTAAGATCAAAACTATCAGTGAGCGCGTCAACATGTATTGAGTTACGCCGTTAGATCCGGAACCAATTACCTGCTTAAACTCTGAGCTATCCGGCCACATAATTATCACCTGCAAATCTTCCATATAATTCCAGGAAATTTGCACTGTTAAACAAATTAACGCATATGACGTCATAATAGATCACGATGTAAAACATTTAGTCTAGAAAACCTTCACGTGTTTACAATTAACAAATTATAGGATCGTATACAGAATAATAATGATACCCAGTACACAATTATATGGAATTTATGACCAATTGGTGACCACTGTTAATGAGTTGACAAAGTTGCAAATCATACTTATTTCAGCAAAAATTGTTTTGTTGAGTGGTTGACTAGTGGTATGAGGGAAAAAAATATGAAAACTAGTGTGAAAATTAAAACAAAATCATCTTAAATCACTCACTATTTGAAGGTATGTATATTTTTTTATAGCCTTATATAATTGAAATATGTTAATTTAGATTTTTTGTATCATTTTAAAGACTTGACACTCCATACTTTTTGTATTCGGAGATAGTCAAAGAAGCAACAACAAAAAGCACAACAAAAAACGAGAAATAATTGAACATAAGATTTAATTCATGAAATGCATCTGGTCATTTTGTATTCCTGTTGTACATTTGTAATTAATCTGAATTTCATTATTATACCGCCACGATATAACTGAAATATTGTTGAAAGTGGCGTTAAACACCATCAAACATAATTTCATTATTTAAAAAAAAAATATCTGTACAATGTATTATATTAATTGGTGAATTTAATCTTTCTGTGAGTCGTTCAAACTTTAAAAAAAATCAGCATTGTTTAACCTCCGATTCGGTAAAAAAATATTGATCAGTTAAGTTGTTCGTGTGGCTTTATTACATTTCGTTTTCTTTTCTACCCTTTTAGATTTTGGCCATTTAAAAATTTAAAAATTCAAAAACTATAATAACATGAAACACTCATTTGATAAACCTCAAACTCCAAATCACTAAATGAAATATTAAAATTCAAAATTTTGTGAAATTCTATGATTTTAAAAATGGCTGCCTCGACTTAGATAAAAACATGGATGCCAATACAACTTCAAAGTTGTGATGCAAGCTATATCTCACAGTAACAACAGACCATACGATTACATACCGAAACTTTAGAGTTATTGTACCTTCTATAAAATATTAAGATTCCAAAGTATGTGAAATTATACAATTTAAACTTTATAATTACTTTACATTCTATAAAATATTAATATTACCAACTTTGTGAAATAAAAATGTTTCAAATATGGCTGTCAAGACTTGGATAAAACATGGCTGCCAATACAACATTCAAGCTGTATTTCGGATAATCATATCACTGAACCTTTAGAATTACTTTACCTTCTATAAATTTAGAAATTGGAATTGAATAAAGGAGATAATATTAAAAAAGAAATTGATAATAGAAAGTTACTCACTGATGAAATTGAAAATCTAAATGAAAACAACAGGATGTATTATATAATTTATGAAGATAGATATTGCTGAAAACATAGCTATCTTTCTCATTCAAATTTCGTAAGAAGAAAAATATTAAGTATTTATTTTAATCAAGAACTTAAAGCAGTGTACAGAGTCATTAGAACTCACAGGCGCGTAGCTCCCTATACGCCAACACGCAGTTGCGTGCACATCGGCGTGCTGAAAAAAAAAAATAAAGAGCAAAAAAAATAAAATAAATAAGGAATAATAAAAATTAAAAAAAAAGTGGAAAACAAAGTCTCGTTGTGGCTTTTTGTGAAAATTCAATGTCATAAAAATTACGGCATTTCAAATTGTATTCAAATGACGTTACGGCCGTATCATTAGTATGAGTTACATCCGTCATCGTTCAGTCTGGTATATATACATGTACATTGTACGTGACCTTTCCTACGTTGAATGACAACATGACAGACTACCAGAGCCAATCACCCTGCAGACACGCCAAAACAGTATTGGAAAGTTTATTTGTACTATGCGTTTATAGACCACATGATAATGGAATTGGAGTCGCGTCTGATAAAATCAGAAAATCGTTTCTATGCACAGTATCTGCTTCCTCGTGTTATAGGAAATAGAAGTGTGTGTCTGCTAAGACACGAAGAACAGATTTTGGGCAATTTCTAAGTAAATTCTGTCTAACAAAATCATGAAATCAATGTGTTGCTTATGTATTCAATTTACCCATGAAAACACCTCAGAACGCACCATTTTGCATCTAGTCAAAAAACAAATTCTGGGTTTGGTTGCTTGTAGATACGATAACGTAACCCTCAGTCCGCTTTTGCTCCCATCGAGGGCTACGAATCTGTCCCATTCAACGTAATGGAGCAAATTAAAATGTTCGTTCCGTGAATATTTCAACTTTCTTTTTGCATATGTGGTCATAACTTATTATTCCCTACAATTTTTAAGTAATGGTGATACGAAATAAGTGTTACAATACCTGTTTCTACCTTCACGATCGATTTCGTATTCGAAAATTGTTTCTTGTCCGGCATGACACCTTACGTTATCTCTCGTGATGGGCGGAGCCTATCCTTATATGGATCTGAATCCCAATTATGGAAAACTTTTACTACGATATGTACGGCAATCGATTCAAATAAGGATATCTCCTAAACGAGGCAAGTGCTCGTGAAATAGCAACTTGTAAACAAAATGTCGGACAGAAAGAAGATCTCATGCATTCAAATTTTCAGATGGATATAAGTCTACCATGGATTGATGCAGCGCTTACTTAACACTTCAAATTTATCTAAATATATTTATCTTTCACCCCCGTTAATTTTTCCAACCACTTCAACGGAATTAAGACAAAAAACCGCCCGGTGTGAATCACTCCGGGCGCTGTTCCATTACGTTGAATGGGACCGAATCGTAACCCTCGCTGGGAGCAAAAGCGGACTGAGGGTTACGTTATCGTATCTAGGTTGCTTGCACTGCAAAAAAGACTAGCTACGCCCCTGACTGAGGACGGGTCGTCTTTTGTATTGTGTATTGTATGCACATACATGTATTTTTGCAGTCTTATGTCCCAATTTGTGATTGTTATGTATTAATTAAGTTATTAAAATTGGTAAAATTCTAAAATTTCAAATATGGTTGTTAGGACTTTGATAAAACATGGCAGTCCGTAAATTCTACGATTTCAAAAATGGTTGTCAGGACTTTGATAAAACATGGCAGCCCGTAAATTCTACGATTTCAAATATGGTTGTCAGGATTTTGATAAAACATGGCAGCCCGTAAATTCTACGATTTCAAATATGGTTGTCTAGACTTTGATAAAACATGGTTGTCAATACAACCATGATGGAACTTTAGATTTACTTTGCCTTCTGTACAATACCACGTATTAAGATTCCCAAATTTGAAATTGTTCCCATTTCAAATATGGCCGTCTGGAATCGGATAAAACATACAATACAACTTTAAAGTCGTGATTCAAGCTGTATCACAGAAGCAACTGAACATACACTATGTAAACGGTGTTCTCCGTGAAATATGATATCGTGCTGTTCTTTATGAATCTTACATATTTAAAAGGTGAAAAAGTATTCCTGTATATACTGTAGGTAGTGACGCCCTCTGGCGTGGTGAGAATGGGATCTAAAAAGTTAGTGTGTTATTTGATTTAATTCTTGAAACCATGAAGTAGTTTTGTTAAGAAGTCTACGACGTGTAACTAAGGAAATAAAACTTTGCATTTGTTCTCTTATTATTTATATTAATGGTAAGAATAATGTCAGAGAAGTCTTTTCCCTGAAATAAACAATTGAATCACTATTCTGACATATGTATATATAGCGTTGGACCTAATACATAAATTTATTTAATTGTATATATATAATATCCCCAAAATTGCGGTTTGTCATAAATGATAATCAAAGATATTCATAGACGAATTCATTTATGTTTTGTATGTAGTATTTTGGTAAGGCATCTTTAAAGATGGGTGTTTAAAATTTAATAAGTAAAAATTGCTGGGGTTATAACACCACCAACAATTCATCAGTTGCAGATGAACTTTATGACAGGAGACATTTGATAAAAATTAAAATGCAATAAGAGTTCAGTTAAGTCTAATTAACGACACGAGACCAATGTTCTCCTGTCTGATCAACTAAAAATAGTTTGTTATTTCTTCGTTAAGCTAGACATCGTTTATCACCAATTACATGTTGCCTAAAGGGACATGGGTGACCTACTGGTTAAGTTCGTTGATTTCTGACCACAGCTCAAGCTAAACACAACTAACCGGTGCGTTCACTACCTGATAATCTAGAGTTAATGATTCAAGACATATATACCTGGCTAGCAGATTCATATCTTTATAACTTTTCGAGTCGATTAAATCTGATATTCGCGATATAGCTGGGATAAGCTCTGGTGCTCCTTAAGGGTAAGCCATTCCTGCTCCACTAATGAAACCACCGTGTTACTGTTGAACGATACGAACAACATATGATATGGATATCGTGTTGGACACCAGTATACGTAAATAAATAAATATATCAATTATTCGGTACTTTTTCCTTGTTATCTCGGATTCCTCCGCCAATAAAATTGATTACTGTTAAACACCATGCATATCCATAGGCTTTTGTGATGAGATAGAATTTCCACAATAGCAATTAATTCAACCGAAATAAATATAACATTATTTACGTTTTCAGTACTATCACTGGGTCGATGCTACTGCTGGTGGACTCATAGTCCCCGAGGGTATCATCCGCCCGGTATTCAATGCTTCGTCACTGACATGCTTTATTCTTCGTCACTGACATAGTTTATTAGATATATATTTGTTATCTTCGTCACAGACATAGTTTATTAGATATATATTTTTTTATCTTCGTCACAGACATGGTTTATTAGATATATATCTTTTATCTTCGACACATACATGGTTTATTAGATATATATTTGTTACCTTCGTCACTGACAAGGTTTATTAGATATATATTTTTTATCTTCGTCACAGACATAGTTTATTAGATATATATTTTTTATCTTCGTCACAGACATAGTTTATTAGATATATATTTTTTATCTTCGTCACAGACAAGGTTTATTAGATATATATTTTTTATCTTCGTCACAGACATAGTTTATTAGATATATATGTTTTATCTTCGTCACTGACATGGTTTATTAGATATATATTTGTTATCTTCGTCACTGACATGTGTTTATTAGATATATATTTTTTTAGCGATATTTACAGTTTTTAAATCATGTAATTATTTTATCAAAGCTACAATTCTCTTACCGCAGATAAATGTGACCATGGCCGATTTTAGATATCCCTTTTAGGCTCATTCTTGCTCCCAAAGACTTTTAGATTATTTGGCTTTCAAATATTTTCCATGGCTTTGAGTGTAGCCGATTAAGGTTATTTCAGAAAGGCGTCGTGAGCATTGCTAATTGATATCTACATTTTTATTATTTCTGACAAAATAAACAGCATAAAATATGTGTTCCTCAAAGAAGAAATATTATGGGGTTGTCTATAATGAATTATCCAACGGAACAAATATAAACAGTTTCAGACAAGAGAATTGGTTCAAGTTTTAACTAAACTTGTGGCCTACAGAATAGATGTCCTGTGAGTTAAGTTATATTTTTTTATGATAAATCAATAATCAACATACAAAAACCATGCAAATCCGATGCAGATGTCACACCCAGCAGCAATATTTTTATTTGTATTGAAAACATTGTTGCAATACAAGGTAACAAGTGGACCACAGTACATTAAAATATACATTCTATATCAAATATGTTCAGATCTGTTTCAGACCTTATAATTTGGAGGGAAAGGAAGTTATGGCTATTGTTTTTCTGAAACAAAATCTGTCGCCAAAGTTCATAGAAAATAATAAGTTGACCTGAAAGGTGCAAAAATAAATAATCTGGCCCTGCAGTTTACAACGAGAATTTTTTTTGGAAGAATTTGAAGAAAAATTACCAGTTTTTCATGTTTATAAAATAAATAATCTGCATTTGTTTTCGTGAGAAAATAATAATTTATGTCTCAGGAGTAAAGACCTTAAATGGTCGATCCCTTAGACTGAATAGTTGTATGTAGATGTGTTTAATGGATGACTGATAATTTAATTGTTTTTGAACAACATGCAGATATTTTTGTTTTGCTAAACTGTCTATTTTAACTTAATCAAGGGTAACATATTCAATTGTTTGTTATTCGCTACAGCATTTAACAAGGTAATTAAGTAGAGAAACTATAGCATCATTACAACAATCATACATGAATTACATAAATGTGTTTGCAACATAAGAACTCTATAAAAGGTTTTTGGGGGCGGGGATGCAGGAGCGAAACCAGTACCTGGGACGATATGCTTGTTTTATTCTTTATTTTGTCGTTCTAATGGAATTGAATGGAATTTTAATTTTCAACAAAAATGACCAGTCGCAATATACAATAATATGGCCTTATTTATTGTCTTTCTGTTGCAGCTTACAAACTATCTGCTTCGTCTTTGAACATTCACACGACGCAGACTTTGACCTAAATGGTTTATTAGTAAATGTCACATCTGTCTTCCTGGGAATACACAGTTTTTCAGTCGTCAAGTATTCAGGTAAGTTCAACTTCATACTATCTTACTGTACAATAGTCCTAGACAGATGTCTGGTTAATCCTAGCATTAGTATGTCCAGATTTTTGTCTATCATGATCCATAAGACGACCATTCGCCTCCAATGTACTTGTCTCATTATTTCTAATTCTTAAAAAGCTCTTCTAAATAGTACATCGGTTGGTATGTATCTGCACTGCTAATTTAACACATCCATTCCTTTGGCTTCTATAAGTGGGATATTATCTATTAAAAGAGTTATCCAAAATTCTTTAGGAGCTAGTCTGTAATTAAAAAAAATTATAATAATAAAAAAGAGGCTGCAGCATAGAAATCCCCATGGTTATATAACTTGTGGAATTCTAAGTATTTACCCAAATATTTTAATATGTTACTTAGCAGCATGGAGGGTCCTATATATTATCTATCAAGTCTAAAGTTATGCATAAGTTATTCTCACTGCATTCCAACAAAATATTTTCTGCAATAAATGTGACATATGAAACCATGTCAACTCTGTCGAACACCATCTTGTTCTCCAAATTTCTGATTGCTCTATACATATTATTCTGTACATAATATAGCAGATCATTCGCCACCACCTTTGGAAGTGATATAACATTTTGGAAGCTAACGTCTTTTAACATCGGTTCTTATAAATAGTTTGCAACTCTGTAAACACATAATCTTTGCCAGGTTGTTTCAATATTTAGGTTTGTAGCAATTCCATTTTCCTTCAATCGTCTCTGGCAATCATCTTGCCAGTGTCTCCATTTCATATCAAATTTTGATACAGAATGACATTAAGACATGTGAGAATACATAGACATTTATTTCAATATGAATGCTATCTGAACGTGCAGCTGAATGTATAGACAAAAGTCGTCTGACGTTGTAAATTTGACCCTGTAACACTAATCTATATAAACTGTATCTCAGTAAAACTGGCGGTTATCTGGTCTGTCCTCTTGTAAAAGTTCTAAGAAAGTTTCCTGCCAATCACAAACTGTAGTCTTATCAAATCCTATAACTGTGTAATTACAATGTCTCCTACAGGACTGTCTAAAAGTAAGATCGCACATAAACTCCATATTAGTTCCAACATCTTTAGTTTTTGTTGGTCTAGATAGTTCTCTTTCCGCTCTTCATCTATTGTACCATTACTTTTAAAATCAGCAAAAGCTGCCAGTGTACATATTATGAGATTTATTGACAAGTTTTCACCTGACTTCAACATGTAGATCTATATCCTATCTAGTTTCTCTGATTTCTATGAGTTTGTTATATTGTCAATCTCGTTCTAGTGTAGTTTTTCAACCTGGAAATACAAACAACCAGTTTCCTACTCGCCATGTAGACTAACCCTACAGCACAATCTGAATCAATTATTGTCTTACAAAATACACTTTCCACGCTCAGTCATTATGAATTACCTACACATTAATGGAAATATTGTGATAAAGTCACATCTTATACGCTCTCAATTCTATAAAATTTCTATGATGACATTTATATTTTGTGGAACAGATATTGAGTACTAAAACGTGTTACATAACCATTCCTCGTTTCCTTTATTCCACTTGTCGAAATCACTTCCTGGTCCTTATCTCATTCATGACGTATCACCTGGTTTGTAACTAGAGTAAGATGACTGGTGCCACTAGTGGAGTAGGAACGTCGAAATCACTTCCTGGTCCTTATCTCATTCATGACGTATCACCTGGTTTGTAACTAGAGTAAGACGACTGGTGCCACTAGTGGAGTAGGAACATCGAAATCACTTCCTGGTCCTTATCTCATTCATGACTTATTACCTGGTTTGTAACTAGAGTAAGACGACTGGTGCAACTAGTGGAGTAGGAACTGCTCTTCCGGAGCATCTGAGTCCACACCGGTTTTTAGGTGGGATTCGTGTTGCTCCATCTTTCCAATACCAATGGGTACGAATTGTGCCCCTCTTCTAGCCGATTTATTTTTATACTCATATGAGTCGGAGTTTCTTCAAAAGCTTGTAAAAGATAAGAAGATTCATGAGGCTAGAGCCTTTAATTTCACATACAGGTATATTGATGACGTTTTATCTATCAATAATTCTAGATTTGCAGAATTTCTTCCATTGATATATCCTCCAGAGCTGGAAGTTAAAGAGACCACCGATACAGCTTCGTCCGCATCATTTTTGGACTTATACCTCGAATTTGACGACAGTGGTCAACTCAGTACTAAAATTTATGATAAGCGGGACGACTTCAATTTTAAAATCATAAATTTTCCAAATATGTGCAGCAATATACCAGCTTCTCCTGCATATGGTGTTTACATCTCGCAATTGATTCGCTATGCAAGGGGCAGTAGCAATTATTCTGATTTCCTGAAACGTCATCTTCATCTGAGAAACAGGCTACTGGACCAGGGCTATAAAAAGATTCGCCTTATTCGATCTCTTAAAAAGTTTATATTCCGATACCAATATCTTGTCGAAATATATTCCGTCTCTGCAGAAAAAATTATAAGCGATGCATTTTCATATAGTAAAAATGTATAAAGATAAAGAGTCAAATATGTCAAGAATTTTTTTTTGTCAATGTGTGACGTAAAAATATTTTTGACATTTACGTCACCGAATATGGTACTGCTTTGACAACTATTTTACCTATTTTGTTCCTGTATTTAAATACTGTTACAGTGACAGCCGGAACCTTTGAACCGTAATGAGAGCGGGAGGTTTGGCGCCTTAAAATCTGATTCAACCCACCATTTCTTTAGAAATGCCTGTACCAAGTCAGGGTCATTACGGTTTTCACAGTTTTCCGGTTGTTGACTGATTTTGTCTGTTTATATAATTATGAGTTTTGACTTTCCCTTTGTAAGATTGTTCGGAGTTCGGTAATTTTGTTATTACCTTTATTTATCCTCCATTTACAAATTCCGATTCTCCATTTGGTATCTTCAAAAACTCTTCTTGCATATCACCGTGATACGTATTGTAATAAGTGATTAACAATGTTTTTTAAAACGAGATGACTGAGAAACGTCCTCGAGTTTTAAAAAAGCATCTTTAATTATTGTATCGCTATGATAGTATGTTTATCGCTATTTTGTTTATTTTCCCTTTGATGTTTAAAACCGATATATTTCATATCATGTGGGAGCATGAGATGATTCCAATTATCGCTAATCGCTGTCAAGGACGCACGTAGTACTATCTTGTTTTCTAATATGACGTTATAATGACGTCACATTACCAAATTCTTGATAATTAAAAGATTAACGATATAAAATATTAATTGTGTTTAAAAAAAATGTCAGTATCTCAACAAAAAATATTTAATTATGAATACAAAATAGCGATAAAATAATTAAAGATGCTTTTTAAAACTCGAGGACGTTTCTCAGTCATCTCGTTTTAAAAAAAACATCGTTAATCACTTATTATCAAGGATTGGTAATGTGACGTCATTATAGCATCATATTAGAAAACAGCGATATTACTACGTGCGTCCTTGACAACGCTTAGCGATTAGCGATAATTGGAATCATCTCAGCGCTTACGTGATATGAAACATATCGGTTTTAAACATCAAAGGGAGAATAAACAAAATAGCGATAATATACTATAATGCATTTTCTGTGGGATAGAGTGATGAAGGTCATTAACTTATCACCACAAGGTTAACACCATGTACTGTAATTGTAGAACCATATGTAACAGTCAGCATACAGTAAATGGTATTAGCTTAAACATATTTTATTTGGCAATAACAAACTTAAGAAATCTTCTCCTAATGTTACAAATGTAATATGGAGAAGACTTTATAAGTTTGTTTAACTTGTGTCTAATCCATTTTGTCTATTTTATTGGCAAATAAAATATGTTTAAACTAACACCATTTACTGTATGCTGACTGTGTTACATATAGATCTAGTTATACAATTACTAACATGATCCAAATAGTCTTAAAATTGGAGAAGAGTTTTTCCTCACTTTTTATACGTGGGGCAACAACCGTTTTAAGCACATCTTTTATTTGTATTATTTTCTTTACAAATGAGAAATGTTGTTTTCTTAGGTACCTTGTATATCTTTTGTGATGAAATTTCAATGAAAGTATTACATTAATTGTTATATATTAATTTATAAATATTATTAACTTTTCTTTGTGAGATGGCAATATCCTATACCAAAAATCGGTTATGGTTCCACTTTATTTCAAAGATCAATATTTCATTTTCCTACTCTTCACCTATTGCACCTAAATATCTAACTATAGGAGTGCATTGCAAGACTTCAGTATTGATGACATCAAAGCTACGCCTCTTGATTGGCCATAATTCTCTAATCATATATAGTCCCACTGGCAACGCCATTACGAGAGATTTGAACATTATAGACAATGAGAATCTCCATAGTAACAAATCCTTTTTTAAGGCCCAAAATACCATGAACCAAAGTTTATAAATTGGAAGTACAACTTCACACTATTTAACGAGGCTGTGGAGAAATATGTAAAAAATCGACAAAACGAGAAAATGAGGAGGTTGATTACCTTTAGAAATAGGATAAAGCAAAGAGGTCATTGATTCAAATTAAAATCAGAAGCTCAAGTCTTCAATGAAACCATTACCACTATTCACACCAAATATATTTATTCTTGTAGATATAACACCTGACTATGTCGTTCTTATCTACATAAAACATGAGATTACTTTACCTGAGTTCACTATCTACATAAAACATGACAGATTACTTTACCTGAGTTCACTATCTACATAAAACATGACAGATTACTTTACCTGAGTTCACTATCTACATAAAACATGACAGATTACTTTACATGAGTTCACTATCTACATAAAACATGACAGATTACTTTACCTGAGTTCACTATCTACATAAAACATGACAGATTACTTTACCTCAGTTCACTATCTACATAAAACATGACAGATTACTTTACCTGAGTTCACTATCTACATAAAACATGACAGCTTACTTTACCTGAGTTCACTATCTACATAAAACATGACAGATTACTTTACCTGAGTTCACTATCTACATAAAACATGAGATTACTTTACCTGAGTTCACTATCTACATAAAACATGACAGATTACTTTACCTGAGTTCACTATCTACATAAAACATGACAGATTACTTTACCTGAGTTCACTATCTACATAAAACATGACAGATTACTTTACATGAGTTCACTATCTACATAAAACATGACAGATTACTTTACCTGAGTTCACTATCTACATAAAACATGACAGATTACTTTACCCGAGTTCACTATCTACATAAAACATTACAGATTACTTTACCTGAGTTCACTATCTACATAAAACATTACAGATTACTTTACCTGAGTTCACTATCTACATAAAACATTACAGATTACTTTACCTGAGTTCACTATCTACATAAAACATGACAGATTACTTTACCTGAGTTCACTATCTACATAAAACATGACAGATTACTTTACATGAGTTCACTATCTACATAAAACATGAGATTACTTTACCTGAGTTCACTATCTACATAAAACATGACAGATTACTTTACCTGAGTTCACTATCTACATAAAACATTACAGATTACTTTACCTGAGTTCACTATCTACATAAAACATTACAGATTACTTTACCTGAGTTCACTATCTACATAAAACATTACAGATTACTTTACCTGAGTTCACTATCTACATAAAACATGACAGATTACTTTACCTGAGTTCACTATCTACATAAAACATTACAGATTACTTTACCTGAGTTCACTATCTACATAAAACATTACAGATTACTTTACCTGAGTTCACTATCTACATAAAACATTACAGATTACTTTACCTGAGTTCACTATCTACATAAAACATTACAGATTACTTTACCTGAGTTCACTATCTACATAAAACATTACAGATTACTTTACCTGAGTTCACTATCTACATAAAACATGACAGATTACTTTACCTGAGTTCACTATCTACATAAAACATGACAGATTACTTTACCTGAGTTCACCCCGGGTTGTTGGTGTTGCTCATCTTTATAGGTTTTTTTTGTGTTGTCCGACAAGTATTGTGTTGTGTTTTTGCTTTGTATTTTCTTCGTCTTGCGTAGCATATGTTGCCGGTTTCTCTGGATTGTACATTTTTTATTGCCCCTTCGGAATTCTCTAGCGTTTACTTACGATATAATTAGGCTTGGAATGCTTACAAGGTAATTATACATATACAGAAACTATAATATCAAAGAAGGAAATAATTGATACTTTCCATGAAAGATGAGGAATATGATCTTCCATCACAGAACTGGAATAAAGAATTACACAATTGTCCATACAAACAATGTTATATCGTGGTTGCTGTCAGATGTTCTACCGAGTCTCTGTAAAGCTTTGATCTTCTATTCTTATATCTGTCAAAATGGGTCCCTAGGGACATTTTGACATCAGCTGTTCAAGAAATGACATTAACCAATGTGAATTTTTTTTTAATCAAAAGACTAGTTGAAGACTTTAAATTCTAAATATCATAGTTTTTGTAGCAGAATTAAACATTTGATTTCTCTACTTTATATTCCACTATTCCACATGCACAACTAAAATCTAGAATTATGGAATTGATTCAGTGTTGCTTCTCAAAGAAGAACGAATAGGAACAAAGGTATCAGTATCTTGTTATTGGTAGATATCAGTCTTACTTTGTCAAAAAGCACTCAAAATCTAATGAAAAAAATATAAACAGGACGAGATTATCAAATGTTATATTTTTGGATTGACAACATAATTCATGTTTTCATGCTTCAACAGACGAGCGGTATTCCAATAGGTACCAATTATGCTACACTAGTCGCTTATTTGTTTCTACATGACTTGCTGCAAGGGCTTAAAGATAGAAAATTAGCTCAAACCTTTAATTGCAGCTTCCTCTATGTATGTTCTGTCACTGATGAATTCTCGATTGTGTGATTATCTCGTCAATCCAAATGAGCTTGGAGTAAAGGAGACTACTGACACTCAACAATTCTCCTCCTTACCTCGACCTTCATCTTGATATCGACAACAGACGAAGATTAAAATCAAAACTCTACAACAAACGTGATGACTTAACTTTTCCAATAGTCAACTTCCCTTTCATCAGCATCACCAGGGTATGGAATTTATATTTTACAACTTATACGTTATTCTAGGGTTTGTGCCCAGTGCAATGATTTTTGGGAGAAGGTTCAGCTGCTAACGCAAAAGCTACTAAAACAAGGCTACCTTGAGGTAATCGTCGTTATCACAATCTGGTTGACCTTCGATTAATATCTCAAATGACACATGGATCTTTTCCTTTGTACATAGATTTTTACTTTCTTCTATCAACGACAGGAATTTTACCAGACTTGAATACGAATAACACGCCCGGTGTCTAATCAGAATCATGAACGGCTAACACTTCATGAACACCTTCTTTTGTCCTTTTTCTTTTGGCCATTGTGTTGTCTGTCCATCTTCGATTAACGGATTCTGATTACCCCTTAGGTATCGACAAACTCTTCTTTCACCCGGGTGTTTGGTGGGGTTCGTATTGCCCACCTTTTTAGCTTTATTATGTAGTATTTGGTTGGGTTTTTTTTGTCTTCGTCCTGTGCCTTGTATGCCCAAATTTGCCAATGTCTCTTGATTATTCACCCTTGATTATCCCTTCGGTTTTCCCTAACGTTTATTTAACATCAAATATATGTATGAAGTTTACAAGAATCTATCTAGATTTGTCATTTCATGGTTTAATAGAAATAATAATTTATATATGATTTAGACTATCACTATTTCTAATTAATGGCTTTACATAACCTCTCGGTTTGTTTTGAAATCACCGTAAAAATAATATTTATCTATGACCGATTACGATCAGTAGGACAGCCAGCGTGACAGGAGAGCTCCAAAGTCAAGTCCCAGTCACGTGACTTTCGCTTCATTTTTGATGAAAAATTACGTTCAACCCTTCGCTTAAAATACGTCGGTTTACAATAAATATTTATGCTTGAAATCAATTAAAATATACGGAAGATGTCTATGGATAAATAGAAATTTATTGTATCACTTCAGTTTTTATTTATATTGTGCACACACATCGAATTTTGCTACTTGAAGTGGACTCAATTTCAAAACAAATGTCATGGTGGTTCTATTTAAAAGAGAAAATTTAATTAAAACAATATGATGGCTTTCTGTAACATACATTGCCTGAGGAAATCATCTAGGATCATTGTCATACAGACAACTAGTGACAATGTCTTGTGGGATGCAATTCTTCCACTTAGCCCTACACCAACCTTGATCGGATCGACCATTTGCCAAACATCGAAATTCATTGTCTTTCGGAACACATCGGTGGTGTTCCTTAACATCAACAATAAACGACACCTAAGCGTACATCCGAAAGAGTATATTTCATTTGGGAAATGGGTGTCTATGTCTTTTTTTAAATTTTCTTGTATTAATACCGTATTTTTCAGTTTAATTGAATTATTTGTATTGCAATATTGTTTTAGACATTGTGCATTTTGTAATTTAGACTGGGGAATTACTATTTATTATCACTTTAAATTTAAAAAAAAATCATCTATGACTATGATACTAGACTTGCACAGGGAATGTACAACAATTAATAATTTCAATTTAATTTAATTTCAATACAACAGGTACAAGATAAATAGAAAGAAATAAATGTGTGGAAAAAATAAAAGCATGTAAACAAAAATTAAGCGAATTGAAAAAATATGAAAATATTATAAAAAAAAAAACATGTAAAAAAATTAATAATTTTTTTAAAATCTAAAAAAAAAGGGAAACCTTGAGACACAAAGGGGCATAAAAATTGTATTCAGATATCTTAACCCTTCCTATTATATCAAGGCAAATTAAAAAAAAATCAGTGTTTAAACAAATATTTTTCTTGAAATTAGGAAATTTTATTATCTGAATGAAAGCTACCAAGTTTCATGTTTATCTCACAATGTAAATATCAATGTATTTGGAATATTCATGTGTTTGACACAACTACAAACTAGCTTTTATAACATATATGAGTGGTCAAGTTGTAACAATTCTTTCCCCTTGACATTCACAAAATGACCAGCATTTACAAAATGAGTACTTAGGTTGCAATAATTCTTTCTCCAGAACATTCACAAAATGACCAACATTTACAAATATGGGTACTTAGTTTGCAATAATTCTTTCTCCAGGACATTCACAAAATTACCAGCTTTTACAAATATGGATACTTAGATTGCAATAATTTTTCCACCATGACATTCACAAACAGAATGATTATAGCATTCACATAAAAGACAGACACAAAATGACTAGCATTCACATAAAAGACACATACAGAATAACTAGCATTCACATAAAAGAGCATATTGAATGACTACCATTCACATAATTTTAAGACACATACAGCATACTTGCATTCACATGAAAGGACAAACCAGAATTCCAAATTTCACTAAGTAAATTAAATGACTAGAATAGAATGAATATGTTTTCTGTTGGCAAAATAACCAAGTATTGGTTAATATTGTTTAAAATTGAAGTTAAAAAAAATTATTTTATTTGTTCCAATGACTGGAAAAAAGTTAATAAATGGGCACATTTTGAAAAATTCTTTTCTGTAAAAGAAAATTTATAAATTTCGGCATTAATATTCATAGATAAAAGATAATTATATTTCTCATAAACAACAGGCAACATAAGTACCTTTTCATCTAAAAAAAAAGCATGAATAACAAATTCAACAATATGTTGGAGTGTATACAGGTCTAAATGTCTGTAGAAACTTGTTCAACAACTTGGTTCTGGTTCAATATATCTATAAGAAATTGAAAAGTTTGAGATCTTGTTTCAGCTCCACTTTCTGACCTAGAAAATGTGTTACAACTGTTATAACAATATGTACCACAATATAATTTATCTTCTGAGCCAAATTCTTTACAGAAATTTAATTCATTCTTGAAATGTTTAAGATAAGTCCTGGTTTTCAATTGAAATTGAAATAAACCTTTTGACTTTCAGATGAAGTTTCACAAATTACACAAATTACACAATCAAAAAGTTCTTTTCTGAATGACTTTATTATAATTTATGACACAAGGTGTCTTGAAAACTCATGGCATTTGTTTGATGATGTACTATAAAAATAATTGGAATGCTGGTCCATTTTTTTTACTTCATGGATATTTTAGAAGAAAAAAACCATATATATATATATATATTGATTTTCAAACCTGTATGAATATATATATAAGACTTATCATATATTTTTATTTTTATTTATTCAAATATTCAACCAATAAACATCACAGGAAACTTTGCATTTATACTCATAGAATCTGAAACTAACAGAAAATAAACATCCATTTTATTTAATAGAATCTGTAACTTTGCCCCTTTGGTATCTTCAGACTCTTGTTAAAAAAAAAATAAACATCCCGTGTCCAGTCTGTATATATATATATCTATCTACAATGATCTAAAACTAACTAAAACTGGAGGTTGTCAATACCATTGGCACTGAAAAGTAGCATGTACACACATCAATAAGTATTTCAGGAAAACAGACTGAAAATGAAAAAAAAGGGGGGGGGGGGGTGGGGTTGGGGGGGGGGGTGTAAATGCTTGACATGAACTAAATATGTAGCCTTATGCTATGCCATGTTGATCTAGAGTGAATTTAACATAATCTTTCACCATTCTCTGCATGACAAGATCATACATTATAATGCAGTCCTTTTTATTTCTAAAATGTATTTATTAATTATGTCAATATTTTGACATGTCCATAAATGCCATGGAACGAGTCAACGAAAATGAAAGATTTGTTGTTAAAAATGGAATAAAATGACTTTATATATGTGTGACTATGATTGGTCAAGTGGTTCTTTCGTGTTTAAACAGAAACAGTCACATTTACATCTTAATAGATCGATCAATCTATGAAAAAAACCAGAAATATTTGGTTAGAATCTCGAAATATAGTGCTTCTTGTTTACATCCAAATATGGAATTCTAGTGACGAATGATGGGGAAATATGCAAATAATCCATACTCTAATACGTGTTTCTAGCTATTTTTACCAAATTTATTAATAAACAGCCAATGGGATGCAATTGTTCCACTTAGTTAAAGAGTCTATTTTTAGCGCCATTTTTTTTTTACAACATTTCATCAGCAGCGGTATCCCGAGTTCCAACGTTGATTTCAAGCAAACGATATCATAAATACACGTATTCACGCGTCAGTCACGTTACAATTTTATTTAAAAAATGGATTCAATAAAAATGAATACTTCTTTCAGTTTTATTTATGAAGATATTAAGTAAAAACACATGGGGTGTCGACGTAAACAATGCATGGCCGCTCACTTGTAAAGAGTCATGGTCTAAAAAAAAATAGAGTTACGTCCCTTGATTTCGGGATTTGACTTTGCATTGTTGGAGGTACGTGGCTTCCCGACTGGATCACCGTAAAAATAATATTTATCTATGACCGATTACGTCATAGATGGACGTGGTCTGTGCATGCTTTATAAGCGGCTGTTCCATGACACTCCCTTGTAAAAGGTACACAATGATAAGTATGCAATACACAAAATAACTAAGCATTCGTGTATTGGAAATCGGCTCAGGCGATATAGAAAACAGACAGGGAATATAAACCCACATCCCTTGGGAAGATCCCGAATAACATATATAGGGTCTAACACCGGGAGAGGTGCAATATAGTAAATTCTGTGACACCCGAGGGTAAGATTTAAATCGCATCGGACGAGGCTTGTCCGAGTCCAATACGATTTAAATCTTACCCGAGGGTGTCACAGATTTTACTATCTTGCATCTTTTACGGTGTTTGACTCTTTTTCTCGCCCCTTTCTACCGTGTCAATGTTTGTTTACTTGTTGTGTAGTTTGGTGCATTAATTTGCGAACCGTATCACAGCCACAGGACCAAAATGCCACGTAATAAAATAAAACAAGATGTTCATTTTACAACTTTAAAGAGGTTCAAAATAATATGCGAGCTTTATGCTATAAAATGTGTACTTAGGATTTTTTAACAAACATGGTTGAACATACCATCGAAGAAAAAAAATTTCTACACTTTGTAAACACCGGTTTCCGTGTAACACACTAACACACTCAATTAATGAAGATCTTCTTAACATAAAGCACAAAGGTGATCCTGAAGTCTCGTACCCTCTCTCGTACGTCAGATTCTACAATAACAAAATCTTGCACCTTTTACGATGTTTGCCTATTTTTCTCATCTCTTTCAATATTTGTTTACGTTGGAAAAATATAGAGTACTCTCCCTTGTTAGGTAACTAACGTAAATAAAAACAATTACCTCCCTTTGACCAACGTCAAATAAATTTTTTTACAGGCATTTATCGCTGTTGTAGTAGCATTTATAATATATTTATAAATAAAATACATTGTATTTTATTGTGAAATACATTTAAAATACTGTCAAGACAATATAAATCGACAATTTAATTCAACAATGGAAAACAATTTTGCGGGAAAAACGGCGTGTAGCTTGTCTTACCCTGGAGCCGGGGTAAGATAGAAAAATCTTTTTCACCTAAACTAACGGACTACTTTATCCAAGGGGTGAGAAATAGTATTCTTGCATATCCCTGGGCCTAAAAAATCACACAAATTAAAATTCCGCGAAATGTTGTTGACGATCTTGGCACGTAAACAACATGACGTCATATGAAGACTTCCAGTTTAGAACATAAAGATCCTGACGTTTTTTTTTTTGGCTTCGTGTACGCCTCCTTGTCGAAGTGGAATTTGTAGTATTTTCCCTTTCTTTTGAATTGATGTTCATGAATGACAACATTTAGTAATCTCAAAACATAATTGTCATCGGCATGAAACACCTTTTCGGTTGTCATTTCAAACATCTTTGGAAAAAAACGGAATGTTATTGTAACATTTCAGTCGGGTCAATTAACGGAACAGCCAAACACACTGGATGACATAGGCTGCTTCGATTTGAAAATGTTCCGTAATTGTTCTATTAGAATCGAAATAATTACCGGTAGCCATATATTTCTTAAATTGAACATAAAAAAAATGTCAGAGTTCATATCAGTCATGCATCTAGAAAAAAAAGTGTTGATTTGAAAAATTGATTTTGAAAAAAATGTTTTATGCAGATTTATAGACGTCAAACAGACTGTAAATGTAAATTATTTTGTTCTTTTATGAATATAAGCTATGAATAATAGGTATGTGCTTTATTTGAGGAAATGGAATCGTGAAATGGCAGCACAGCATGGTTTGTTGGTTCTTTACTACATTTGTATTTTCTAAAGCCAATCTGCTGCCGAATTAACTCATAACAAATGCGATAAAATAGTATGTCCAGAAGCACGTTTTCATGTGTATACATTGATTTAAATCACGTTTCTGGGTTTATATCATTCGAAAGATGTCTTTTGCATAATGTCGAATTTGTGAAAAAATATATTTATATATTGTTTTTAACTATATGAAATTATATTATAAATCGTTAAATTTACGCAGTGCAGAGGATTCCTCCTCCCTTCTGAAATTATTAGACTGCATTCCAATTTTACCAAATGTTACTGTCATGAGTCATCTCATTCAACTTTAGCTAATGTTAGTGTTTTTTTGGCATGTACATAATTGTTCTTGGTTCTATTTTTTTTTGTGTAATATAAAATGAACATAAAACTGAAATCCGAACACCTCAGATAATGTAGGCCTTGCATAAATCTTTATTTCTCATAACCAATTTACAGAGGTAATTTAGCCAATCACTATCCAATTTTATTGGTTCCGTAAAAATTGTCACGATCAAGCGTCATCACATGAGCTTGGGTCAAAAAGTTGTAATACGACTACGTAAAACAAAATACCACACCATCAAAACAGTTCTAAAAATACATTGGGAAAATGGTGGAAACATATTACATCACGGTTGTTTCGAATCATTTCCATTCCGTCAAAATCTTGTTATTTTCGTGCGCCAGATCACGTGATTTCGATGGACTAATCGGCATTGAACTTCCGGTGTCAATGTACACAACAAAAACTCCAATCGATTTCGATTTGTGCCGTTTTAACGTTCGATCCTCAACTTAAAAAAATCTTAACATTTTCTGTAAAAGACAGATATCAATTAAATTATTTTATTTGTATCAAAGACTTCAATGCAGAGACAATTACTTCTTTAAAATTAAATTTGTTTTCTTTCTTTATTTGCGGCTGTCAGCATCATGAAAGGAAAACGATCTGCCTTTATGTATATATTTCTGATATCAGACAGATAGTGGGGTACCGAACACCAGTATTTATTCAGCCGTTTCCCTGGCGTCTCCACATTACAATTACTTATAATCTACCGCTTCTACGACTATGATATGCTGACGTTGTCACAGTAATAGCGTAAACACCGGAAGTCGCCTGCCGATTAGTTCAGACGTCAAGACAAAAGACGGAACGTGGTCGGAATTGACATGATTCAAAACAACCACCGTAGAGTCAGGCGTCATTCAAAGCTCTCCAAATCACTTGAATTCATGTACACTGATCTAAATATAGATATATATATAAATCATATAAAATAATCATTTTTATAGTATTTAAATATATTTCTTCAATTAAATATAGACGAAGAGACGTGATAAGAAATAGGTGCAGATAAACGTTTTTGGAAAGACAATATTTGTAAAAATCCATTTTTATATTGGCTCAACTATCATGAAATATCTCTGATCGTTTGGTAATAAATTGCCAATTTCTCCATGACATGATTGTCATAGGAATGCGTGTTTCGAAATGAGGCCGAAATCGTGAATATTTCTTATCGGTTTTCAAGGTTCCTCAAATTGTTTTAGTGTCAGTGGTCTGTTGTAATAAAGTTGGAAGGTAAGATATTATGATAACGCTCATTATTGGTGTATATGTTTTTTGCAGGTATTCAAAAGTTAATATTGTGTGTTACATTTTCAAATAATGCGACACTAACTGTATTTCTATGGCAACTTGTTAGAAGTGGTTTTTGGTGGCTGTTGGCAAGTCAACATTTTCCTACCATATCCACAATTTCCTTCTTTACTTCAATTAATCAATGTTATTAATCCATAGACACAATCCAGTGTTAAATTTGTACCTATATGTTTATTTATTGTTTGTTAACTTGTACATGTCTAATGATGGTCAACAACAATCAATCAATCGTTTATTATCGCTTCCAACATATTTTATCAACAGCACCATGATGGCTCAGGGATAATATTTTGCATTCATTATCATTTTCCTTTTTTTCCTTTTGTATTCTTCCAATTAAGGACATAAATAGTAACTATTTCCATGTTAATCTGAGGTGAATTAGGTCTATTTTTCTACATTAGACACAAGGAGATATATGCTGGTTGACTGTTATTTTTCTTAGATAACATAACAATCATCATAGTTGCTTGGTGATTATTGCAGTAGAACACACCTTCTATTCTGTATAACATGGAAAACTTATCTACAAAACAACAACAAAACCCTGGTAAATCAGCTTCCATTGAAGTACAGAAACAGTGGTCATTATGTTGTTTTTAGTCATGTGTGTGTATTTGTTTGGTATTTTTGACGTTTGACGTTTGTATTACTATCACTGGGTCGATACCTCTGCTTGTAGACTAATAGGCCCAGGGATATCATCTGACCAGCTGTCAGTGCTTAGTTATATATCTCTTTTATTGAAATTTACAGTTTCTCAATAATGTCATTTTTATTCAAACTAATGTTCTCCCTCAGGCATAGCGTGGTGACCTTAGCCGACCTTTGCTATCTTGTTCTCCATCATGCATAGCGTGGTGACCTTAGTCGACCTTTGCTATCCTGTTCTCCATCATGCATAGCGTGGTGACATTAGCCGACCTTTGCTATCCTGTTCTCCATCATGCATAGCGTGGTGACCTTATCCGACCTTTGTTATCCTGTTCTCCATCATGCATAACGTGGTGACCTTAGCCGACCTTTGTTATCCCGTTCTCCATCATGCATAGCGTTGTGACCTTATTCGACCTTTGTTATCCTGTTCTCCATCATGCATAGCGTGGTGACCTTAGCCGACCTTTGTTCCCCTGTTCTCCATCATGCATAGCGTGGTGACCTTAGCCGACCTTTGTTATCCTGTAGAACTATTAATATAATTGACCACAGATGCAGCTTCGTCCGCATCATTTTTAGACTTATGCCTCGAATTTGACGACAGTGGTCAACTCAGTACTAAAATTTATGATAAACGGGATGATTTCAATTTTAAAATCATAAATTTTCCAAATATGTGCAGCAATATACCAGCTTCTCCTGCATATGGTGTTTACATCTCGCAATTGATTCGTTATGCAATGGCCAGTAGCAATTATTCTGATTTCTTGAAACGTCATCTTTATCTGAGAAATAGGCTACTGGGCCAGGGCTATAAAAAGATTCGCCTTATTCGATCTCTTACAAAGTTTATATTCCGATACCAAGATCTTGTCGAAATATATTCTGTCTCTGCAGAGACGATAATAAACAATGGATTTTCATAAAGTAAATATGGAAAATGTATAAAGATAAGGATTAAGTAATCATGGTTTAGACATGACGTCATTCAACATCTCATTTGAAATCAAATTGTGTAACAAGATGACCGTTTAGTTAAACCGTTCTGCAGAGACGATAATAAACGATGGATTTTCATAAAGTACTGCGTTGACTACTATTATACCTAATTTGTCCCAGTATTGTTAAAAATGCTGTTATAGTGACAACCGGAACCTTTTAACCGTAATGGAAGCGGGAGGTTTGGCGCCGTAAAATCTTATTCAACCCACCATTTCTTTGGAAATGCCTGTACCAAATCAGGGCCATTGCGGTTTTCCCAGTTTTCGGTTGTTGACTGATTTTATCTGTTTGTTGACTTATGAGTTTTGCCTTTCCCTTTGGAAGATTGCTCGGTGTTCAGTAATTTTGTTATTACCCTTATTTGCTGCCTTTTATCCAGAAAACGGTGTGTGCTGGTGCAAATCTGAGTCTGTGATCACACCACATACAATAAAATTCCCATTGAAGACTATGTTGACCTTTACTGTCTGTATTTTTGCTTGCCTCTGGTGATACGCTGCTGTCTTATTTGGGTTTACCAGACATCTACTTTTATTGATATGCAAATAATATTTCCAGCACATTTGGGCCTCTTGTTATGAAATGGGCTGAACCATAATGTCAATTAACAATCTCAACCCGACCTGTATACTAAGAATCATGTACTTTAAATTTAAGAAAGAATATTATTTATGTTATCACATCGGATGAAGGTTCACATGGCTCGGTCCAACAAAGCTGTTCAGCGCGTCCCTACGTGATGCATAGCTATAGGGTGACCACTCGATGAGGGGGTTTCATGTTATAATTCGGAAAACGTAAAAAGAAAAAAGGAAAGTGAATCCTATATGAAAAAAAAGTATACTTATCATAAACCTACAGGCCTATAACTATTATGTATTATTTGATTTAAGATAATGACCATCATATATTTATCACGTCGGGTACAATACTTTGACAATAGTTATAATGAATGACAATTTTCTGAGTGAGTGAGTGTTGTTTAATGCCAACTCAGCCATTTATCAGCTGTATCATGGCGAGAGCGAGTTAATTGTCAATCAGATGATGATAAGGTACGTTTTGCACTAGACCAACACTTTTTTTTTATAGTACTAGTTCACTGAAACAACAGTCCGCGGATAGACATGTCTCCCCACTCGGACACATTATTCTGATTCCGAGCCAACCAGTCTTTGCTCTTTCTCATTAATGTTGCGTTCTTAGCGGAGAAGCAACAAATACCAATTGTATAGTCTTTGGTTTGACCCGATCGGGACTCGAACCCACGATCTACTGCATTCGAAGCGAGCATGCTAACCATTACACCACCGATGAGGTTATTCTATAAATTTAGGAAGTATTAGTACTTATGTTATCACATCGGATGAATGTTTACAGGACTCATCCCATAAAGCTACCCAGCGTGCCCCCACGTGGTGGATAGGTTGACCTCTCGAAGAGGGGGGTCAGGATATTATACCGAAAGCTTGAAAAAGAAAAAGGAAAAAGAAAAATTAATCCTATATTGAAAACAAGTATAATTATCCTGAACCTAGATATATTGTCTTTATTTGTACATTTGATTTAAGATAATGACCATCAGATATGTATCACGTGGGTAGAACTATTAATAGACCAATTACTTTGTGTTCTTCTATTGGTTTATTACTTGATAGACAGGAATTAGTTTTATTGAAATTGTTGCTACCTAAAAAGGTCATAGCTTCTTTATACTTTGGTTGCTATTTTTTTTTTAGCATTCTTTTATAACAACGACCAGGACGCTGTAATTAACGGTGTTTTATAGGTACAGTGGTCGCCAAAAGGAATTATTAATGGTTATCCCCAAAGGTTTGGTTTCAATTAGCTTTTTCTTTAAATATTTTATCTTTAGAAACGGTAGGAATAATCGAACATAATTCTGAAAGATAATTAATTATCAGAGGACCATTTAATTAGCGATTGCTAGCGACAGACGTCGTAGTTTCAGCACATTAAATCATTAGTTGCATTTATTCTCGTTCTATTTATAGTAATTGTAGACATGTTGATCAAGTGTTCGTCATCGGATTTATTTATAAACACTAATACACTAAGAAATATCACAATCAAGTTTGAATCAAATTTGGCCAGTGGTTTCAGATAAAAAAAAATGTCATTATATGTCTCCAACGATGAGACTACTTCCATATCACAAACCCATGGTTTCTTTTTAAGCATATTTTTCAACTACCGAACCCAAAAATAATTTAAAAAAATATTGAGCATTTGTCCTTGTGTTGCTTCCCTTTTATGTGAAAAACTATGTTAGCGCAAATCTGGGGTCACACTACATACAAATGATTTCAGGAGAACTACAATAGAATCCTAAAGGCTCTAAATAAGTAAATATATTAAAGACCGTATATTGACCTTTAATGTCTATATTTTTGTTTACTTTTGTTGCTAGGTTACTGTCGTATTGAGGTTTACTCTACATGTACTCTTACTCATATGTAAACAACATGTGCGACACCCTTGGATCTCTCGTTATTGCATGGGTAGGCCATGCTGTCCATTCACAGTTACATACTGACTTCTATACCAAGAATCTGTTTCTATTAATTTCAGAAGGATCCGTCATTTGCTCAATCTCTTAGTGGGTAACGTGCTTTGGAGAGTGCAATGCTCCCTTCGCTTGAAGAAATCATTTTGTATATTTCGAAAAAGAATGGGTGCACTGTACATATCCGCTACACAAACTTAAATGTTTTGTCCCAACCCAGTTCTCCATACTTTTTTCACCGGCAGTTAAGAGTTGTTTCCCTTATTGTCCCTTCCTCCCTCGTATCTGTATATTTGTTTATATTGTACGAATTACTGCCTTTCTTATTTATTACGTAGAAAACTTTTTTTTATTATTGCATCACTAAATATACCGTAGTATTTCGAATATCATGACCAGATATTCTATAATCATTGTAATCTAGTCATTATCAATATTTCTAATATCCTTGGTCAACTCAGGTTGTCTCTACCTCTCATGACAACTAATGGCACTTATAATACATCAACAGGATTATCGTTAATCCTTTAATCCTTTATTGGAGGGTATTATTATACTATCAGTTAACGTAGGTCATCGACAGAAGAGAAAATATAGACAATACACGTTCATTGTCGGCAAATATAAAATTTTGCTGTACGAGCTTTAGAAACAGGAATAAAGGCGAACCGCTACAACTAGATTTGTTTATTTCCCGACAATGCTTATATATTGTGTTAATACAACAACGTCTTGTATGCAAAAAAACCTGTTAAATTTACACACTAAAAGACAAAAACATTGGACATTTAGAATTTTCCTGTTGTGAGTCTACAGCGCGGACTTTGTTGTACAAATGTATATTGCGCTTCACTCTACATAAGACACATTGTACTAGAAGAGTTAAAAGTCTAACATACATAAAGCAAAGGTGTAGGCATAGACGACCTAAGCTGATTTTGGCTCCCCCCAAGACTTATTATTTGGCTTTGCAATGTTTTGGTATTGAGCGTACCTGAACGTCAGATTTCAGATGCATTGAATGCTACTATTGGTCCCCCTCCATAGTGGCCAGCCGCTTATAAGACCAATTTTTCATGAAAGAAGACTTGGTATCATAAGAGGGAGAATACGTTACTTGGCAAATTAGCTACAGTCAATACCAAAAACACAATAGTCAACACATATGTGTCTTCGCAATATAAGGAAATCGACTCACTAACATTTTGGATTTTATGATTTATGGAGCCACATTATTAAGCGAATGTCACGCAAACTCGCAAAGATCTTCTACGATTTTCAAGACCAAAGTACTCCCTATACAGACGTGATAAGATATCATGATTGTGGGAGCAATAGACACACTACAACAATGCACTACGGCCTTTCTATGAAGTTCAACGGTTGGGAGAGACCATTAATATTTACAACATCCCCTTCAAAGCAACATAATACTATTATAATAAACTCTTCACTATGAAAAGAAAGTTTAGTCAGTGATGGTCAGCATTTCTACCACTAACAGCAACACAAACAATCACCTCTGACCTCAAATCATTAAACATTAAAAACACCACCACATATGATATATACAAGGATTTCTTCTGTGGAAAATCGTGTTCGTGTCGTTTAACAGTAACACGACGAGTGTCACTAGTGGAGCATGAACTGCTTACCTTTTCGGATGAGCTTACCCCGATTTTTAGTGGGGTTCATATTTCTCGATCCTTAGTTTTCTGTGTAGTCTTTATGGATCATTGTTTGTCCTTTTATCCTTTTTCTATTGACCGTTGTATTGTACGACATCTTTTTCTATTGACCGTTGTATTGTACGACATCTTTTTCTATTGACCGTTGTATTGTACGACATCTTTTTCTATTGACCGTTGTATTGTACGACATCTTTTTCTATTGACCGTTGTATTGTACGACATCTTTTTCTATTGACCGTTGTATTGTACGACATCTTTTTCTATTGACCGTTGTATTGTACGACATCTTTTTCTATTGACCGTTGTATTGTACGACATCTTTTTCTATTGACCGTTGTATTGTACGACATCTTTTTCTATTGACCGTTGTATTGTACGACATCTTTTTCTATTGACCGTTGTATTGTACGACATCTTTTTCTATTGACCGTTGTATTGTACGACATCTTTTTCTATTGACCGTTGTATTGTACGACATCTTTTTCTATTGACCGTTGTATTGTACGACATCTTTTTCTATTGACCGTTGTATTGTACGACATCTTTTTCTATTGACCGTTGTATTGTACGACATCTTTTTCTATTGACCGTTGTATTGTACGACATCTTTTTCTATTGACCGTTGTATTGTACGACATCTTTTTCTATTGACCGTTGTATTGTATGACATCTGATTACTCCTTTGATATCTTCAAACTTTCCTTAATAAAATGCAATGCAATGGAAGGAGTGACCGATCGGGAGAACAGGTATAGGAGGAAGAACTGAAAGAAAGACGAATCCTACATTGTAAAACTGTATAATTACTGTACAAATAGATATATTTAACTATTATGTAGTATTTAATTTAAAGAGGTATTAGCTACGACTTTGACCAAAAAAATTATGTTTTGGAAATTGGTAAATAACTTTAAAATGATGAAATAAAGGTAAATACAGTCAAACCTGTCTATATACAATTGACCTTACAGTGTGACAGGTAAAAACGAATAATTTGTATTTTGTCGCTTATTAACTGCAAATTTGCATGGTTCTTTGTCCGTAATTAACGCCCACAAAAAGCAGATTCACAGAAATTAAGAAATAAGTGCATTGTTGTACTGATTTAATGACGATTCGGCAAACTTCGTAAACAATGCCGATAATTAATAAGATGGCGTCCATTTCTTGATCGATCTCAAAACACGAGCAGTTGCACCTTTTTTCCACGATGCGCGTACATTTCATAACATTTATAAGTTACAGAAACACGTTTTATTAAGGCATCAATCATATCTGATAGTTTTTATGGGTAACAAAATTTACGATTTTGGCAGATAATGCCCCTTTAAGATAATGGCCATCATATATTTATCACGTGGGTAGAACTATTATTATAATTGACCATTTACTCTGTGTTATTATATTGGCTTCTATGTTCATTACATCTAAATATTGGAGAAATCAAACATGATCGTGAGGTATATTTAGGATGACAAGAATTATGAAATGAGATATTCCCAAATGACTTGGACGCAGATTTCTGCCTTAAACCCAGTTCATTAAACGTTATAACAAGGACTGATTGCACATGGGTATCTATCATATTTTATATTTATTGCCCGCCTTTTGACATTAGAATCTCAATCTAAAATAATATTTCTTCAATCAATTAAGAAATCATAAAAAAATGTTATCAGTAACTGTATGGATGTTACTTAAAGCATGAACAGGCAAGTACTTTTTAATTAAGATGTTTTTCTCCTCAATATATACATTATGTCATATTTCTTATCACATTTTGTAATTAATTAATATATATTATTGTCATTCAATAAGAACAATTAGGTGAATAAGAATATTACATAACTATGATGTATGAAATCATAAAACGAATTCCTGTTTTACTCGAACAGTAATGTTCTCAGAAATGAAATGGATTGTTGCTCAATATTTAGTTTTCACCGAAATATTTGAATTCCAACTTTGTTTAATATACTGGAATACTCCCGGACCTATTACTTATTTGGAAAAGTACCTAGCAATCGTACGTTTCTGGAAACTAAAGATCAATAGCTGTGACATGGAACAATTGGATTTCAAAATATTTCAAATCCAACTTTGGTAAATTTCTTGGAAGACTTTCAGATCTATTATGTGGTGCAACTGAAATGTTTGAATTCCAACTTTCATAGATTTACTGGTATAATCTTGGACGTATCAACCGTAAACGAGAAGAACATACATGTGACATGGAATAATTGGATTAAATAAAATATTTGAATTGATTACCTTCCTGAAAAACTCCCATACCACTTAGTTTTAGAATATTATAATTCCAACTTTGGTAAATTCTATTATTGTTTGGAAAAGTACGTAGCGGGTGTATATTTCTAGAGCCAGAAAAAAATAGTTGTGACATGATACCATTGGATTTTAAAATATTAGTAAATTTATTGGAAGACTCTCCTCAAGCAAATCATTTTTCGGGGAAAGTGCCTAGCAACAGTAAATTTCTTTAGCAATGGATGTGATAGGGAACAATTGGATCTCAAAATATTTGGTAAATGTCATGCAATGTTGCTATTATTTTGTGTATGGATTCAACATCATTTCCAATTTTTTTTAATTTCCACTTTCTTTTCTGAAACAGTGCTTTGGGCTAGATGTACCCTATGTGTCTTCTAGTATTGGACCAATGATATAATATTAAGCGCTTCTTTTCAGGAGTTTATGCATGTGTAAACGGTGCCGATGCACTCACAAGCTGAATAAATGTCCGAAGGACGTCAATGTAAAGTGTATGAGTGCATCGGCACCGTTTACACATGCATGAATTCCTGAAAAGAGCCGTTTAATACTTATAATTCTTCAATGCAATAATGAACATAAAAAATGTATTCTTGCACATCCCTGATCTAAAATTCGCACAAATTAAAATTCCGCGAAATGTTATTGACGACTTTGCCACATTAACAACATCACATCATATGGTCGTGACATCTGCTCGGCCATGCAATAAAGTCGTCTCTTGTTTTGATTTCTCGCGCAGCACGAGACCGATGACGTCATTCTGTATATTCATAGCGTACATAAACACAGAGGGAATTCTTTTAAACTTCAAAATTACAAGATGAGATTAAAACGGATCAGATTGAATTGAATAAATTCCATGCAAGTAAAAAAGATCCTTTTCACTAATGTCTTTTTCCCCTGATCATTATACTTGTTAAATATGTTTTAAGCGATGGTATTTCCCAAGCATTTTTACCTTTCCGGTTTGTTGATGTAATCGTCATCACAGATCATGACCTTTTCTGGAATGTAGGCCAAGCAAATTGTATTTTAAAATACTTTGAAAATATGATGATTGATCATTCAGATTCCACCATTTTCTAGAAAATGGCTGAATTTACCGAGAAAATACATACAAGTGCTTTCTATAAGTCACAAAATGGCAGATTATTTTGCATTTCCATTGCTGCTTTAATAACAAATATACCCCTTCTTAATTTAACAGCAATAATCAAAATTGATAGCATAAATTGAACAGAGAATTAAATTAAACCAGACAGAAAAATGAGATTATCTGGGGGAAAAAACCTGTCATTATTACAAATAACATCAACAAAACTGTATTGTTACCACTCTGTAATAATAAATGTGATTGAAATAAACAGAAATCAGTCATTAATTGTTTTACAAAAATATGGCAGTATGTAGTCAGTCTGATATATTGCATTGACAAAAACAAAAACACCAAATTCACTGGATTAAATATTTTATTATATGGGTAAGCAATTTCAATGTTTGCATCAAATAATTAATTTCTAATACTTCAATTTCAAACTATTTAAAAAAAAACATCTTTTGAAATTTTTCAGACAAAACAATTACACAGAAAAAGCTAAAACACTATACTTTCTTAATCTAGTTTACTTTTTAAGTTTGGTTGGCCTATGACAAAATCATGTGACTTATTTACCACTGACCGGCCTTGTCTGACGTAATACGACGCCATTTGGAAAAAGGGTAGTAAACAAATATGGGTCAGTGTGTCATTATTTCGATCTTTTTTCCATGGAACTTTACACATGTGAGCAAGAATAAATGAGGAACATAATTAAAAAGAAAAATATGTTTACTTTTCAAACATGAAAAAATTAATCAAACATTATCCAATGACTGGCCGACACGGGGATACAATGTAGCTCTGAAAACGAATAATGGAAATCTTTTTCATAGAATAGAATTTCAAATAATTAGCCTATTATATTTGACATATATAACTTTAAAAGGTATGAATTTGTTAAGGTGTGAAAACACTTATCATACAGACCAAAGTGTATGTCATTATTACTTTTAGAGTATCAGGAGAAAACACTTATCATACAGACTAACGTGTATGTCATTATTACTTTTAGAGTATCAGGAGAAAACACTTATCATACAGACCAAAGTGTATGTCATTATTACTTTTAGAGTATCAGGAGAAAACACTTATCATACAGACTAAAGTGTATGTCATTATTACTTTTAGAGTATCAGAAGAAAACACTTATCATACAGACCAAAGTGTATGTCATTATTACTTTTAGAGTATCAGGAGAAAACACTTATCATACAGACCAAAGTGTATGTCATTATTACTTTTAGAGTATCAGGAGAAAACACTTATCATACAGACCAAAGTGTATGTCATTATTACTTTTAGAGTATCAGAAGAAAACACTTATCATACAGACCAAAGTGTATGTCATTATTACTTTTAGAGTATCAGAAGAAAACACTTATCATACAGACTAACGTGTATGTCATTATTACTTTTAGAGTATCAGAAGAAAACACTTATCATACAGACCAAAGTGTATGTCATTATTACTTTTAGAGTATCAGGAGAAAACACTTATCATACAGACCAAAGTGTATGTCATTATTACTTTTAGAGTATCAGGAGAAAACACTTATCATACAGACCAAAGTGTATGTCATTATTACTTTTAGAGTATCAGAAGAAAACACTTATCATACAGACCAAAGTGTATGTCATTATTACTTTTAGAGTATCAGGAGAAAACACTTATCATACAGACCAAAGTGTATGTCATTATTACTTTTAGAGTATCAGGAGAAAACACTTATCATACAGACCAAAGTGTATGTCATTATTACTTTTAGAGTATCAGGAGAAAACACTTATCATACAGACCAAAGTGTATGTCATTATTACTTTTAGAGTATCAGAAGAAAACACTTATCATACAGACCAAAGTGTATGTCATTATTACTTTTAGAGTATCAGAAGAAAACACTTATCATACAGAACAAAGTGTATGTCATTATTACTTTTAGAGTATCAGAAGAAAACACTTATCATACAGACCAAAGTGTATGTCATTATTACTTTTAGAGTATCAGGAGAAAACACTTATCATACAGACCAAAGTGTATGTCATTATTACTTTTAGAGTATCAGAAGAAAACACTTATCATACAGACCAAAGTGTATGTCATTATTACTTTTAGAGTATCAGAAGAAAACACTTATCATACAGACTAACGTGTATGTCATTATTTTTTTTAGAGTATCAGGAGAAAACACTTATCATACAGACCAAAGTGTATGTCATTATTACTTTTAGAGTATCAGAAGAAAACACTTATCATACAGACCAAAGTGTATGTCATTATTACTTTTAGAGTATCAGAAGAAAACACTTATCATACAGACTAACGTGTATGTCATTATTACTTTTAGAGTATCAGGAGAAAACTCTTATCATACAGACCAAAGTGTATGTCATTATTACTTTTAGAGTATCAGAAGAAAACACTTATCATACAGACCAAAGTGTATGTCATTATTACTTTTAGAGTATCAGAAGAAAACACTTATCATACAGACTAAAGTGTATGTCATTATTACTTTTAGAGTATCAGGAGAAAACACTTATCATACAGACCAAAGTGTATGTCATTATTACTTTTAGAGTATCAGGAGAAAACACTTATCATACAGACCAAAGTGTATGTCATTATTACTTTTAGAGTATCAGGAGAAAACACTTATCATACAGACTAACGTGTATGTCATTATTACTTTTAGAGTATCAGGAGAAAACACTTATCATACAGACCAAAGTGTATGTCATTATTACTTTTAGAGTATCAGAAGAAAACACTTATCATACAGACCAAAGTGTATGTCATTATTACTTTTAGAGTATCAGAAGAAAACACTTATCATACAGACCAAAGTGTATGTCATTATTACTTTTAGAGTATCAGGAGAAAACACTTATCATACAGACCAAAGTGTATGTCATTATTACTTTTAGAGTATCAGAAGAAAACACTTATCATACAGACTAACGTGTATGTCATTATTACTTTTAGAGTATCAGGAGAAAACACTTATCATACAGACCAAAGTGTATGTCATTATTACTTTTAGAGTATCAGAAGAAAACACTTATCATACAAACTAAAGTGTATGTCATTATTACTTTTAGAGTATCAGAAGTAAACACTTATCATACAGACCAAAGTGTATGTCATTATTACTTTTAGAGTATCAGAAGAAAACACTTATCATACAGACCAAAGTGTATGTCATTATTACTTTTAGAGTATCAGAAGAAAACACTTATCATACAGACCAAAGTGTATGTCATTATTACTTTTAGAGTATCAGAAGAAAACACTTATCATACAGACCAAAGTGTATGTCATTATTACTTTTAGAGTATCAGGAGAAAACACTTATCATACAGACCAAAGTGTATGTCATTATTACTTTTAGAGTATCAGGAGAAAACACTTATCATACAGACCAAAGTGTATGTCATTATTACTTTTAGAGTATCAGGAGAAAACACTTATCATACAGACCAAAGTGTATGTCATTATTACTTTTAGAGTATCAGAAGAAAACACTTATCATACAGACCAAAGTGTATGTCATTATTACTTTTAGAGTATCAGAAGAAAACACTTATCATACAGACTAACGTGTATGTCATTATTACTTTTAGAGTATCAGGAGAAAACACTTATCATACAGACCAAAGTGTATGTCATTATTACTTTTAGAGTATTAGAAGAAAACACTTATCATACAGACCAAAGTGTATGTCATTATTACTTTTAGAGTATCAGAAGAAAACACTTATCATACAGACCAAAGTGTATGTCATTATTACTTTTAGAGTATCAGGAGAAAACACTTATCATACAGACCAAAGTGTATGTCATTATTACTTTTAGAGTATCAGGAGAAAACACTTATCATACAGACCAAAGTGTATGTCATTATTACTTTTAGAGTATCAGAAGAAAACACTTATCATACAGACCAAAGTGTATGTCATTATTACTTTTAGAGTATCAGGAGAAAACACTTATCATACAGATTAAAGTGTATGTCATTATTACTTTTAGAGTATCAGGAGAAAACACTTATCATACAGACCAAAGTGTATGTCATTATTACTTTTAGAGTATCAGAAGAAAACACTTATCATACAGACTAAAGTGTATGTCATTATTACTTTTAGAGTATCAGAAGAAAACACTTATCATACAGACCAAAGTGTATGTCATTATTACTTTTAGAGTATCAGGAGAAAACACTTATCATACAGACCAAAGTGTATGTCATTATTACTTTTAGAGTATCAGGAGAAAACACTTATCATACAGACCAAAGTGTATGTCATTATTACTTTTAGAGTATCAGGAGAAAACACTTATCATACAGACCAAAGTGTATGTCATTATTACTTTTAGAGTATCAGGAGAAAACACTTATCATACAGACCAAAGTGTATGTCATTATTACTTTTAGAGTATCAGGAGAAAACACTTATCATACAGACCAAAGTGTATGTCATTATTACTTTTAGAGTATCAGAAGAAAACACTTATCATACAGACCAAAGTGTATGTCATTATTACTTTTAGAGTATCAGAAGAAAACACTTATCATACAGACTAACGTGTATGTCATTATTTTTTTTAGAGTATCAGGAGAAAACACTTATCATACAGACCAAAGTGTATGTCATTATTACTTTTAGAGTATCAGAAGAAAACACTTATCATACAGACCAAAGTGTATGTCATTATTACTTTTAGAGTATCAGAAGAAAACACTTATCATACAGACTAAAGTGTATGTCATTATTACTTTTAGAGTATCAGGAGAAAACACTTATCATACAGACCAAAGTGTATGTCATTATTACTTTTAGAGTATCAGAAGAAAACACTTATCATACAGACTAAAGTGTATGTCATTATTACTTTTAGAGTATCAGGAGAAAACACTTATCATACAGACCAAAGTGTATGTCATTATTACTTTTAGAGTATCAGGAGAAAACACTTATCATACAGACCAAAGTGTATGTCATTATTACTTTTAGAGTATCAGGAGAAAACACTTATCATACAGACTAACGTGTATGTCATTATTACTTTTAGAGTATCAGGAGAAAACACTTATCATACAGACCAAAGTGTATGTCATTATTACTTTTAGAGTATCAGAAGAAAACACTTATCATACAGACCAAAGTGTATGTCATTATTACTTTTAGAGTATCAGAAGAAAACACTTATCATACAGACTAAAGTGTATGTCATTATTACTTTTAGAGTATCAGGAGAAAACACTTATCATACAGACCAAAGTGTATGTCATTATTACTTTTAGAGTATCAGGAGAAAACACTTATCATACAGACCAAAGTGTATGTCATTATTACTTTTAGAGTATCAGGAGAAAACACTTATCATACAGACTAACGTGTATGTCATTATTACTTTTAGAGTATCAGGAGAAAACACTTATCATACAGACCAAAGTGTATGTCATTATTACTTTTAGAGTATCAGAAGAAAACACTTATCATACAGACCAAAGTGTATGTCATTATTACTTTTAGAGTATCAGAAGAAAACACTTATCATACAGACCAAAGTGTATGTCATTATTACTTTTAGAGTATCAGGAGAAAACACTTATCATACAGACCAAAGTGTATGTCATTATTACTTTTAGAGTATCAGAAGAAAACACTTATCATACAGACTAACGTGTATGTCATTATTACTTTTAGAGTATCAGGAGAAAACACTTATCATACAGACCAAAGTGTATGTCATTATTACTTTTAGAGTATCAGAAGAAAACACTTATCATACAAACTAAAGTGTATGTCATTATTACTTTTAGAGTATCAGAAGTAAACACTTATCATACAGACCAAAGTGTGTGTCATTATTACTTTTAGAGTATCAGAAGAAAACACTTATCATACAGACCAAAGTGTATGTCATTATTACTTTTAGAGTATCAGAAGAAAACACTTATCATACAGACCAAAGTGTATGTCATTATTACTTTTAGAGTATCAGAAGAAAACACTTATCATACAGACCAAAGTGTATGTCATTATTACTTTTAGAGTATCAGGAGAAAACACTTATCATACAGACCAAAGTGTATGTCATTATTACTTTTAGAGTATCAGGAGAAAACACTTATCATACAGACCAAAGTGTATGTCATTATTACTTTTAGAGTATCAGGAGAAAACACTTATCATACAGACCAAAGTGTATGTCATTATTACTTTTAGAGTATCAGAAGAAAACACTTATCATACAGACCAAAGTGTATGTCATTATTACTTTTAGAGTATCAGAAGAAAACACTTATCATACAGACTAACGTGTATGTCATTATTACTTTTAGAGTATCAGGAGAAAACACTTATCATACAGACCAAAGTGTATGTCATTATTACTTTTAGAGTATTAGAAGAAAACACTTATCATACAGACCAAAGTGTATGTCATTATTACTTTTAGAGTATCAGAAGAAAACACTTATCATACAGACCAAAGTGTATGTCATTATTACTTTTAGAGTATCAGGAGAAAACACTTATCATACAGACCAAAGTGTATGTCATTATTACTTTTAGAGTATCAGGAGAAAACACTTATCATACAGACCAAAGTGTATGTCATTATTACTTTTAGAGTATCAGAAGAAAACACTTATCATACAGACCAAAGTGTATGTCATTATTACTTTTAGAGTATCAGGAGAAAACACTTATCATACAGACTAAAGTGTATGTCATTATTACTTTTAGAGTATCAGGAGAAAACACTTATCATACAGACCAAAGTGTATGTCATTATTACTTTTAGAGTATCAGAAGAAAACACTTATCATACAGACTAAAGTGTATGTCATTATTACTTTTAGAGTATCAGAAGAAAACACTTATCATACAGACCAAAGTGTATGTCATTATTACTTTTAGAGTATCAGGAGAAAACACTTATCATACAGACCAAAGTGTATGTCATTATTACTTTTAGAGTATCAGGAGAAAACACTTATCATACAGACCAAAGTGTATGTCATTATTACTTTTAGAGTATCAGGAGAAAACACTTATCATACAGACTAAAGTGTATGTCATTATTACTTTTAGAGTATCAGGAGAAAACACTTATCATACAGACCAAAGTGTATGTCATTATTACTTTTAGAGTATCAGGAGAAAACACTTATCATACAGACCAAAGTGTATGTCATTATTACTTTTAGAGTATCAGAAGAAAACACTTATCATACAGACCAAAGTGTATGTCATTATTACTTTTAGAGTATCAGAAGAAAACACTTATCATACAGACCAAAGTGTATGTCATTATTACTTTTAGAGTATCAGAAGAAAACACTTATCATACAGACTAAAGTGTATGTCATTATTACTTTTAGAGTATCAGGAGAAAACACTTATCATACAGACCAAAGTGTATGTCATTATTACTTTTAGAGTATCAGAAGAAAACACTTATCATACAGACCAAAGTGTATGTCATTATTACTTTTAGAGTATCAGAAGAAAACACTTATCATACAGACTAAAGTGTATGTCATTATTACTTTTAGAGTATCAGGAGAAAACACTTATCATACAGACCAAAGTGTATGTCATTATTACTTTTAGAGTATCAGAAGAAAACACTTATCATACAGACCAAAGTGTATGTCATTATTACTTTTAGAGTATCAGAAGAAAACACTTATCATACAGACTAAAGTGTATGTCATTATTACTTTTAGAGTATCAGGAGAAAACACTTATCATACAGACCAAAGTGTATGTCATTATTACTTTTAGAGTATCAGAAGAAAACACTTATCATACAGACCAAAGTGTATGTCATTATTACTTTTAGAGTATCAGAAGAAAACACTTATCATACAGACCAAAGTGTATGTCATTATTACTTTTAGAGTATCAGAAGAAAACACTTATCATACAGACCAAAGTGTATGTCATTATTACTTTTAGAGTATCAGAAGAAAACACTTATCATACAGACTAAAGTGTATGTCATTATTACTTTTAGAGTATCAGGAGAAAACACTTATCATACAGACCAAAGTGTATGTCATTATTACTTTTAGAGTATCAGAAGAAAACACTTATCATACAGACCAAAGTGTATGTCATTATTACTTTTAGAGTATCAGGAGAAAACACTTATCATACAGACTAACGTGTATGTCATTATTACTTTTAGAGTATCAGGAGAAAACACTTATCATACAGACCAAAGTGTATGTCATTATTACTTTTAGAGTATCAGAAGAAAACACTTATCATACAGACCAAAGTGTATGTCATTATTACTTTTAGAGTATCAGAAGAAAACACTTATCATACAGACCAAAGTGTATGTCATTATTACTTTTAGAGTATCAGGAGAAAACACTTATCATACAGACCAAAGTGTATGTCATTATTACTTTTAGAGTATCAGAAGAAAACACTTATCATACAGACTAACGTGTATGTCATTATTACTTTTAGAGTATCAGGAGAAAACACTTATCATACAGACCAAAGTGTATGTCATTATTACTTTTAGAGTATCAGAAGAAAACACTTATCATACAGACTAAAGTGTATGTCATTATTACTTTTAGAGTATCAGAAGTAAACACTTATCATACAGACCAAAGTGTATGTCATTATTACTTTTAGAGTATCAGAAGAAAACACTTATCATACAGACCAAAGTGTATGTCATTATTACTTTTAGAGTATCAGAAGAAAACACTTATCATACAGACCAAAGTGTATGTCATTATTACTTTTAGAGTATCAGAAGAAAACACTTATCATACAGACCAAAGTGTATGTCATTATTACTTTTAGAGTATCAGGAGAAAACACTTATCATACAGACCAAAGTGTATGTCATTATTACTTTTAGAGTATCAGGAGAAAACACTTATCATACAGACCAAAGTGTATGTCATTATTACTTTTAGAGTATCAGGAGAAAACACTTATCATACAGACCAAAGTGTATGTCATTATTACTTTTAGAGTATCAGAAGAAAACACTTATCATACAGACTAAAGTGTATGTCATTATTACTTTTAGAGTATCAGGAGAAAACACTTATCATACAGACCAAAGTGTATGTCATTATTACTTTTAGAGTATCAGAAGAAAACACTTATTATACAGACCAAAGTGTATGTCATTATTACTTTTAGAGTATCAGAAGAAAACACTTATCATACAGACTAACGTGTATGTCATTATTACTTTTAGAGTATCAGGAGAAAACACTTATCATACAGACCAAAGTGTATGTCATTATTACTTTTAGAGTATCAGAAGAAAACACTTATCATACAGACCAAAGTGTATGTCATTATTACTTTTAGAGTATCAGGAGAAAACACTTATCATACAGACCAAAGTGTATGTCATTATTACTTTTAGAGTATCAGGAGAAAACACTTATCATACAGACCAAAGTGTATGTCATTATTACTTTTAGAGTATCAGAAGAAAACACTTATCATACAGACCAAAGTGTATGTCATTATTACTTTTAGAGTATCAGGAGAAAACACTTATCATACAGACTAAAGTGTATGTCATTATTACTTTTAGAGTATCAGGAGAAAACACTTATCATACAGACCAAAGTGTATGTCATTATTACTTTTAGAGTATCAGAAGAAAACACTTATCATACAGACTAAAGTGTATGTCATTATTACTTTTAGAGTATCAGAAGAAAACACTTATCATACAGACCAAAGTGTATGTCATTATTACTTTTAGAGTATCAGAAGAAAACACTTATCATACAGACCAAAGTGTATGTCATTATTACTTTTAGAGTATCAGGAGAAAACACTTATCATACAGACCAAAGTGTATGTCATTATTACTTTTAGAGTATCAGGAGAAAACACTTATCATACAGACCAAAGTGTATGTCATTATTACTTTTAGAGTATCAGGAGAAAACACTTATCATACAGACCAAAGTGTATGTCATTATTACTTTTAGAGTATCAGGAGAAAACACTTATCATACAGACCAAAGTGTATGTCATTATTACTTTTAGAGTATCAGGAGAAAACACTTATCATACAGACCTAAGTGTATGTCATTATTACTTTTAGAGTATCAGAAGAAAACACTTATCATACAGACTAAAGTGTATGTCATTATTACTTTTAGAGTATCAGAAGAAAACACTTATCATATAGACCAAAGTGTATGTCATTATTACTTTTAGAGTATCAGAAGAAAACACTTATCATACAGACCAAAGTGTATGTCATTATTACTTTTAGAGTATCAGAAGAAAACACTTATCATACAGACCAAAGTGTATGTCATTATTACTTTTAGAGTATCAGGAGAAAACACTTATCATACAGACCAAAGTGTATGTCATTATTACTTTTAGAGTATCAGAAGAAAACACTTATCATACAGACCAAAGTGTATGTCATTATTACTTTTAGAGTATCAGAAGAAAACACTTATCATACAGACCAAAGTGTATGTCATTATTACTTTTAGAGTATCAGGAGAAAACACTTATCATACAGACCAAAGTGTATGTCATTATTACTTTTAGAGTATCAGGAGAAAACACTTATCATACAGACCAAAGTGTATGTCATTATTACTTTTAGAGTATCAGGAGAAAACACTTATCATACAGACCAAAGTGTATGTCATTATTACTTTTAGAGTATCAGAAGAAAACACTTATCATACAGACCAAAGCGTATGTCATTATTACTTTTAGAGTATCAGGAGAAAACACTTATCATACAGACCAAAGTGTATGTCATTATTACTTTTAGAGTATCAGGAGAAAACACTTATCATACAGACCAAAGTGTATGTCATTATTACTTTTAGAGTATCAGAAGAAAACACTTATCATACAGACCAAAATGTATGTCATTATTACCTCGGAGGTGAACTCAGGTACTCCAGAAGTCGAGTAGTTCCTGTTACACTAGTTGTACATGGGCAACACTAACCATATAAAACCTCGGAGGTGAACTCAGATACTCCAGAAGGGCGAGCCGTTCCTGCTCCACTAGTTGTACATGAGCAACACTAACTACATAAAACCTCGAAGGTGAACTCAGGTACTCCAGAAGGGCGAGTAGTTCCTGCTCCACTAGTTTTACATATGTAAAAGTAAATATTATATCAGAAGATTGCCAAGGATTAATAGTCCTAAGAATAAAGCCATCAGTCGTGTTTTGATTATATAATATTTTTCTGTTTTCAGGAACGACAGCCATACCAAAATGTTCATCACATACATAGCCGTCCTTCTCCTGATTACACAAGCAACCACACAGTCCGTTAAATATGATGGGTAAGATATTTTCATTGATTTGTTTTTAGATGTTATCGTTTAAAAAGTAGCCTCTCAACTCTCATGTCCAAAGGATTTATGAATTAATAAGCTTCTGTCTACACTTTACATTTCATAGATTATATATTTATAAAGTATGTCTTATTTTCGTACATATATAATAATTTGAAAAGATATACTGATTTTTAAATGGAATAGATGTTTTAGAATTTTATCATCTTCAAGAGTAATGTTTGGTGAATTTGATAGTGAACAGAGCTATTATTCGTTATTCTTTTATTACAGGCACCAGTTACTAAAAATATCTCCAATTACAATGATAGAATCAAAACTGGTCTTGAACATGGTCACAAAATATGGGGTAAGTTGTTGAGAAAGAATTTCAGTGCAGTTTATGAAAAGAATGATTAAACAGTGATGGTCAACATATCCACCAATATCAACAACACGAACGCAATCAACTCTCATATAATATAAGTAAGACCACAACATGTGTCGTTGGATATCCAGGTCCTGGTTTGAGACAGGCACTAGAATATTAAATGACGATAGTTTCCATGTTTATTAACATGTAATTAGTCCCCTTTTGTAATCAAATTATTGTAGTTAACCTGTTAGTATGCTATTTCATTATCTCTATTTTATTATTTGTAGTTAGATATATGGTATGCCCACCACAACGACAGTTCGCTTGATGTTCAAGTATACCCAGATGTAATTGAAGCCGTCACACAAGAACTTAAGATATTAAATATATCATTTTCTACCTGGATTCATGATATTCAAAAGTAAACATTATTTATATTTGGAGTGCAAAGCTTAAAACACACTAAGCTTACATTTATACATCCTAATTTATTTAATTTACAAAAATACTTCCTTCGTTGAGCAACACAAAGACAGAGGGCATTTTTTAATCAAATTACTATGTCTTTTTCATTTTTGGGTGATTTGAATATATTTTCAAAAAATTAATTATGATTATTATCCAACTATTTTCTCCAAATACCATCTGATAGACATGTTAGTTTTATATTTAAATAAGTTTCATTCATTTCAAAATTCAGAATGATTTGTCATTAAAGACTGTGTCCTCAGAGAAATTGATTATAAATAAAAGCGTAGATTTAGTGCGCACGACGCGTTTCTGGAATAACCTTCAAGTATGGTCGAAGTCGAAAGGTAGGAAATAAGAGTAATAACAAAATTACCGGACTCCGAACAATCTTACAAGGGAAAGTCAAAACTCATAAGTATATAAACAGACAAAATCAGTCAACAACCGGAAAACTGTGAAAGCCAAATAAAGAATGACACGAAAGGGAATGAAGAAAAATAACACGTTTAATTATTTTTACCAAACTTTCCACATTACCTCTCAGACCTTATTAAAATGTATATATCTATTTTAATGTTTCATTAACACTAGTATTACTGCCTGACTTTTGTAAGTCTAATACGAAACACAGGGACTATATTGTTCCTGTGTCAATCCGGACACCTCTATCACATTGACAAATCATCTGTTCATGGCAAACAAACTCTTAGACCGATAAATATATCAATCAAAGTTAATTATTTCACCAGGAACAAGACTAATCTAATGTAGAATTTGACTTGAACAAGATTCTGTTTCATTGTGATGTCACATTTCGACAGATTACCTTTTGTATATCCTTTGTTTCACAAGATTCAAGAGACATAACTCGTTGATCTCAATGTGATGTATGTGTCTTGAAGCTCTTATTCAGAAATTGCAGAGGTGATATTTTCACTGAAAATGGACATTTCCAAAGAGGAACAAATACAAACTAGCTATTTACACATCATGGTAGAATACATTGACAGAAGATGTAGACATACTTAAAAACAAAGATACACTAATCAGTAATAGTTAAAAGGTCATTGTTCTCAATATTGAACCTAAACATTATCTTACTAGATTGATAGACCAGCAGCATGATCATACTAAAAGCCATGTCTTCAGAAGAGCATCCTCACAACCTTTGATGTTCAGCACATACCACAACTTGCCACAGGTAATTAACATCTGATTAACCTGTTTTCATGCTTCGACTATAAGAAATATCATCCGAGTGTTCGATACAACAACGAAATATCAGAGAAAAAATAAAAAATGATTACAAGGATTTCATCAAAAGATTTCCAAATCTGCAAGATAATTTACACCTTATTTGAAACTTGTTAAAACTGCATCTTAAATTCTGTGTTCGTGTGAAATGATATTTAGTCCCATGTCATTTATCAATTAATAGTCTCTGTCAGAAAAAAGACAACAAGTAACATAGTTTTTTTTATTGTACAATATTTTTAGATAGAGGCAATATTGGCAGGCTTGGAAAATGACGACGGAGTTGGACCCTCAGGACAATCAATTTTATCAGAAAACAGTATCATTGGAGGAACAGGCGACGGAAGAAATATACGTATGGTCAAGGTAAGACAAATCAAATGATTAGCAACAACGAACGCAGTGAAATTAACTATGTGTCCACTGTCCATTGCCAATAATCACAACAAATATATAGGTCTCAAACTAGAGTTACTCCCTTTAATATAAAATGCAGACATTTGAAATATTTGTTTTCTGCATTTTGGTGGATAGGAAGGTTGACAATGATTACATTCACTGTCAAATAATATGCTTGCTTGTACTGCTACTTTGCCATCACCAGCTACATTGTATTGTAACGAAAACGTATACAAAATATATCAAAATAAGTGTGCACATCGCGTTTCTGGAATAACTTTCAAAACGCTCAAAATTTAAAGATTGGAAAACCAAATAAAAATCTATGGGAGCAATAAAACCAAAGGGTTTAAACTGCACAGTCAAAATTACATTATTTAGGAACTGTAAATTTCAATAAGGGTAATAACAAAATTACCGAACTCTGAACAATCTTACAAAGGGAAAGTCAAAACTCATAAGTATATAAACAGACAAAATCAGTCAACAACCGGAAAACTGTGAAAACCGTAATGACCCTGACTTGGTACAGGCATTTCTAAAGAAATGGTGGGCTGAATCAGATTCCACAGCTCCAAACCTCCCGCTTTCATTACGGCTCAAAGGTTCCGGCTGTCACTATAACAGTATTTATAACAATACTGGAACAAAATAGATAAAATAGTTGTCAAAGTAGTACCAAATTCAGTGAAGTAAATGTCAAAAACAATTCTACGTCACACATTGATAGCAAAATATTTCTGATATTTTTGTTGACTTCCTTATCTTTATACATTTTCACTATATGAAAATGCATCGTTTATTATCGTTTCTCCAGAGACGGAATATATTTCGACAAGATCTTGGTATCTGAATATAAACTTTTTAAGAGATCGAATAAGACGAATTTTTTTATAGCCCTGGTCCAGTAGCCTGTTTCTCAGATGAAGATGACGTTTCAGGAAATCAGAATAATTGCTACTGGCCCTTGCATAACGAATCAATTGCGAGATGTAAACACCATATGCAGGAGAAGCTGGTATATTGCTGCACATATTTGGAAAATTTATGATTTTAAAATTGAAGTCGTCCCATTTATCATAAATTTTAGTACTGAGTTGACCACTGTCGTCAAATTCGAGGTATAAGTCCAAAAATGATGCGGACGAAGCTGTATCTGTGGTTTCTTTAGATTCCAGCTCTGGAGGGTATATCAATGGATGAAATTCTGCAAATCTAGAATTATTGATAGATAAAACGTCATCAATATAGCTGTATGTGAAATTAAAGGCTCTAGCCTCATGAATCTTCTTATCTTTTACAAGCTTTTGAAGAAACTCCGACTCATATGAGTATAAAAATAAATCGGCTAGAAGAGGGGCACAATTCGTACCCATTGGTATGCCGACGACCTGCTGAAACAGTGTCCCTCCAAAGGAGACAACTATGTTATCGATGAGGAACTCCAGCATACTGATCACTTGTTCCTCGGAGTAGCATGTTTTACCTTTTTGAATTTTGTTTGAAAAATATGTGGAATTGTAGCCTAGCACAACAAATTTTGAGCCATAGTTTCTATGACTGAAAGCTTTGTGAATTGTTCCTTTTAAGCGGGTTTTTAATTTGTCATGCGGTTGGGTGGTAAATAGAGTTGAAAAATCAAAAGTTTTGATTTAAGGTTATCCAAAAGATCTTTAGAGTTTTTCAAAATCCACATGTGATTTATGCCACTACGCGAGTAAACAGTTTCACAATATTTCTGTTGTCCCTCTTTTACTGCAGACAGAATCTTTGTCAGGTGAATAGATAATTCTATCGTCGAACAAGTTGATGATCCCGCTATGTACCTTTCTTTGCATGGTGTCTTATGGAGTTATCCATACATATCCATCCATACTAGGTATCCAATATGAATAGGGTAAATCCTCAGACTCTTTACCAGAGGGAATGTTTAAAGAGGTCATGAATGATCTGTGGTTAGCTAGGATTTCATCTGTGTCGAACGAAGTTGGTTTGTATGTGGTATTACTAGAGATGTTGCTATTTATGCCTAATTCCTTGATTAGTCATTCGAAGTAATATGATTGACATACAAACACGAATTGTTGGAAGCCTTGTCTGCAGGAATGATAACATATTTGTCATGAAGAGAGGAAAGACACCTAACAGCTTCTTGGTCTTTAAATACAGACTTAGTTCGACTATTAACACAATTTTTGAGTTTGTAAATCCGACCTTGTACTAGAGACCTAATTGTTCTAACCCAGTCTGACAAGCACTCTATCTCAGGATCTTGGTCTACTTCTCTCTTTATCCACCTTCTGGCATAATCTTCAACAGTATCCATAATTATCTTGAAATTATGTTTCCAATTGATGTGTTGAGGTTCTCTGAATTTAGGACCATGAGAAATCACCTTTCGGAGACTCTCACGTTGAATGATATTCAGATCACCAGTGATTACATGTCCAGATGGGTTGTATTGAAAAGGAGAGTGGGACCAGTCACAAGTCAGAGGGTTCTTAAGGTACTCTTCTATGTTAATATCTTGCAATGCTTCTTTGTAGTTGAAAATTTTACGGCCAATGCAGTTCCTGTAGCTATAGCAGAAAATGGAAACGAATTGATTTTTGGAATATGGTGGAATTTCTTTTACGACCTCTTTTCTATTAAGAATGTTGCTGAAGTTAATAGCATTGATTCCTTTGTTAGCAAACGGAATATGGAGGAATTTTCTGTTGTTTTCATGAAGAGGTTCAGATCGAACTGGTTTGATAAGACGAAAGGACGCCACGTCACATATAATACTATACAATCTGTACTTAGGAGAAAAAGGATCTACACCTCCTTTGTCAAGTCCAAAATCCCTAAGATCTTTGAGGTAGTTTACAGGTAGTGAAAATAAGATTGTACGAATGTGATGAATTCCAAGAGGTTTCTGTATATTAGAAAGTTAATCATTAAAAGTATCTTGTAACGTTCTTGGTTTAGAGGACTTTTTAACATTAGGATGTTGAATTCTTTTATGACCATGGCTACGTTTAGTTCTTGGAATAGTATTAAAAAGGCTCATCACGTTGATTTTTCTGCATCCAGGACTTGACAAATTTCCCACTCCTGTGATGTTATCATTGCAACCGTAAGGCATTGCAGTACCTAACTCTTTAATCCAAAACAACTCTCTATCGGTACGGTAAGGTGTACTAAGTATAGGATTGTTTGTATGATGGTAAATCTTCTCGATAATTCGAACTTTCATCGTCAAACAGCGGTCATGACCCGATTTATTGAAATGATTATACAAAATCGTGTATTTGGGATCTCTTGCATCATATCGATGTTGGTTCATTCTACTTCGCAATGTTTGACGAGTTTCACCAACATACAAAAGTCCACAGAGTGTACATTCTATGCCGTAAATGACATTTTTAGTAGAACAGTCCAGATGGTCGAACGATTTGGTGTAGTAAGTTTTTCCATTTAAATAATAGATATACATTGTATGTAATAAACTATGTCAGTGCCGAAACACTGATTACTGGGTGGATGACACCCTCGGGGACTAACAGTCCACCTGCAGAGTCCACCCAATTATTGTAAATGTGTTAATGCTAATAATATATTGGCATTGCTCTAATATATTTAATCGTGTTTAAAGATGATAATTACGTTTCCTCCACAGATCATCATATAATATTATTATTATACTTCCTAAAAATATCTATAATTATCAGTATGGTCACGACTAAGCTATCTATACAAATATTACACTTGATTATTTACCTGGTCCAGTAATTTAACAATTTTCCGGCTATCATTCATTATATGTACAATTATACCTAGATAGGACAATTTATTCAAACAGATAATTGTAAAAGTATTTAAGGGTTACAAATTAGTTAATTTTAGCAGGTTAAGCTAAATATAATATGATTAACGTATAACACATATTCATGTCCTAATTGCAATGGTTTTTAACCAATAGATTCTCCCTTCTTAACTAGTAGTCAGTTAATTACGATAACTATGTATTCACACAGAAAATTGAACAATTATCTTAGTGTTACAATAATTTAATTTTGCCAGGTTAAACTCGATATTATATCATTAAAATCATAACCCATTTTCGTGTCTTCAGCCAATAGAATCTTCCTGTTTAGCTGGTTTAGTCGCACTGACAGCTAAAAATTGCTGTTTTGAAGTCTTCAGTTGTTTTAGACTGCACTATGTTGTCTTCTATGTTGTTAACCTATAGCCGTTCTAACAAAGAAAGAGTTTTTATACTGTTCTGACTTGGCTTCTGGTACTTTTACACTTTTGCTATTGATTCGTGATTGTCTAGTTACAATATTTGAAGAAATGCAGTTGTCAAACTTCTTTGGTCTAATTCGTCTTGTTCCTTCGTTCCTTGTTATGAAGTCAGAGGAAGGCATTGCTGGTATCTTGCTGCCACCTTGTAGAAAAATATGAGACGTTGTTGTTTCCGTCTTTCTTCCAGTGTGGTAAGCTTTAGTTCTTTTAGAATTTTGGCTATACATTCTTCTTCTCTTGATCTATAGTCTTTATTAATAAATCTAGCTCCTCTTCTTTCAATTTTTTCTAATTTCTCAATGTCGTTTTTCTGGTAAGGGTCCCATATTGTGACTCCATATTCTAAAACAGATCTAACTAATGAGATGTAGGCGTTTTTCCTGCATTCCTTCGGACAATGTTGTAAATTTCGTCTGAGGAAGCCGATGGTTGAGTTCGCCTTCTTTGTGATGTTCGATATGTGTGTACTCCATTTGAGGTCTTCTGATATTTGGAGTCCAAGATATGGATTTGAGTCTACTTGTTCTAATATGTGCCCTCCAAGTTGATAAAATGTGTGAGTCTTTTTCTTTATTGACATGATATAACATTTTGTGGCATTGAATCTCATGCCCCAGTTTTCGGCCCTTACTGATGATTTGACTGCGTCTGGTAGGTCGTTTATGTGGCAGAGAAGAAATAGTATGGTGCCGAGTACTGTCCCTTGTGGTACTCCTGAGTCTACTGTGACTTGTTGGGATGATTCTCCTTCTAATGTAACCCTCATTTTCCTTTTTGTCAGAAAGTTCGTAAGCCATCTGTGTACTGGTCCTCTGATTCCATATTGGTCTAATTTATGTAGCAGTTTTTGTGGGGTAGTGTCGAAGGCGTTCGAGATGTCTAATATTGCCATGTCAATTTGTTTGCTTTTGTCGTAAGATTTTAGCGGGTCGTTTATTGTTATTAGTAATTGTGTTTCGCAGGAGTAGCCTGATCTGAAGCCATGATTTAGCTTTGTTAGTACCTTGTTCTTCTCTAGGTGTCTCAGCATGTGTCAACAGATGATGTGTTCTAATAGCTTGCACGGTACTGATGTTAGAGATACTGGCCGATAGTTTTCTGCTGCATGTTTGTCCCCTTTTTTTATATATGCAAGAAATGTTTGCATTGAACCAGTCTTGTGGTAGTTCTCCTGTGTCTATTGAATGTTGGTACATAGTTATGAATATAGATGCTAGTTCTTCTGCACATTCTTTGAGGACTCTATTTGGTATATTGTCAGGCCCCGATGCTTTTGAAAGGTTTACTTTCTTGAGTAGATCTGTGACTCCCTTTTCTCTGATTGTTAGTGTTGGAGTAGAGTTTCTTACTTGCTTTGTGGTGTTTGGCATATTGACTAATGTATCTTTGGTGAAGACTGATTGGAACTGTCTTATCAATATTTCGGCTTTCTCTTTGCTGTTGGTGACCAGTTGAACTCCTTCGTTGATTGTTGAGTTGATGTAATCCCACTCTGATTCAACCCGCCATTTCTTTAGAAATGCCTGTATCAAGTCAGGGTCATTACGGTTTTCACAGTTTTCCGGTTGTTGACTGATTTTGTCTGTTTGTATACTTATGAGTTTTGACTTTCCTTTTGGAAGATTGTTTGGAGTTCAGTAATTTTGTTATTACCCTTATTCCTCATTTGTTTTTTTACATTCTTTTTGACATTGCCTATAGTTGTTCCATTTTTTAGTTTTCTTTGCTTGGTTGTAAAGTCGTTGTTTTCTTTTTATCGTCTTTCTTACTTTGTGATTTATCCATGGTAGGTTGTTATTTGATTTGATCGTTTTTGATGGTATATTTTCATCTAGGCTAGAAAACAGCTTCCTTTTTCCAGGGATTGTAGGTTCTTTTACCTTGTTCCAGTTTGCTTTCGAGTAGATATACCCTTTTCTGGGTGTTGTCTTTTGGTAGTGAGGTTTTGTTTCCATATCTGTGATTAATGATGGCATGATCTGATATTCCCGGAATGTTTGTAGAAGATTTTATCAATGATGGATTCATGGTGAAAATTATGTCCATTAGGTTGTTTTCCCTCGTTGGTTCATTGTGGACTTGTGTCATACCAATGTTGGTTGTGATGTCTATTACTGCTTTTTGTACATCTATATCATGTGCTTTACTTTTTACGTGACGAGTTGACCAATCGATGTCGGGACAGTTAAAATCTCCACGTAACATGATATTTTTATTATTTCCTTGTAATGTAAGGTTAAGAGACCTTTCAAGTTCTTCGATATCTTTGCTGTTTCTATGTGGCATGTAGTAGCACCCAATTAGTAGGTCTTTGTTGTTTTTTAATTTTATGCTAACCCATTCTATTTCGCAGTTGGTAATGAATTCTGTTTTTTCGACTGATATGATGTCTTTGTTGACCATGATGAAAACGCCTCCTCCCAGTATACCTCTGTCGTTTCTGTATACTGTGTATATATATACGTAGTTGTCTGGGAAATTTTAGCATGATTTTATTGCATCTTTGGTTGCGTTTTTTCCTGGTTTTATTCCTTTTAGCCATGATTCTGTACCCAGTACAATATCTGGTTTTGTGTAATTTAGTGTTACATGGAATTCGACATTTTTGTCTCTGATGCTTCTGCAGTTAACTGTTAGGATTCTTAAATTTTTCTTGTTCGATATGTTGTACATGGCGGGGCCAGTTGTTTCATTCGTTGATGAATGTCTTGATGGTATTCCACTTAAGTTTTGGTGACTTTTTGGACTGCTTGTTTTTATCGGGTTGAACGCTGTTGTTGATGTGAAGGAATCCATTATGCTTTCCGGGTATGTAAGAGGTTCGTAGTAGTTTGATGAGTCAAGTTCATATGTATGGTATGTAAATGATGTGACATTTATGCTTTCGCATTTACAGCATATCCATTGCACGTTTGATTTTTGAAGTAGTTCGTAATCTTCTGTACATAGTTCTATGCATGATTTATGATGCCAGATATTACAGCATTCACAGCATACTCCTTCGCATGTCCAGGTTACTGGTGTTTCACAGAGCCCGCATGGGAATGCAGTTGCTTGTTTACCTCTTGGTCCTGGATTTGGTTCTATGTCTCCAGCCTGTAATAGGATGAGTTACAATAGTGTGAAGTTTTTACAGTTCTTTACTGGTAATGTTATTGGTCTTTTTCCAGCTGACGACAAAGCTGGGTTTAGTAGATTTATTGATAATTGTTGGTTAATCCACGATTTGGTTCTTGTAGGGTGCTGTTGATCACTAGGATCAGTGACATCAAGAGTAGTCCGCAGGGCATATTTCTTCTTGGGTTTGGTATTACTTTACTGCAGACTAAATTTAGACCAGTTTAGCTTGGAACACCCATGCTGACTGGTTAACTCTAAAGCTGCTACTAAATTAATTTGCTGTGCTGTTTTCTATGGTTTGGTATTACCTTACTGCAAACTAAATTTAGACCAGTTTAGCTTGGAACACCCATGCTGACTGGTTTACTTTAAAGCTGTTAGTAAGTTAGTTTGTTGTAGTATTATGGTTTGTTCTGCTATTCGTCTTACCCAAGTTTTTGCTAATAGGTGGTCTGGATGTATACCATCAGCATATAAATTAAAGTTTACCTTTTTTGTGTTGGTTGGTTTACGATGATCTCCTTTCTTCACTATGGTGTTGTATATGAGGTCCACGCTAAAAGATGGTGAATGGTGTTGCACTGCGTTGTTAAGTTTCCTTGCCTCCTGATTTAGGAGATATATTTGTCGTTCCAATTCTGAATCTTGTTCTTGGAATGGTTCTGTGTCTTTGTGACCTGTGTGTTTATTGTATTTACTGATCAAGTAGATAGGTGTTTCTAGTATTGCTACTCTACACTTCGGATGAGTTTTGACAAGGTCTAATATTTTGTTGAAGTATGATACAATATGATCAACTGTGTCATTGCCCTCTTGTAATGTTAGGGATATGTACTTTTTATTTTTACTGGTTAGGTCACAGATGCCTAGCCAGACGTAAAGCCATATGTTTCCTAGTGAGTTCAATTTGTGGTCCAAGTTGTCTTTTAACCAATTATATCTGTCTTTAATTTTATCGCCACCATACTATTTCTCTTTCCGATTGATGCTCGACTTTGGATTTTAGCCAGTTTCCTTTACTGTCAGTTAATACTACTGGGGCATATGATCTTAATCCCTCTCGGTTTGGTCTAGGCTTGTTTAAATATTGTGTTTGTTTACTGACATGTATGGATCGTTAGTTCACACTATATTTGTAGTAGATTTTCCAAGATGGCGCCGGTTTCTGACAAGGTGGTTTTGGGACAGAATAATCAGCGTTACCTGTAAAAATATCTACATGACTTATTTCCTGTAAATGTTATTGTATATGAGTGTTTTTGACGAAGTGTTAGATTGATAATGACACTATATCAAAGGATATTGATCTGTTGTCTTCACTTTCTTCTCCTTGAAACATTTCCACGTCTGGACATTCGCGCATGCACTCCCTTTATCCTTTTAGTGAGTTTATTAAGGTGACAATGTATTCACACAGATAATTGAACAATTATTTTAGGATCACAATCAGTTAATTCTTACAGGTTAAACTAAATATTATATCATTAATATTATAACCCATTTTCATGTCTTTAGCCAATAAAATCTTCCTGTTTGATATATAGTGAGGTTACTACGGTGACGGTTTATTAACACAGATAAATGAACAATTATTCTCAGGTCACGAATCAGATAATTTTAGCAGGATAAGCTCAACATTCTGTAATTAACAGTATACAACATGTGGATGTCCTAAGAGTAATCGTCTTTAACTAATATAATATTCCGTCTTGGCTAGTGGTCAAGTTTACGAACAGTCACTGACCCTCATATTGTACTGTCCATATGTATGTTGTCATAGTTACATAGTGTGTGGTCTTTTCGGGTGGAAGCGAATCCGGCTATGCTTTTTGTGTATGACTGTATTGCCGTTGGAGATCCAATTATCAAGAGGGAGGGCTGGGGTACCACTAACCAATTTAATAAATGCTTAGAAATCTTAGTAGTGCACACGATTCGTTTTTGGAATGGCCATCTTCATATACAAAGTCAAAATATTGCAAAGCCAAATAATTGTTAAAACTTTGGATTCAATAAAACAAAAAGGTCTAAACAGGATAGCCAAAAGTCCCTGTTACATTTTTATATCTGTTTCAACCCAGGACAAGGATGTGTGCATGCATATATCGTGTCCTATTGGTGCTCAATGACAGTTGTTCGTTTCGTTTATATTGGTAGAATTGTTGACCATCACTGTTTAAACTTTCTTATCATAGTAGCATGTAGTTCGATTCTGGTAAAATAACAACGGTATCGGCAAATGTTATTGGAAAGTTATATTGTTTATCATCAGGAATTATTACATTCTAGTACTTTAAAATAAAACAAATGTCACGTACGAAGAAATTGTCAATAATTGACCTATTATAATTAATAATTTCAGTCCACCATTTTTTTACATTTAAAGAGAGTCGATTTTGTTTTATTTTTAAACGACCAGTCATATTTCTTCTATACTATATTTACTTATATAGCACTTGATCGTATGGTAGTTAACATATGCAGATGCAATCAATCAATATCACCTCTTAACATGCGAGTTCAATTCCCCCATGTGGCGAGGTGTAATCCATAGAACACAAGTTCGCCAGTGACTTGTGGCAGGTCGGTGACTTTTTTTAACTGGTACTGCGGATTACACTACCAATAAAGCTTACCATCACGGTATTAGTTGAATATGGTTCAAATGGCTTTCAACACTAATAACCCTGACTCTATATTGACAACTAACTTACCCTTTGCAAGGACCTGGATTCACCTCTGGTTTCTTTTGGGGTGTTTTTTGGGAGGGTGGGGGGTTGTGGTGTCTGTTTTGCTCATCTTTTCAGTTTCCTGTGTTGTTTTTGCTTGCTTTTCTTGTGTCTAATGTTGCCTGTGTCTCTGCATTGTGCATTCTTAATTGCCACTTGGGTTTTATCTAATGTTTATTTACAATGACCAATGACCTGTTCTTTTGTACTCATATGATACACGGTGTGGAATATTCAGTCTTATGGAACATTACGTCTATTAAAAAAGGCATGCTGGTGTGATAGAAATTATTTGTGATGAAATCTATCGATTGTTATGTCTGCTTAGAACCTTCAATTCCTTTTTTCACAAATACTTTATTAATTATTTAGATTTTCAATCATCTGACTGTGATCGTAGCAGACGACGGTTATTCCAGAAACACGTCGTGCGCACCAAATTAGATTTATATATAAATAATATATATCTACGACAGTAAGACTTCTTCTAATGACACAATGGTTTCAACTCACATCTTAAATGTTAAATATTTTGCTCCTTAATTGGCACCTTTCACCCCACATCCAATTTGAACACAAAAAAGACCACGACATATTGCGTTGGAAATACAGTTCCTGGCTTGGGACAGGCACAAAATGAGGCGGTGTTAAAGTGGTTAATAAGATCTCAACCCTCTAATATGATAATTGGTTCCCCAGCCACAATTAATATAAAAACAATTGATGTATGTGCACAGATTCGCTTCCATTAAAAAAGGCCGGACAATATTACAAAGATTAAAACATAATCATGGACAGTACCACGACAGAGTCAACGAGTGAATGTAGTTTGCTTTGTTTGTTCTTCGACCAGGAAGGATATATGATATCTCTATATAAGTTATTGTTTTGTTTGTTCTTCGACCATGAAGGGCATATCTCTATATAAGTTATTGTTTTGTTTGTTCTTCGACCAAGAAGGGCATATCTCTATATAAGTTATTGTTTTGTTTGTTCTTCGACCAAGAAGGGCATATCTCTATATAAGTTATTGTTTTGTTTGTTCTTCGACCAAGAAGGGCATATCTCTATATAAGTTATTGTTTTGTTTGTTCTTCGACCAAGAAGGGCATATCTCTACATAAGTTATTGTTTTGTTTGTTCTTCGACCATGAAGGGCCTATCTCTATATAAGTTATTGTTTTGTTTGTTCTTCGACCATGAAGGATATATGATATCTCTATATAAGTTATTGTTTTGTTTGTTCTTCGACCATGAAGGGCATGAAGGGCATGAAGGGCATATATCTATATAAGTTATTGTTTTGTTTGTTCTTCGACCATGAAGGGCATATCTCTATATAAGTTATTGTTTTGTTTGTTCTTCGACCATGAAGGGCATATCTCTATATAAGTTATTGTTTTGTTTGTTCTTCGACCATGAAGGGCATATCTCTATATAAGTTATTGTTTTGTTTGTTCTTCGACCATGAAGGGCATATCTCTATATAAGTTATTGTTTTGTTTGTTCTTTGACCAAGAAGGGCATATCTCTATATAAGTTATTGTTTTGTTTGTTCTTCGACCATGAAGGGCATATCTCTATATAAGTTATTGTTTTGTTTGTTCTTCGACCAAGAAGGGCATATATCTCTATATAAGTTATTGTTTTGTTTGTTCTTCGACCATGAAGGATATATGATATCTCTATATAAGTTATTGTTTTGTTTGTTCTTCGACCATGAAGGGCATGAAGGGCATATATCTATATAAGTTATTGTTTTGTTTGTTCTTCGACCATGAAGGGCATATCTCTATATAAGTCATTGTTTTGTTTGTTCTTCGACCAAGAAGGGCATATCTCTATATAAGTTATTGTTTTGTTTGTTCTTCGACCAAGAAGGGCATATCTCTACATAAGTTATTGTTTTGTTTGTTCTTCGACCAAGAAGGGCATATCTCTATATAAGTTATTGTTTTGTTTGTTCTTCGACCAAGAAGGGCATATCTCTACATAAGTTATTGTTTTGTTTGTTCTTCGACCATGAAGGGCCTATCTCTATATAAGTTATTGTTTTGTTTGTTCTTCGACCATGAAGGATATATGATATCTCTATATAAGTTATTGTTTTGTTTGTTCTTCGACCATGAAGGGCATGAAGGGCATGAAGGGCATATATCTATATAAGTTATTGTTTTGTTTGTTCTTCGACCATGAAGGGCATATCTCTATATAAGTTATTGTTTTGTTTGTTCTTCGACCATGAAGGGCATATCTCTATATAAGTTATTGTTTTGTTTGTTCTTCGACCATGAAGGGCATATCTCTATATAAGTTATTGTTTTGTTTGTTCTTTGACCAAGAAGGGCATATCTCTATATAAGTTATTGTTTTGTTTGTTCTTCGACCATGAAGGGCATATCTCTATATAAGTTATTGTTTTGTTTGTTCTTCGACCAAGAAGGGCATATATCTCTATATAAGTTATTGTTTTGTTTGTTCTTCGACCATGAAGGATATATGATATCTCTATATAAGTTATTGTTTTGTTTGTTCTTCGACCATGAAGGGCATGAAGGGCATATATCTATATAAGTTATTGTTTTGTTTGTTCTTCGACCATGAAGGGCATATCTCTATATAAGTTATTGTTTTGTTTGTTCTTCGACCAAGAAGGGCATATCTCTATATAAGTTATTGTTTTGTTTGTTCTTCGACCAAGAAGGGCATATCTCTACATAAGTTATTGTTTTGTTTGTTCTTCGACCAAGAAGGGCATATCTCTATATAAGTTATTGTTTTGTTTGTTCTTCGACCAAGAAGGGCATATCTCTACATAAGTTATTGTTTTGTTTGTTCTTCGACCATGAAGGGCCTATCTCTATATAAGTTATTGTTTTGTTTGTTCTTCGACCATGAAGGATATATGATATCTCTATATAAGTTATTGTTTTGTTTGTTCTTCGACCATGAAGGGCATGAAGGGCATGAAGGGCATATATCTATATAAGTTATTGTTTTGTTTGTTCTTCGACCATGAAGGGCATATCTCTATATAAGTTATTGTTTTGTTTGTTCTTCGACCATGAAGGGCATATCTCTATATAAGTTATTGTTTTGTTTGTTCTTCGACCATGAAGGGCATATCTCTATATAAGTTATTGTTTTGTTTGTTCTTCGACCAAGAAGGGCATATCTCTATATAAGTTATTGTTTTGTTTGTTCTTTGACCAAGAAGGGCATATCTCTATATAAGTTATTGTTTTGTTTGTTCTTCGACCATGAAGGGCATATCTCTATATAAGTTATTGTTTTGTTTGTTCTTCGACCAAGAAGGGCATATATCTCTATATAAGTTATTGTTTTGTTTGTTCTTCGACCATGAAGGATATATGATATCTCTATATAAGTTATTGTTTTGTTTGTTCTTCGACCATGAAGGGCATGAAGGGCATGAAGGGCATATATCTATATAAGTTATTGTTTTGTTTGTTCTTCGACCATGAAGGGCATATCTCTATATAAGTTATTGTTTTGTTTGTTCTTCGACCAAGAAGGGCATATCTCTATATAAGTTATTGTTTTGTTTGTTCTTCGACCAAGAAGGGCATATCTCTATATAAGTTATTGTTTTGTTTGTTCTTCGACCAAGAAGGGCATATCTCTATATAAGTTATTGTTTTGTTTGTTCTTCGACCAAGAAGGGCATATCTCTACATAAGTTATTGTTTTGTTTGTTCTTCGACCATGAAGGGCCTATCTCTATATAAGTTATTGTTTTGTTTGTTCTTCGACCATGAAGGATATATGATATCTCTATATAAGTTATTGTTTTGTTTGTTCTTCGACCATGAAGGGCATGAAGGGCATATATCTATATAAGTTATTGTTTTGTTTGTTCTTCGACCATGAAGGGCATATCTCTATATAAGTTATTGTTTTGTTTGTTCTTTGACCATGAAGGGCATATCTCTATATAAGTTATTGTTTTGTTTGTTCTTCGACCATGAAGGGCATATCTCTATATAAGTTATTGTTTTGTTTGTTCTTCGACCATGAAGGGCATATCTCTATATAAGTTATTGTTTTGTTTGTTCTTTGACCAAGAAGGGCATATCTCTATATAAGTTATTGTTTTGTTTGTTCTTCGACCATGAAGGGCATATCTCTATATAAGTTATTGTTTTGTTTGTTCTTCGACCAAGAAGGGCATATATCTCTATATAAGTTATTGTTTTGTTTGTTCTTCGACCATGAAGGATATATGATATCTCTATATAAGTTATTGTTTTGTTTGTTCTTCGACCATGAAGGGCATATATCTATATAAGTTATTGTTTTGTTTGTTCTTCGACCATGAAGGGCATATCTCTATATAAGTTATTGTTTTGTTTGTTCTTCGACCATGAAGGGACTATATCTCTATATAAGTTATTGTTTTGTTTGTTCTTTGACCATGAAGGGCATATCTCTATATAAGTTATTGTTTTGTTTGTTCTTCGACCATGAAGGGCATATCTCTATATAAGTTATTGTTTTGTTTGTTCTTCGACCAAGAAGGGCATATCTCTATATAAGTTATTGTTTTGTTTGTTCTTCGACCAAGAAGGGCATATCTCTACATAAGTTATTGTTTTGTTTGTTCTTCGACCATGAAGGGCCTATCTCTATATAAGTTATTGTTTTGTTTGTTCTTCGACCATGAAGGATATATGATATCTCTATATAAGTTATTGTTTTGTTTGTTCTTCGACCATGAAGGGCATGAAGGGCATATATCTATATAAGTTATTGTTTTGTTTGTTCTTCGACCATGAAGGGCATATCTCTATATAAGTTATTGTTTTGTTTGTTCTTCGACCATGAAGGGCATATCTCTATATAAGTTATTGTTTTGTTTGTTCTTCGACCATGAAGGGCATATCTCTATATAAGTTATTGTTTTGTTTGTTCTTCGACCATGAAGGGCATATCTCTATATAAGTTATTGTTTTGTTTGTTCTTTGACCAAGAAGGGCATATCTCTATATAAGTTATTGTTTTGTTTGTTCTTCGACCATGAAGGGCATATCTCTATATAAGTTATTGTTTTGTTTGTTCTTCGACCAAGAAGGGCATATATCTCTATATAAGTTATTGTTTTGTTTGTTCTTCGACCATGAAGGATATATGATATCTCTATATAAGTTATTGTTTTGTTTGTTCTTCGACCATGAAGGGCATATATCTATATAAGTTATTGTTTTGTTTGTTCTTCGACCATGAAAGGCATATCTCTATATAAGTTATTGTTTTGTTTGTTCTTCGACCATGAAGGGACTATATCTCTATATAAGTTATTGTTTTGTTTGTTCTTTGACCATGAAGGGCATATCTCTATATAAGTTATTGTTTTGTTTGTTCTTCGACCATGAAGGGCATATCTCTATATAAGTTATTGTTTTGTTTGTTCTTCGACCAAGAAGGGCATATATCTATATAAGTTATTGTTTTGTTTGTTCTTCGACCATGAAGGGCATATATCTCTATATAAGTTATTGTTTTGTTTGTTCTTCGACCAAGAAGGGCATATATCTATATAAGTTATTGTTTTGTTTGTTCTTCGACCATGAAGGGCATATATCTCTATATAAGTTATTGTTTTGTTTGTTCTTCGACCATGAAGGGCATATGTCTATATAAGTTATTGTTTTGTTTGTTCTTCGACCATGAAGGGCATATCTCTATATAAGTTATTGTTTTGTTTGTTCTTCGACCAAGAAGGGCATATCTCTACATAAGTTATTGTTTTGTTTGTTCTTCGACCATGAAGGGCATATCTTTATATAAGTTATTGTTTTGTTTGTTCTTCGACCATGAAGGATATATGATATCTCTATATAAGTTATTGTTTTGTTTGTTCTTCGACCATGAAGGGCATATCTCTATATAAGTTATTGTTTTGTTTGTTCTTTGACCATGAAGGGCATATCTCTATATAAGTTATTGTTTTGTTTGTTCTTCGACCAAGAAGGGCATATATCTATATAAGTTATTATTTTGTTTGTTCTTCGACCAAGAAGGGCATATCTCTATATAAGTTATTGTTTTGTTTGTTCTTCGACCAAGAAGGGCATATCTCTATATAAGTTATTGTTTTGTTTGTTCTTCGACCATGAAGGGCATATCTCTATATAAGTTATTGTTTTGTTTGTTCTTCGACCAAGAAGGGCATATCTCTACATAAGTTATTGTTTTGTTTGTTCTTCGACCATGAAGGGCATATCTCTATATAAGTTATTGTTTTGTTTGTTCTTCGACCATGAAGGGCATATATCTCTATATAAGTTATTGTTTTGTAGATATACAAACCCAGTACTACAACTAAAAAGGCTATCTTTGTTGATGGCGGAATCCATGCTCGTGAGTGGATATCTCCAGCATTCTTGCTCTACCTACTAAATGAGGTATGTTCACCGTGACTGGAAGATCAAGGTCAAATATTTCATATATCTCACTCAAAGCCTAAATTCTCCAAGATTGTTGGTTTTGGTCTGTTTTGTATTAACAAAACATATTATTCTATTTTGTATTTTATTTTTTTTAATTTTTTTTTATTGCCTTCCATTTTTAGAGGGTATTTGTTTTATTCCATCTTTTTTGTCATTGTCTTGACTGTCCGGATCTAAATTCTATGTTGAAGCCTTTGTGACTTTTACAAATTATCTATATGATTTTGGAGTGGTTATATTGTGAACGATTACAGTTCCTGTTTAAAACATGACTGGAAATGCGCAAGTATTCAAATATATAATTCGTCGTTAATCTCGAGCGGTTATATCAATATCATTAATGTTACTAATGACCAATCATAAATCAGTATGATTGGACAGAAATTATTCAAATTTGGATGAAAATGCATACATTACTGTATACGATTGCGAACCCTTTCGTAGTATTTTTGTGTGAGAGACAAAATTAGTTCATTTATGTAATAGCCGAATTACATTGTTCTGCCATTTAACACTACGCCAACATGTAGTTAATATCCCCTAAATTTATATTCTTATGAGAATTAAAAGTCTATTTAATCCCTTTTGCAGTTTAGATACGTTATTGATATAGTGTTGAATTTGTTCATATTTTTAGCTGAAATACAACCCATCCCAGTCGACTGATATTGAGGATCTTGTTGATTCATTCGACTGGTACCTGGTGCCTGTTCTAAATCCTGATGGATACAGTTTCTCACATGATAGCGTAAGTACTAAAGTACAAATAAAAGGACCATTTGATGTGGTATTATATTATTCAGTATGCATATAAATATGCATTCCATTTTTTTCCTTCATTAACTCCAATTCTGCAAGATGTTGAAATAAAATAAAAAATAATTACTATCACAATGTCGGAACAGTTCCATATTTCAACAGACAAATCGTAGAAAGAGGTAAAATCGATACCCTAATACACAAATACATGACCTAACACACAAATACATGACCTAATACACAAATACATAACCTAACACACAAATGCATGACCTAACACACAAATACATGACCTAACACACAAATACATGACCTAACACACAAATACATGACCTAACACACAAATACATGACCTAACACACAAATGCATGACCTAATACACAAATACATGACCTAATACACAAATACATGACCTAATACACAAATACATGACCTATCACACAAATACTTGACCTAGCACACAAATACATGACCTAATACACAAATACATGACCTAATACACAAATACATAACCTAATACACAAATACATGACCTAACACACAAATACATGACCTAACACACAAATACATGACCTCTCACTTCCCTTTATTGGTACAGGCACTTCAATAAAGAGTGGCATAGTTAAACTAGTTTAAGTGGCCCATATTACCTGTATTAGTGAAAATGATGTGGTTCATGATAACTAATTGATCTGTATAAATGAAAGATGGGGGAATGATTATCAGTGAACTTTATTTGCCCTTTTGACAAAAGTACTGCCTCAATGCCTAATAACAGTATGCATTAAGGAAAATTGGATGGTAAATACATTTGTTGTCATCAGTTTTATGATTTGTGTTCGGATCCTTCACACTGGTTTTCGTTTATTTGGTAAACCAGATCAATGCTTAGCATGCTCACCTCGAGTGCGACTGTTTATGGGTTTGGGCTCCGGTTGGATCAAACCAAAGACCTTATTGTATTTGTTGTTTCTCCGCTAAGGGTACATCATTAAGGATATAAAGGTCATAATATAGCTGAATATTGTTTATTTGGCATTAAACAGCAATCATTCACTCGTTTATTTGATTTTTATATTTATATTTCGTAGGATAGACTTTGGAGAAAAAACAGACGTGTTAATTCTGGTTCTAGTTGCCATGGTGTTGACCTCAACAGAAACTTTGGATTTCAGTGGAATCCAGGTATGATAAATAATAGTTGTATAATTTATATATACAGTATTAGTTTTCAATTATCACCACTTGAGATGAATACTATAATTACTTATCATTTGTATTGTAATTTTCTACTGCTTGTCAAATACCAAATTCTAAATGGAAAGTCAATAATATCAACCTGACACCTGATTATGTTTAGATCATAATCATGTCATATTAACACTTAAATTCTTAGGAATTTCGGTTACTTCTATCTTTTACATTTACCTCGGCCTTAATTGCGGTTGCCTCCATCTTTTATATTTAAATCAGACATAATTTCGGTTGCCTCCGTCTTTTTCATTGACATTGGACATAATTTCGGTTACATCGGATATGCTTTGATGATTTATGTTTACAAAAACTAAATCATTTGGACAAACATAAATTGAAACATAAATTCGATTGAAGATCACAACGACCAGCACCAGAAAACCGATGTAAACCCAAATGTTGATGCGAGGAATGATGGGATTAACGAAATAACGCCAGTACGTTGCAACAGCCTATCTGCAACTGGTTCGGCATGCACATGCTCAGTCGATACACACCTAATACTACACGTTGAATTTGTATAAAAGTATTAAATGAATTGTTTGCTTTTTTTAATTTATGAAGTATTCTATCGAAAAAAATTCATTATAGACAATGGCGGGTCCAGAGATCCCTGTGCTCAAACATATTCTGGAGTAGGCGCATTCTCAGAACCAGAAAGCCAAGCTGTAAAACATTTCTTAGAGGATAGCGGTATCGACTTCATTTCTTATCTCACCGTACACTCATACGGTCAGATGTGGCTTTATCCTTGGGGCTACACTTCGTCCCTACCATCGGATGTGGCTGATTTGGTAAGTAGTCACTTTGTTGTTAGAATTTACTAGTGTGACAGCTAAATAGTATTTTGAGGTCATTCCAGAGCGCCGTGTAAACAACACCTGATTAGTATAACGTTGTGTGTTGATTTGTCTCATGGGATTCAATATAATTTTTGTGATCTGATCAAGTAAAATAAGTGTAACTTTATAACCAGTAAATCATCGTTTTGCTACTATTTTTGTGGATTTGACCAAAATTTGAAAGTTTATTTATTGCTGGTTCTATGCCTTTTCGTTCTCTAATTATCAAAATATTAAAAAATAAAAAATACCACACTGTCGGAACAAATCCAAAATCTAATATCAAAATCGTAGATAGTCATATTATCCCTGTAGTGCAAGTCAATGTTGAAGCTGTATCTACAATTTTTCTATTAGATATTGAAACTGTTCTGACGGTCTGGTATTTTTTTTTCCATTTTTTTTTTTGTGTGGGTGTGTCGTTTTTGTATTGATAACAGTATTGTTCTTTGGTCTTTTACCAAACAATATATATTATTCACTAGACAAAGTGTCAACGGGAAGCACTACACTAATGTCACCGCTACTAACTAAACAACATGTCCAATAGTTATGAGATTTAATGGTCAGAGCTGGACCATTACAGGTCTAGCAAGAAGACCACTCTTAAACATACATGATGTGAACATTATATTCAGTAATTCAATGGTAAATACATTTAGCTGTTATTTATTGATTATTTCTACATCACTTTTAATGGCTTTCTGTAATTAGTAAGAAAAGAAGGATATAGATGTAAATGAAGATGAACTATCCAGCATTATACTTAAAGACATAAATAGGGCTGTTATACATTTCCCAATAATTTAACCATTGAGTGGGCCAGCGTAGGTATCACATCTCTATTGTAGGCTGATTTAAACCAATATAATACACAAGCTATTCATCAGTCGAGTTTGAAAACAGGAATTTTTCATTAAAAAAAATTAAAAGTATAATAAAATTGGTCTAAAGGAACTTTGATGCTTTTCCGATTTTTTATTATTACACATATATGATACATTGTTTATCTATGACCAATAGACAACATATAAATAACATTTTACCAGTAAATGTAGACATGGACATGGGTATTCTCTGATTTTTCTAGGACACAGCTGCAGGTATAGCTATAACAGAACTACGGAAGAGGCACAATACCAGATATGTAAAAGGCTCATCTACTAATGTGTTGTGTAAGTACTTATCAATTCACATTTATCTGAGATCAAATAAATTCGATTTTCTTAAGTGTGCTAAATGTAACATGATATGAAACAACCAAACAAAAATCAGGGCAGAATATTTAATTCACTTTAGTCTATTAATTGTTCTTTAAGTTCTGAGTTCCGTCTTGTGATATCTGTTACGATTTTCGCATAAAAAAGATGTTCTGTTTGTCTTTACCTCCATTTGTTTGTCTTATTTACGTTATTTGTGGCGTCCAACAAATATTGTGTTGTGGGTTTTTTTCTTCGTCTTGTGTAACATGTGTTGACAGTTTCTCTGGATTGTCCTTTTTTGATTTCCCCTTCAGTTTTCTCTAATGTTTATTTTCACGAGTTTATTGTCTGATTAACACTGAGTACACAAATAAAGATACATATAAAACAAAAGGAGATCTTGAATGACACAAATTCTCACATACAAAAATGTTAACATGACACATTAGCCTGTAAATATTCTTATTTTGTAACGTGTATAAACTAATAATACTACACATGTATATTTAATACAGATGTTGCAATAATAATACACATGTATATTTAATACAGATGTAGCAATAATACTACACATGTATATTTAATACAGATGTTGCAATAATAATACACATGTATATTTAATACAAATGTTGCAATAATAATACACATGTATATTTAATACAGATGTAATAATAATACTACACATGTATATTTAATACAGATGTAATAATAATAATACACATGTATATTTAATACAGATGTAATAATAATACTACACATGTATATTTAATACAGATGTAATAATAATACTACACATGTATATTTAATACAGATGTAATAATAATAATAATACACATGTATATTTAATACACATGTAATAATAATAATAATACACATGTATATTTAATACAGATGTAATAATAATACTACACATGTATATTTAACACAGATGTAATAATAATAATACACATGTATATTTAATACAGATGTAATAATAATAATACTACACATGTATATTTAATACAGATGTAATAATAATAATAATACACATGTATATTTAACACAGATGTAACAATAATAATACTACACATGTATATTTAATACAGATGTAATAATAATAATAATACACATGTATATTTAACACAGATGTAATAATAGTAATACTATACATGTATATTTAATACAGATGTAATAATAATACTACACATGTATATTTAATACAGATGTAATAATAATACTACACATGTATATTTAATACAGATGTAATAATAATACTACACATGTATATTTAATACAGATGTAATAATAATACTACACATGTATATTTAATACAGATGTAATAATGATAATAATACACATGTATATTTAATACAGATGTAATAATAATACTACACATGTATATTTAATACAGATGTAATAATAATAATAATACACATGTATATTTAACACAGATGTAACAATAATAATACTACACATGTATATTTAATACAGATGTAATAATAATAATACTACACATGTATATTTAACACAGATGTAATAATAGTAATACTATACATGTATATTTAATACAGATGTAATAATAATACTACACATGTATATTTAATACAGATGTAATAATAATACTACACATGTATATTTAATACAGATGTAATAATAATACTACACATGTATATTTAATACAGATGTAATAATAATACTACATATGTATATTTAATACAGATGTAATAATGATAATAATACACATGTATATTTAACACAGATGTAATAATAATAATAATACACATGTATATTTAATACAGATGTAATAATAATAATACTACACATGTATATTTAACACAGATGTAATAATAGTAATACTATACATGTATATTTAATACAGATGTAATAATAATAATAATACACATGTATATTTAACACAGATGTAACAATAATAATACTACACATGTATATTTAATACAGATGTAATAATAATAATACTACACATGTATATTTAACACAGATGTAATAATAGTAATACTATACATGTATATTTAATACAGATGTAATAATAATACTACACATGTATATTTAATACAGATGTAATAATAATACTACACATGTATATTTAATACAGATGTAATAATGATAATAATACACATGTATATTTAATACAGATGTAATAATAATACTACACATGTATATTTAATACAGATGTAATAATAATAATAATACACATGTATATTTAATACAGATGTAATAATAATACTACACATGTATATTCAATACAGATGTAATAATGATATTACACATGTATATTTAATACAGATGTAATAATGATATTACACATGTATATTTAATACAGATGTAATAATAATAATAATACTACACATGTATATTTAATACAGATGTAATAATAATACTACACATGTATATTTAATACAGATGTAATAATAATACTACACATGTATATTTAATACAGATGTAATAATAATACTACACATTATTAGTTATATAGGCTTTAGACAGGTAATACGGGCTCATATAACCTGTCTGTGTTTTATATTTCCTGAGCCGAAGGCGAGGGAAATATACAACTCAGACAGGTTATATGAGCCTGTATTACCTGTCTAAAGCCTATATAACGAATTTGTCATACTGCAATACCATGGGTCCATATTACCTTAGCTGCAATAATGTAGCTCCTGTGACAAACTTGTGTCTCGGCAGAGCTACAACGCGGTCCCATTCGTCACAATGGAGCAAAAAAAAAGTTGCAGTTGAAACGTAAAAACTCACTATTTACGCTTCAAACATTTCATTATAACTATTACTGATGATCCCAGTCCTTGTTAAATCGGTTTGGCTGAGAAATATATGCTTTTCAAAGGTAGCAACAACTTGTTCAAATTTATCGATTGTTTGTCATAACCGGAAACTACGGAAGGCGGAGCTTTTCTAAATATGGTATTTTTTACTACGATGTTTACGACTGCTGATGTAAATATTCATGCCTTAATCGCCAAATATGGTATCGACATCCAAATAGTGAGGCCGGAAATGACGAAATTCAAAATGTTCAGAGAGTTTAGTAAACATGGATTTTTATTTTGTGGGAATTACATTCTAAAATACTGGTAGGTGATAAAAACTTGTTATAATAATGGACAAAAGGAAAGGTTATATCTTATTATTGATAAATGCAGGCGTCAGAAACTCTGTAAGCGAGCGCAAAAAATCTCGGCGGCTGCTCCATTACGTGTAATGGCATCCCGTTATAACTCTTGCGAGTAAGCGAGCATTTAGGGTTTTATTATTAGAACTAATATTACCTGTGTAAAGCCTAAATAAAGAAGATGACTACTACATGTATTGTCTCGTGAACATTTAACCCCAGCTATGACTTTGCTTTAAAGAAGAAATTAATTCTTCAACATATTTAATAAACAACTTAACAATTTTAACAGAAAAATAACAAATGATTTAGAATTGCCTCAATATCGGCGTCAGAGTGACAGGCGAACCTGGGGGTCGCCATCTTGATTACGTATGATTTCAAAATGAGTTATCTTTCTTGGCACGTGCTTTCATATTACCGGCTAGAGCCGTATAATATGGATTAGTAAAATCGAGTAAATAACCAATCGGATCACTTAGATTTTCTATTGCAGTATGACAAGTATATTTAATACAGATGTAATAATAATACTACACATGTATATTTAATACAGATGTAATAATGATAATAATACACATGTGTATTTAACACAGATGTAATAATGATACTACACATGTATATTTAATACAGATGTAATAATAATAATAATAATACACATGTATATTTAATACAGATGTAATAATAATAATAATAATACACATGTATATTTAATACAGATGTAATAATAATACCACACATGTATATTTAATACAGATGTAATAATGATATTACACATGTATATTTAATACAGATGTAATAATAATAATAATAATACACATGTATATTTAACACAGATATAACAATAATAATACTACACATGTATATTTAATACAGATGTAATAATAATACTACACATGTATATTTAATACAGATGTAATAATAATAATAATACACATGTATATTTAATACAGATGTAATAATAATAATACACATGTATATTTAATACAGATGTAGCAATAATAATAATACACATGTATATTTAATACAGATGTAACAGTAATAATACACATGTATATTTAATACAGATGTTGCAATAATACTATACATATATATTTAATACAGATGTAATAATAATACTACACATGTATATTTAATACAGATATAATAATAGTAATACTACACATGTATATTTAATACAGATGTAATAATAATACTACACATGTATATTTAATACAGATGTAATAATAATAATACACATGTATATTTAATACAGATGTAATAATAATACTACACATGTATATTTAATACAGATGTAATAATAATAATACACATGTATATTTAATACAGATGTAATAATGATAATAATACACATGTATATTTAACACAGATGTAATAATGATACTACACATGTATATTTAATACAGATGTAATAATAATAATAATAATACACATGTATATTTAATACAGATGTAATAATAATACTACACATGTATATTTAATACAGATGTAATAATGATATTACACATGTATATTTAATACAGATGTAATAATAATAATAATACACATGTATATTTAACACAGATATAACAATAATAATACTACACATGTATATTTAATACAGATGTAATAATAATACTACACATGTATATTTAATACAGATGTAATAATAATAATAATACACATGTATATTTAATACAGATGTAATAATAATAATACACATGTATATTTAATACAGATGTAGCAATAATAATAATACACATGTATATTTAATACAGATGTAACAGTAATAATACACATGTATATTTAATACAGATGTAGCAATAATAATAATACACATGTATATTTAATACAGATGTAATAATAATAATAATAATAATAATACACATGTATATTTAATACAGATGTAATAATAATAATACACATGTATATTTAATACAGATGTAGCAATAATAATAATACACATGTATATTTAATACAGATGTAATAATGATAATAATAATAATAATACACATGTATATTTAATACAGATGTAATAATGATAATAATACACATGTATATTTAACACAGATGTAATAATGATACTACACATGTATATTTAATACAGATGTAATAATAATAATAATAATACACATGTATATTTAATACAGATGTAATAATAATACTACACATGTATATTTAATACAGATGTAATAATAATACTACACATGTATATTTAATACAGATGTAATAATAATAATAATACACATGTATATTTAATACAGATGTAATAATAATAATACACATGTATATTTAATACAGATGTAGCAATAATAATAATACACATGTATATTTAATACAGATGTAACAGTAATAATACACATGTATATTTAATACAGATGTAGCAATAATAATAATACACATGTATATTTAATACAGATGTAATAATAATAATAATAATAATAATACACATGTATATTTAATACAGATGTAATAATAATAATACACATGTATATTTAATACAGATGTAGCAATAATAATAATACACATGTATATTTAATACAGATGTAATAATGATAATAATAATAATAATACACATGTATATTTAATACAGATGTAATAATGATAATAATACACATGTATATTTAACACAGATGTAATAATGATACTAAACATGTATATTTAATACAGATGTAATAATAATAATAATACACATGTATATTTAATACAGATGTAATAATAATACTACACATGTATATTTAATACAGATGTAATAATGATATTACACATGTATATTTAATACAGATGTAATAATAATAATACACATGTATATTTAACACAGATATAACAATAATAATACTACACATGTATATTTAATACAGATGTAATAATAATACTACACATGTATATTTAATACAGATGTAATAATAATAGTAATACACATGTATATTTAATACAGATGTAATAATAATAATACACATGTATATTTAATACAGATGTAGCAATAATAATAATACACATGTATATTTAATACAGATGTAACAGTAATAATACACATGTATATTTAATACAGATGTAGCAATAATAATAATACACATGTATATTTAATACAGATGTAATAATAATAATAATAATAATAATACACATGTATATTTAATACAGATGTAATAATAATAATACACATGTATATTTAATACAGATGTAATAATAATAATACACATGTATATTTAATACAGATGTAGCAATAATACTACACATGTATATTTAATACAGATGTAACAATGATAATACACATGTATATTTAATACAGATGTAATAATAATAATACTACACATGTATATTTAATACAGATGTAACAATAATAATACACATGTATATTTAATACAGATGTAGCAATAATAATAATAATACACATGTATATTTAATACAGATGTAATAATAATACTACACATGTATATTTAACACAGATGTAATAATAATAATACACATGTATATTTAATACAGATGTAATAATAATAATAATAATACACATGTATATTTAACACAGATGTAACAATAATAATACTACACATGTATATTTAATACAGATGTAATAATAGTAATACTACACATGTATATTTAATACAGATGTAATAATAATACTACACATGTATATTTAATACAGATGTAGCAATAATACTACACATGTATATTTAATACAGATGTAACAATGATAATACACATGTATATTTAATACAGATGTAATAATAATAATACTACACATGTATATTTAATACAGATGTAACAATAATAATACACATGTATATTTAATACAGATGTAGCAATAATAATAATAATACACATGTATATTTAATACAGATGTAATAATAATACTACACATGTATATTTAACACAGATGTAATAATAATAATACACATGTATATTTAATACAGATGTAATAATAATAATAATAATACACATGTATATTTAACACAGATGTAACAATAATAATACTACACATGTATATTTAATACAGATGTAATAATAGTAATACTACACATGTATATTTAATACAGATGTAATAATAATACTACACATGTATATTTAATACAGATGTAGCAATAATAATACTACACATGTATATTTAATACAGATGTAATAATAATACTACACATGTATATTTAATACAGATGTAATAATAGTAATACTACACATGTATATTTAATACAGATGTAATAATAATACTACACATGTATATTTAATACAGATGTAGCAATAATAATACTACACATGTATATTTAATACAGATGTAACAATAATAATACACATGTATATTTAATACAGATGTAACATGATATAGTTACCTAACCATTGTGTTGTTTATGGACGATTAATGGTGATTATTCATGCCACAATTCTATTTATTGTAGATGCAGCCGCTGGTGGATCAGATGACTATGCAAAGGGTAGTGCTGGCATCAAATATTCATACACACTGGAACTACGAGACACTGGAAGATATGGTTTTGTCTTGCCAGAAAATCTTATCATTTCAACATGTGAAGAAACAATGGATGCTTTCAGAGTGTTTGCTCAACATCTAAAAACAGCGCCTCAGATATAGGACATCGGATGTATTGAATAAAAATACATTATTTTAAATAATATTGGACATTTTTATTTCACCTGATATTTTTTGGTTATTATTTCACTTACAAGAAGGAATGACAACATGAAGACAATAACTGTTCCAAATAAATACACAAGAAAAGTTTAAGGATACAAAAGTTGTAATCAGAAACCATAATTCGATGTACAGACACAGGGCTGGATTAACTCAGAGGCAAAATAAGCACGTGTTTAGGGCATCAAGGGGTAAAAGGGCACCACAAAATTCCGGCCATATGGCTATTAATTTTATTAGCCAGATATTAGGCTCATAAACACACCAAAAATCCAAAAATGTAGGAAAAATGAAATAAAACACTAATTCTCTTGCTTAATTGATGTATACCAGAAAAGGCAACTTCCCCATTTACTGAAGCTAGTATAAGGTACTCAGAGTGTTGTCAAAAACTAATTGATGCTTTTCCAGATGACTTGGACAGCAATTTATCTACTGAGCTTCAGAACTTTTACTCATATATTCGAGTCATTTGACATAAGTTTTGTGCAACAAAAGCTGTAAAAGATAGATTATATAAATAATTGTAGAAGACAACATGGAGTGTGCATTTCCAAACGTAGAGATTAGCTTGAGTATATTTTTTAACATTAATGGTCACAAACTGAACGCTCATTCTCTCAAATGAAGCATATCTAATAATTAAGATAATCATAGAACAAGTACAGTCAATGCGGGACTTTCTGCGCTATAATGTAAACACAGAACATATATATATACAGCTGTCAGAAAACACCAAGACAGTCAGCGTGGGTCTTTCCACGCTACACTGTAACACGTAAACAACATCAAAGTGCAATCAGCACAGTCAGTGCCGGTATCTCTGCGCTAAATTGCCGCATATACTACCATGAATATGAGACTAATACCAATCATCATAATTCTAATCACAACTATATTTAAGTACACTAACACTAAGTGTGAAACAACTGTTATATGGAGACCCAACTTGTCACCAACATATATATATACTCGGACATGGACCAGCAACTTGAAAAAACATATTCTATCAAAATCCGACAAAAACAACTGTCACTTAAGTTGCATGCTTAATTTGGTATTAAAGTTAGCAGGAGATATCCAAACAAATCCAGGACCTCAACACAGAAATAGAACAGTCAATCCTTGTGGGCTTTGTGAAAGGCCTGTCACTTGGTCCTGCGAGGGAGTATGCTGTTTTCTCCACTTTCAAGGTCCAATATAACAATAGACAGTGACATCAACACGTCTGTATTTAGTCCAGTTCACGCAAGTAGCCCGATCATTCCGAAAAGAAATAGAGAAGATAAAACCAACTCAAATACAAGTACCATACATAGTACAAAATCTACATCATCCAATGTACTAAAAATACCACCAAAAAGCAACTTACGGATAATGACTGTTGATTGTAGGAGCGTAGTAGACAAAAAAGCTGAATTAGCAGCATGTATAAATTACACCAAGCCTGACATCATCTGTGGAACAGAATCATGGCTAAAAGGGATACAACCTGGCAAACCGACCAGAAAAGATGTCATCAAATCTTCTGAAGTGTTCCCAGAAAATTTCAAAATCTATAGAAACGACAGAGGAACTCTTAGCGGAGGAGTATTCGTAGGAATTCACGAAGACCTAATTTCTACAGAAAACACCAGCATTATAGCAGAATGTGAGATAGAATGGTCAAAGGTCAAACTTTAAAAAAACAAAGATCTACACATAGCTTCATTCTATATGCCACACAGGAACATGAAAGACCTGGACAACCTGAGACTCTCCCTAGACGAATTAACAAATGGAAAACCCAAGCATGTCATTATAGCAGGAGATTTTAACTGCCCTGATATTGACTGGGTAAATATGGAAATCAAAACAGGCGCTTCTGACCGAGAAGTACAACAGGCACTATTAGACATCACATCTGAATATGGACTCACCCAAATACATGACAAACATACAAGAGAAGGAAACATGTTGGACCTAGCGATATATCTTCTCCAAACCTAACTGAGAGAAAATCAAAACCGACAACACTGAAATCGCAAAGGACCTTAACAACAATATAAACAGCAAAGACATTAATTACTCCTGGAACCAACTCAAACATGGCATATTATCAACCGTCGACCAGAATGTACCATCAAAAATTATTAAGAAAAAACATCATATACCATGATTAAATAGATCTCTAAAAAGAATGCTCAGGAGGAAAGCAAGACTCCATAAACACGCAAAACGTACTGGGAATTTTAAAGAATACAGACATTTCCAGAAAGAATGCAAAAGACAATTCAGAAAAGCCGAGTGGGACCATATAGATAACATCATTTGTGAAGGATTTGAAAACAACAACTCAAAACCATTCTGGAATTACATGAAATCCAAAAAACAATACAAGTTAGGAGTAGCGCTACTTAAAAGATCTGGTGGACTTACAAACGAGAGTAAAGAGAAGGCTGAAATTTTAAACAATCAATTCAAATCCGTCTTCACAAAGCCAAAACCAAATATCTCTACAACAGTACTACCACAACGAGCTGGCTCAACAATACAATATCTAAAAATCACAGTAGAAGTAGTTGAAAAGTTGCTAAAAAACACTAATCCGTCTAAAGCCATGGGACCGGATAGAATTCCAAACATCATCCTTAAAACATGCGCTGAAGAACTTGCGCCCTGCTTAAAGAACATTTTCCAAAAATCAGTGGACTGCGGTACTCTACCAAATGATTGGCTCAGTGCAAACATTGCTCCAGTATTTAAAAAAGGTGATGTCCATGCAGCGGAAAATTATAGATCTGTATCTTTAATTTGTGTATCCTGTAAGATACTCGAACACATAATTTGTAAGCACATGTTCAAACATTTGGAAAACCACAAAATATTGACCAACCTTAATCACGGATTTTGATCAGGATACTCATGTACAACACAGCTTTTAGTTACGACACAAGACCTACTACGAAGCTTCGATAACAACATTCAACTTGATATGGCAATACTAGATTTCTCAAAAGCCTTTGACACAATTCCACACAAAGAACTCTTAAATAAACTACACAGCTATGGAATTGAAGGAAATATACATCGTGGCTATCATCATTCCTACAAAACCGTACAATGAGAGTAGTAGTTGAAGGCGAACACTCAGATAATGCCCATGTAGACTCGAGCGTACCACAAAGCACTGTATTGGGACCACTACTATTCTTTTGCCACATAACTCTCCAAGAAGACCTCAAATCACTAGAACTTTGGGCCGACAAATGGGGCATGAAATTCAACGCAAAAACATGTTACAAAATGAGTATGAGACAGAAATCGAGTTATTTCTACCAACTAGATCAGCACATTCTCGAACAAGTAAAGACAAATCCATACTTAGGATTTAACATCTCCGACGACTTGAAATGGAGTAGCCGCATCAGTAAAATCACAAGTAAAGCCAGCTGTACACTTGGTTTCCTTCGAAGGAATCTACGTCAATGCCCCCAAGAGTGCAACAAATTAGCTTACTTGGCAATGGTTAGATCCACTCTCGAGTATGGATGCTTAATATGGGATCCGTATATACCAACAAGGATATAGATAAATTAGAAAGCATACAAAAGAGAGCCGCACGTTTCATCAAGCATGATTATAAGTCCAGGGAAAGCGGCTCCGCTACCATCATGCTGAAAGATCTAGAACTTAAACCACTCCAGGAAAGAAGGAAACATATACGATTAACTATGTTTTACAAAGTGGTTGAGGGACTGGTGCCCGCCATCGCATCAGAAGATTATTTGAAAGAAACAAGGAACAAAAGAAAGAGAAAAGCCAAACAATACGAAGGATTTGAAACATCAAATATAATAGATCGACAAACAGTGAACAACTCTAGATCCTTCGAACTCATCCAATGTAAGACATCAGGAAAAATTCATTCTTTTCAAAGACTATAATCGATTGGAACCACCTTGAGGATAGCGTAGTGTGCGCAAAGACAGTAGAGGGCTTTAGAAGTGCCCTCTAACAGTTGGACTAATCCAACCGCTCTCCTTCCAGTGCATTTATAACCGCGATCGGTTCCTGCACTGTAAAGATACAGATACACATATAAAAATTCAAACAGAACAACGATGAGACAAGAGAGGCTGGAATCCTTTTCTCTGCTTATGATTGAAGCAGATTTGTTGCGCCAAATTAACTTTGAGGATTTAAACAAAGACTTTGCTAATGTGAAATGTAGGAGAAAACACTTTAAAGTGTCATTTTGCTTCTTTTTTTTAATATTGACAATACTGGCTCCTGTTGAAAGACACAATTTTTAGTATTTCTGTTTGTATTATTCCTTTATAACATTTAAAAATCGAATAGCAAGTTAAAGACTTGCATTGTATCTGTTGTCCTAGTTATAAGTAAATAATCTGTTTATAGCGTTGTCGGCTCTAAGGCATCGAGTACAGTCACTGTGTTAAATAAATATAAAAAAAAACAGATATTTAAATGATTTTGATATAAGAGGTTTGGCCTGACTTTTCTTGTTAAACATTACAGGGGCGGATCCAGGATTTCAGGTTAGGGGGGGCGCAATTAAAAAAATTGCGCAGAGCATAGGGAGGCGCGAAAATTTTTGGGGTATTTCGTGTGAAAAATCACGATTTTACGCCTAAAAAATCATATTTGTTCAAATTTTAGGGGGGGCGCGCACCGGGTGTGCCCCCCCCTGGATCCGCCCCTGCATTATATATTTAGTGGTGTTTTTGTTTCCCTTTTTTCCCCTTGATTATCTCAACAACACCTTGTTGAAATTCGAAGTAAGTTCGAGTTTGTTAATTTTTCCAACCACTTCAACGGAATTATGCTCACGTTTCTAAATCTTTATCACAAGTACAGTTTATTAACATTGTTTCCTACTAAATGTACCTTTACAAAATTGAAGCCGTTTAACGTATTACTATGTGATTCTAAGGTGATTACGAGAAATTATAAAATGACTATGAGCTTTTATATACCTCAATTGGTAAGTACATTAGTAGGAAACAATGTTATTAACCTACACTAGATATACAAAATGAAAATACATAGAACATCACCTTATCTTGGTTCTCTCACTTGCCTCGATGCTACCTATATCGATATCCTGCATCAGTAATATACATTATATTAACTACTGCCCTTCCAACTGTAAATTATGACCATTGGGTTATGTTGAATCGTATGTTACAAAATCTAAGTTTTGTGTTCTTTCTATTCTGACACTGATAATGTGTCTTAGTGTAGACAAAACAGTCTTGATGGTGATTTCATCAAAACGAAACTAGTTCCCGCCATGTTATAGTTGATAAATTGCGAGCATTGCGTTAAGAAGCAATCACTCACTTCCGTAATTATCAAATTGTTCTATGTATGTCACATCTATTGTCCATCAGGTTCCAGAAATGTCTCCTTGTTCATACTTTTTCCAAAACAATAGATCTGAGAGTCTTTCTAGATAATTTTTGTTTTATTTTATGGTGCTTAAAGCCACTTTCAACAATATTACAGTTATATCTTGGCGGTCAGTTTTATTGGTGGAGGAAACTGGAGTACCCGGAGAAAACCACCGACCTGTCACAAGTCACTGACAAACTTTATCTTTCGAGATATTAACAAAAAATGTAATTTAAATATTTAGGTAAACAATTGCTCCATGTAACAGCTGTTGCTCTTCCAGTTCCAAATATATATAATGGCAAGGGACTTTTTAAGAAAATATGTCTGAGAATCTTCCGACAAAATTGGTACCTTTCTCATACCAGAGGTAATCCCCCATATTCATTACTGCGTCCCTCGTGCAAAACAGTTGTAAATCAAATTATATTTACACAAGTCATAGCGTAACCACTAAATACTTCTACCGGTAAGTCAATATGAATACCAGGATAGTATCTTCCCAAATTCTGGCGAGGTGTATCTTAGAGAGGATGAACAGGTACCGAGGAAACGCTTTATCTATGGGAATTATGACTTCTTTTTGCCTTTATCTTTACATTATAATCCTAATAAATAATGAGCAGTCACAAAACTGATTTGTTCTGACAATTATATTCTGGGTCACAGTTGTCCATTATTTCCATATTGTGTCTTCGGCTCTCTTATATAACTAGTGCTATACATATAAGAAAAATTTGAAAATACCAAAGGAGTAATCAGAAGACGTAAATCTAAGATACCAAAGAAGTAATCAGAAGACGTAAATCTAAGATACCAAAGGAGTAATCAGAAGATGTAAATCTAAGATACCAAAGGAGTAATCAGAAGACGTAAATCAAAGATACCAAAGGAGTAATCAGAAGAGGTAAATCAAAGATACCAAAGGAGTATTCAGAAGATGTAAATCTAAGATACCAAAGGAGTAATCAGAAGACGTAAATCTAAGATACCAAAGGAGTAATCAGAAGACGTAAATCAAAGATACCAAAGGAGTAATCAGAAGACGTAAATCAAAGGAGTATTCAGAAGACGTAAATCTAAGATACCAAAGGAGTAATACAAAAGACGTAAATCAAAGATACCAAAGGAGTAATCAGAAGACGTAAATCTAAGATACCAAAGGAGTAATCAGAAGACGTAAATCTAAGATACCAAAGGAGTAATCAGAAGACGAAAATCAAAGATATCAAAGGAGTAATCAGAAGACGTAAATCAAAGATACCAAAGGAATAATCAGAAGACGTAAATCTAAGATACCAAAGGAGTAATCAGAAGACGTAATTCAAAGATACCAAATGAGTAATCAGAAGATGTAAATCTAAGATACCAAAGGAGTAATCAGAAGACGTAAATCTAAGATACCAAAGGAGTAATCAGAAGACATAAATCAAAGATACCAAAGGAGTAATCAGAAAACGTAAATCTAAGATACCAAAGGAGTATTCAGAAGACGTAAATCTAAGATACCAAAGGAGTAATACAAAAGACGTAAATCTAAGATACCAAAGGAGTAGTGAGAAGACGTAAATCAAAGATACCAAAGGAGTAATCGGAAGACGTAAATCTAAGATACCAAAGGAGTAATCAGAAGACGTAAATCTAAGATACCAAAGGAGTAATCAGAAGACGTAAATCTAAGATACCAAAGGAGTAACCAGAAGACATAAATCTAAGATACCAAAGGAGTAATCAGAAGACGTAAACCTAAGATACCAAAGGAGTAATCAGAAGACGTAAATTAAAGATACCAAAGGAGTAATCAGAAAACGTAAATCTAAGACACCAAAGGAGTAATCAGAAGACGTAAATCTAAGATACCAAAGGAGTAACCAGAAGACATAAATCTAAGATACCAAAGGAGTAATCAGAAGACGTAAATCAAAAGACGACATACAATACAGGCAATACAAAAAACAAGAACATAAGAATAAATATATTATGTATAAACCCAAAGAATAGAGTTCAATGTTCTGTACAACCATGGTGTTCACTCAGTTATGTGTTGAGTGTCGGTATTTTTCTCGCATGTGGAAAACTTTGCATGACTGCATGATTTCACCAAGAGGGGACTTTTGGGCCAATAAGACTAGTCTTAACCCGACACCTTTTATTGAAGTGCCTTATTCAAATCAAGAGTGAAAGGGTATGTATATGTGTGCTAGAATCTGATGGCGAGGCTTAGCCTGGTTTATGTATTTCATAGTGTACATATAAATGTAAAATGTATATGTATACCTTTTGTGCACTACAAATAACAACTCAAAAATAAAAACATTATTTATTTTGCTTTTTATTGACTAACATATTCGCATGTATCAAGTCTGTGGTGCTGTCTTCAGAAAATTAACTACGGCTAACATGGCATCCATTGTTTCTTTACAAGTAGGGATTATTTGGGCTTTCGGTAATAGAAAGCCATAACGATCTTTGCCTCGAAGTTCGCAGGTATAGGAATATTTTATGCCAGCATCACCTTTAGCATAATCTATAGAGACTCCCGGTGCAGCATCTGAAATATTATTGATTTGTCTGAGTACATATGCTCATTACTAGTTAGTAAACATTGGGTATGTACGAGTAATAGCTTCAACGGAAGTTTGCAAAAAGAATACAACATACCATCGACTAATGGGTTTGCTCTTGTAATATTTTAAAGATCGGCGATGAATAAAGTCAGGGACGTCGTTCTGAACTCCTTTTTAGAGACAACAAAAGTCTAATCGAAATGTGGTCATAAATTACCATTTTGATTTTTTTTTTTAGAAGAATGTGATTGGCTAAAAGTTGATATTTTCCCTTATTAAGTCTTCCTATAGCCTTGTGTGTGATGTAACATAAGTGATGGTAAATGCTATTTATATATTAATGCATGCCCTTTTCCATATCAGGACTGCTATCATCCCGAGAGACCGATATCGGCCAGAGGGCTTTAGCCAGAGCATCGATATCGGTCGAGGGATGATAACAGTCCTGATATGGAAAAAGGCATGTATTAATCTATTTATCACATATTTCAACATTGAAATAAAAAGAACAAAATTAACTTCACACACACACCAAACTATGAGTGTAAAAATATGAAAAAATGCATGCATTGTTCTATTTATAAAGAGGCTTGATATCATGTTATCAGAGTTTTGCCCCGATATCGCTGTGGCACTTCAGTGTTGGTGTTTACGTATGGGCAAAATTGACGTTATTACTTATAAATATGTGATACATAGCCTTTAACTAGCATTAACCATATGAAAACTTTTTGAATCAGAAGAATAAATATATTGTGTATTAAGGTTAAGCTCAAGATTACCAATCACAGTTATTTACAACAATGTTGCTTACACAGATTTATGTGATGGTCAACATTTCGTATACATCTGGAAAATACTTGCATGACTGCATCATTTCATTACAATGTGGTTGAGCTTAACCCCGAAACTTGTCATTCAAGTGCCTGTAACAAACCATTAGAGTGAGAGATCATGTATGTGTGTTAGGGGTGTTGATCTTTGTCTGTTTCATTAGAGGGAGAGATCATGTATGTGTGTTAGGGGTGTTGATCTTTGTCTGTTTCATTAGAGTGAGAGATCATGTATGTGTGTTAGGGGTGTTGATCTTTGTCTGTTTCATTAGAGTGAGAGATCATGTATGTGTGTTAGGGGTGTTGATCTTTGTCTGTTTCATTAGAGTGAGAGATCATGTATGTGTGTTAGGGGTGTTGATCTTTGTCTGTTTCATTAGAGGGAGAGATCATGTATGTGTGTTAGGGGTGTTGATCTTTGTCTGTTTCATTAGAGGGAGAGATCATGTATGTGTGTTAGGGGTGTTGATCTTTGTCTGTTTCATTAGAGGGAGAGATCATGTATGTGTGTTAGGGGTGTTGATCTTTATCTGTTTCATTAGAGTGAGAGATCATGTATGTGTGTTAGGGGTGTTGATCTTTGTCTGTTTCATTAGAGGGAGAGATCATGTATGTGTGTTAGGGGTGTTGATCTTTGTCTGTTTCATTAGAGGGAGAGATCATGTATGTGTGCTAGGGATGTTGATCTTTGTCTGTTTCATTAGAGGGAGAGATCATGTATGTGTGTTAGGGGTGTTGATCTTTGTCTGTTTTATTAGAGTGAGAGATCATGTATGTGTGTTAGGGGTGTTGATCTTTGTCTGTTTCATTAGAGGGAGAGATCATGTATGTGTGTTAGGGGTGTTGATCTTTGTCTGTTTCATTAGAGGGAGAGATCATGTATGTGTGTTAGGGGTGTTGATCTTTGTCTGTTTCATTAGAGGGAGAGATCATGTATGTGTGTTAGGGGTGTTGATCTTTGTCTGTTTCATTAGAGGGAGAGATCATGTATGTGTGTTAGGGGTGTTGATCTTTGTCTGTTTCATTAGAGGGAGAGATCATGTATGTGTGTTAGGGGTGTTGATCTTTGTCTGTTTTATTAGAGTGAGAGATCATGTATGTGTGTTAGGGGTGTTGATCTTTGTCTGTTTTATTAGAGTGAGAGATCATGTATGTGTGTTAGGGGTGTTGATCTTTGTCTGTTTCATTAGAGGGAGAGATCATGTATGTGTGTTAGGGGTGTTGATCTTTGTCTGTTTTATTAGAGTGAGAGATCATGTATGTGTGTTAGGGGTGTTGATCTTTGTCTGTTTCATTAGAGTGAGAGATCATGTATGTGTGTTAGGGGTGTTGATCTTTGTCTGTTTTATTAGAGTGAGAGATCATGTATGTGTGTTAGGGGTGTTGATCTTTGTCTGTTTCATTAGAGGGAGAGATCATGTATGTGTGTTAGGGGTGTTGATCTTTGTCTGTTTCATTAGAGTGAGAGATCATGTATGTGTGTTAGGGGTGTTGATCTTTGTCTGTTTCATTAGAGGGAGAGATCATGTATGTGTGTTAGGGATGTTGATCTTTGTCTGTTTCATTAGAGTGAGAGATCATGTATGTGTGTTAGGGGTGTTGATCTTTGTCTGTTTCATTAGAGGGAGAGATCATGTATGTGTGTTAGGGGTGTTGATCTTTATCTGTTTCATTAGAGTGAGAGATCATGTATGTGTGTTAGGGGTGTTGATCTTTGTCTGTTTCATTAGAGTGAGAGATCATGTATGTGTGTTAGGGGTCTTGATCTTTGTCTGTTTCATTAGAGTGAGAGATCATGTATGTGTGTTAGGGGTCTTGATCTTTGTCTGTTTCATTAGAGGGAGAGATCATGTATGTGTGTTAGGGGTGTTGATCTTTGTCTGTTTCATTAGAGGGAGAGATCATGTATGTGTGTTAGGGGTGTTGATCTTTGTCTGTTTCATTAGAGGGAGAGATCATGTATGTGTGTTAGGGGTGTTGATCTTTGTCTGTTTTATTAGAGTGAGAGATCATGTATGTGTGTTAGGGGTGTTGATCTTTCTCTGTCTCATTAGAGGGAGAGATCATGTATGTGTGTTAGGGGTGTTGATCTTTGTCTGTTTCATTAGAGGGAGAGATCATGTATGTGTGTTAGGGGTGTTGATCTTTGTCTGTTTCATTAGAGTGAGAGATCATGTATGTGTGTTAGGGGTGTTGATCTTTGTCTGTTTCATTAGAGGGAGAGATCATGTATGTGTGTTAGGGGTGTTGATCTTTGTCTGTTTCATTAGAGGGAGAGATCATGTATGTGTGTTAGGGGTGTTGATCTTTGTCTGTTTCATTAGAGGGAGAGATCATGTATGTGTGTTAGGGGTGTTGATCTTTGTCTGTTTTATTAGAGGGAGAGATCATGTATGTGTGTTAGGGGTGTTGATCTTTGTCTGTTTCATTAGAGTGAGAGATCATGTATGTGTGTTAGGGGTGTTGATCTTTGTCTGTTTCATTAGAGGGAGAGATCATGTATGTGTGTTAGGGGTGTTGATCTTTGTCTGTTTTATTAGAGTGAGAGATCATGTATGTGTGTTAGGGGTGTTGATCTTTGTCTGTTTCATTAGAGGGAGAGATCATGTATGTGTGTTAGGGGTGTTGATCTTTGTCTGTTTCATTAGAGGGAGAGATCATGTATGTGTGTTAGGGGTGTTGATCTTTGTCTGTTTCATTAGAGTGAGAGATCATGTATGTGTGTTAGGGGTGTTGATCTTTGTCTGTTTCATTAGAGGGAGAGATCATGTATGTGTGTTAGGGGTGTTGATCTTTGTCTGTTTCATTAGAGGGAGAGATCATGTATGTGTGTTAGGGGTGTTGATCTTTGTCTGTTTCATTAGAGTGAGAGATCATGTATGTGTGTTAGGGGTGTTGATCTTTGTCTGTTTTATTAGACGGAGAGATCATGTATGTGTGTTAGGGGTGTTGATCTTTGTCTGTTTCATTAGAGGGAGAGATCATGTATGTGTGTTAGGGATGTTGATCTTTGTCTGTTTCATTAGAGGGAGAGATCATGTATGTGTGTTAGGGGTGTTGATCTTTGTCTGTTTTATTAGAGTGAGAGATCATGTATGTGTGTTAGGGGTGTTGATCTTTGTCTGTCTCATTAGAGTGAGAGATCATGTATGTGTGTTAGGGGTGTTGATCTTTGTCTGTTTCATTAGAGGGAGAGATCATGTATGTGTGTTAGGGGTGTTGATCTTTGTCTGTTTCATTAGAGTGAGAGATCATGTATGTGTGTTAGGGGTGTTGATCTTTGTCTGTTTCATTAGAGTGAGAGATCATGTATGTGTGTTAGGGGTGTTGATCTTTGTCTGTTTCATTAGAGTGAGAGATCATGTATGTGTGTTAGGGGTGTTGATCTTTGTCTGTTTCATTAGAGTGAGAGATCATGTATGTGTGTTAGGGGTGTTGATCTTTGTCTGTTTCATTAGAGGGAGAGATCATGTATGTGTGTTAGGGGTGTTGATCTTTGTCTGTTTCATTAGAGGGAGAGATCATGTATGTGTGTTAGGGGTGTTGATCTTTGTCTGTTTCATTAGAGTGAGAGATCATGTATGTGTGTTAGGGGTGTTGATCTTTGTCTGTTTCATTAGAGTGAGAGATCATGTATGTGTGTTAGGGGTGTTGATCTTTTTCTGTTTCATTAGAGTGAGAGATCATGTATGTGTGTTAGGGGTGTTGATCTTTGTCTGTTTCATTAGAGGGAGAGATCATGTATGTGTGTTAGGGGTGTTGATCTTTATCTGTTTCATTAGAGGGAGAGATCATGTATGTGTGTTTGGGGTGTTAATCTTTATCTGTTTTATTAGAGTGAGAGATCATGTATGTGTGTTAGGGGTGTTGATCTTTGTCTGTTTCATTAGAGGGAGAGATCATGTATGTGTGTTAGGGGTGTTGATCTTTGTCTGTTTCATTAGAGTGAGAGATCATGTATGTGTGTTAGGGGTGTTGATCTTTGTCTGTTTCATTAGAGTGAGAGATCATGTATGTGTGTTAGGGGTGTTGATCTTTGTCTGTTTCATTAGAGTGAGAGATCATGTATGTGTGTTAGGGGTGTTGATCTTTGTCTGTTTCATTAGAGGGAGAGATCATGTATGTGTGTTAGGGGTGTTGATCTTTGTCTGTTTCATTAGAGGGAGAGATCATGTATGTGTGTTAGGGGTGTTGATCTTTGTCTGTTTCATTAGAGGGAGAGATCATGTATGTGTGTTAGGGGTGTTGATCTTTGTCTGTTTTATTAGAGTGAGAGATCATGTATGTGTGTTAGGGGTGTTGATCTTTGTCTGTTTCATTAGAGTGAGAGATCATGTATGTGTGTTAGGGGTGTTGATCTTTGTCTGTTTCATTAGAGTGAGAGATCATGTATGTGTGTTAGGGGTGTTGATCTTTGTCTGTTTCATTAGAGGGAGAGATCATGTATGTGTGTTAGGGGTGTTGATCTTTGTCTGTTTCATTAGAGGGAGAGATCATGTATGTGTGTTTGGGGTGTTGATCTTTATCTGTTTTATTAGAGTGAGAGATCATGTATGTGTGTTAGGGGTGTTGATCTTTGTCTGTTTCATTAGAGGGAGAGATCATGTATGTGTGTTAGGGGTGTTGATCTTTGTCTGTTTCATTAGAGTGAGAGATCATGTATGTGTGTTAGGGGTGTTGATCTTTGTCTGTTTCATTAGAGTGAGAGATCATGTATGTGTGTTAGGGGTGTTGATCTTTGTCTGTTTCATTAGAGGGAGAGATCATGTATGTGTGTTAGGGGTGTTGATCTTTGTCTGTTTCATTAGAGTGAGAGATCATGTATGTGTGTTAGGGGTGTTGATCTTTGTCTGTTTCATTAGAGGGAGAGATCATGTATGTGTGTTAGGGGTGTTGATCTTTGTCTGTTTTATTAGAGTGAGAGATCATGTATGTGTGTTAGGGGTGTTGATCTTTGTCTGTTTCATTAGAGGGAGAGATCATGTATGTGTGTTAGGGGTGTTGATCTTTGTCTGTTTCATTAGAGTGAGAGATCATGTATGTGTGTTAGGGGTGTTGATCTTTGTCTGTTTCATTAGAGGGAGAGATCATGTATGTGTGTTAGGGGTGTTGATCTTTGTCTGTTTCATTAGAGGGAGAGATCATGTATGTGTGTTAGGGGTGTTGATCTTTGTCTGTTTCATTAGAGGGAGAGATCATGTATGTGTGTTAGGGGTGTTGATCTTTGTCTGTTTCATTAGAGTGAGAGATCATGTATGTGTGTTAGGGGTGTTGATCTCTGTCTGTTTTATTAGAGTGAGAGATCATGTATGTGTGTTTGGGGTGTTGATCTTTGTCTGTTTCATTAGAGGGAGAGATCATGTATGTGTGTTAGGGTGTTGATCTTTGTCTGTTTCATTAGAGTGAGAGATCATGTATGTGTGTTAGGGGTGTTGATCTTTGTCTGTTTCATTAGAGGGAGAGATCATGTATGTGTGTTAGGGGTGTTGATCTTTGTCTGTTTCATTAGAGGGAGAGATCATGTATGTGTGTTAGGGGTGTTGATCTTTGTCTGTTTCATTAGAGGGAGAGATCATGTATGTGTGTTAGGGGTGTTGATCTTTGTCTGTTTCATTAGAGGGAGAGATCATGTATGTGTGTTAGGGGTGTTGATCTTTGTCTGTTTCATTAGAGTGAGAGATCATGTATGTGTGTTAGGGGTGTTGATCTCTGTCTGTTTTATTAGAGTGAGAGATCATGTATGTGTGTTAGGGGTGTTGATCTTTGTCTGTTTCATTAGAGGGAGAGATCATGTATGTGTGTTAGGGGTGTTGATCTTTGTCTGTTTCATTAGAGTGAGAGATCATGTATGTGTGTTAGGGGTGTTGATCTTTGTCTGTTTCATTAGAGGGAGAGATCATGTATGTGTGTTAGGGGTGTTGATCTTTGTCTGTTTCATTAGAGGGAGAGATCATGTATGTGTGTTAGGGGTGTTGATCTTTGTCTGTTTCATTAGAGTGAGAGATCATGTATGTGTGTTAGGGGTGTTGATCTTTGTCTGTTTCATTAGAGGGAGAGATCATGTATGTGTGTTAGGGGTGTTGATCTTTGTCTGTTTCATTAGAGGGAGAGATCATGTATGTGTGTTAGGGGTGTTGATCTTTGTCTGTTTCATTAGAGGGAGATATCATGTATGTGTGTTAGGGGTGTTGATCTTTGTCTGTTTCATTAGAGGGAGAGATCATGTATGTGTGTTAGGGGTGTTGATCTTTGTCTGTTTCATTAGAGTGAGAGATCATGTATGTGTGTTAGGGGTGTTGATCTTTGTCTGTTTCATTAGAGTGAGAGATCATGTATGTGTGTTAGGGGTGTTGATCTTTGTCTGTTTCATTAGAGTGAGAGATCATGTATGTGTGTTAGGGGTGTTGATCTTTGTCTGTTTCATTAGAGGGAGAGATCATGTATGTGTGTTAGGGGTGTTGATCTTTGTCTGTTTCATTAGAGTGAGAGATCATGTATGTGTGTTAGGGGTGTTGATCTCTGTCTGTTTTATTAGAGTGAGAGATCATGTATGTGTGTTAGGGGTGTTGATCTTTGTCTGTTTCATTAGAGGGAGAGATCATGTATGTGTGTTAGGGGTGTTGATCTTTGTCTGTTTCATTAGAGGGAGAGATCATGTATGTGTGTTAGGGGTGTTGATCTTTGTCTGTTTCATTAGAGGGAGAGATCATGTATGTGTGTTAGGGGTGTTGATCTTTGTCTGTTTCATTAGAGGGAGAGATCATGTATGTGTGTTAGGGGTGTTGATCTTTGTCTGTTTCATTAGAGTGAGAGATCATGTATGTGTGTTAGGGGTGTTGATCTTTGTCTGTTTCATTAGAGTGAGAGATCATGTATGTGTGTTAGGGGTGTTGATCTTTGTCTGTTTCATTAGAGGGAGAGATCATGTATGTGTGTTAGGGGTGTTGATCTTTGTCTGTTTCATTAGAGGGAGAGATCATGTATGTGTGTTAGGGGTGTTGATCTTTGTCTGTTTCATTAGAGGGAGAGATCATGTATGTGTGTTAGGGGTGTTGATCTTTGTCTGTTTCATTAGAGGGAGAGATCATGTATGTGTGTTAGGGGTGTTGATCTTTGTCTGTTTCATTAGAGTGAGAGATCATGTATGTGTGTTAGGGGTGTTGATCTTTGTCTGTTTCATTAGAGTGAGAGATCATGTATGTGTGTTAGGGGTGTTGATCTTTGTCTGTTTTATTAGAGTGAGAGATCATGTATGTGTGTTAGGGGTGTTGATCTTTGTCTGTTTCATTAGAGTGAGAGATCATGTATGTGTGTTAGGGGTGTTGATCTTTGTCTGTTTCATTAGAGGAGAGATCATGTATGTGTGTTAGGGGTGTTGATCTTTGTCTGTTTCATTAGAGTGAGAGATCATGTATGTGTGTTAGGGGTGTTGATCTTTGTCTGTTTCATTAGAGTGAGAGATCATGTATGTGTGTTAGGGGTGTTGATCTTTGTCTGTTTCATTAGAGTGAGAGATCATGTATGTGTGTTAGGGGTGTTGATCTTTATCTGTTTCATTAGAGGAGAGATCATGTATGTGTGTTAGGGGTGTTGATCTTTGTCTGTTTCATTAGAGGGAGATCATGTATGTGTGTTAGGGGTGTTGATCTTTGTCTGTTTCATTAGAGTGAGAGATCATGTATGTGTGTTAGGGGTGTTGATCTTTATCTGTTTCATTAGAGGGAGAGATCATGTATGTGTGTTAGGGGTGTTGATCTTTGTCTGTTTCATTAGAGTGAGAGATCATGTATGTGTGTTAGGGGTGTTGATCTTTGTCTGTTTCATTAGAGTGAGAGATCATGTATGTGTGTTAGGGGTGTTGATCTTTGTCTGTTTCATTAGAGTGAGAGATCATGTATGTGTGTTAGGGGTGTTGATCTTTGTCTGTTTCATTAGAGGGAGAGATCATGTATGTGTGTTAGGAGTGTTGATCTTTGTCTGTTTCATTAGAGGGAGAGATCATGTATGTGTGTTAGGGGTGTTGATCTTTGTCTGTTTCATTAGAGGGAGAGATCATGTATGTGTGTTAGGGGTGTTGATCTTTATCTGTTTTATTAGAGTGAGAGATCATGTATGTGTGTTAGGGGTGTTGATCTTTGTCTGTTTCATTAGAGGGAGAGATCATGTATGTGTGTTAGGGGTGTTGATCTTTGTCTGTTTCATTAGAGGGAGAGATCATGTATGTGTGTTAGGGGTGTTGATCTTTGTCTGTTTTATTAGAGGGAGAGATCATGTATGTGTGTTAGGGGTGTTGATCTTTGTCTGTTTTATTAGAGTGAGAGATCATGTATGTGTGTTAGGGGTGTTGATCTTTGTCTGTTTCATTAGAGGGAGAGATCATGTATGTGTGTTAGGGGTGTTGATCTTTGTCTGTTTCATTAGAGGGAGAGATCATGTATGTGTGTTAGGGTGTTGATCTTTGTCTGTTTCATTAGAGGGAGAGATCATGTATGTGTGTTAGGGGTGTTGATCTTTGTCTGTTTCATTAGAGTGAGAGATCATGTATGTGTGTTAGGGGTGTTGATCTTTGTCTGTTTCATTAGAGGGAGAGATCATGTATGTGTGTTAGGGGTGTTGATCTTTGTCTGTTTCATTAGAGTGAGAGATCATGTATGTGTGTTAGGGGTGTTGATCTTTGTCTGTTTCATTAGAGGGAGAGATCATGTATGTGTGTTAGGGGTGTTGATCTTTGTCTGTTTCATTAGAGTGAGAGATCATGTATGTGTGTTAGGGGTGTTGATCTTTGTCTGTTTCATTAGAGGGAGAGATCATGTATGTGTGTTAGGGGTGTTGATCTTTGTCTGTTTCATTAGAGGGAGAGATCATGTATGTGTGTTAGGGGTGTTGATCTTTGTCTGTTTCATTAGAGGGAGAGATCATGTATGTGTGTTAGGGGTGTTGATCTTTGTCTGTTTCATTAGAGGGAGAGATCATGTATGTGTGTTAGGGGTGTTGATCTCTGTCTGTTTCATTAGAGTGAGAGATCATGTATGTGTGTTAGGGGTGTTGATCTTTGTCTGTTTCATTGGAGGGAGAGATCATGTATGTGTGTTAGGGGTGTTGATCTTTGTCTGTTTCATTAGAGTGAGAGATCATGTATGTGTGTTAGGGGTGTGATCTTTGTCTGTTTCATTAGAGGGAGAGATCATGTATGTGTGTTAGGGGTGTTGATCTTTGTCTGTTTCATTAGAGGGAGAGATCATGTATGTGTGTTAGGGGTGTTGATCTTTGTCTGTTTCATTAGAGGGAGAGATCATGTATGTGTGTTAGGGGTGTTGATCTTTGTCTGTTTCATTAGAGGGAGAGATCATGTATGTGTGTTAGGGGTGTTGATCTTCGTCTGTTTCATTAGAGTGAGAGATCATGTATGTGTGTTAGGGGTGTTGATCTTTGTCTGTTTCATTAGAGTGAGAGATCATGTATGTGTGTTAGGGGTGTTGATCTTTGTCTGTTTCATTAGAGTGAGAGATCATGTATGTATGTTAGGGGTGTTGATCTTTCTCTGTTCATTAGAGGGAGAGATCATGTATGTGTGTTAGGGGTGTTGATCTTTGTCTGTTTCATTAGAGGGAGAGATCATGTATGTGTGTTAGGGGTGTTGATCTTTGTCTGTTTCATTAGAGTGAGAGATCATGTATGTGTGTTAGGGGTGTTGATCTTTGTCTGTTTCATTAGAGGGAGAGATCATGTATGTGTGTTAGGGGTGTTGATCTTTGTCTGTTTCATTAGAGGGAGAGATCATGTATGTGTGTTAGGGGTGTTGATCTTTGTCTGTTTCATTAGAGGGAGAGATCATGTATGTGTGTTAGGGGTGTTGATCTTTGTCTGTTTCATTAGAGGGAGAGATCATGTATGTGTGTTAGGGGTGTTGATCTTTGTCTGTTTCATTAGAGTGAGAGATCATGTATGTGTGTTAGGGGTGTTGATCTTTGTCTGTTTCATTAGAGTGAGAGATCATGTATGTGTGTTAGGGGTGTTGATCTTTGTCTGTTTCATTAGAGTGAGAGATCATGTATGTGTGTTAGGGGTGTTGATCTTTGTCTGTTTCATTAGAGGGAGAGATCATGTATGTGTGTTAGGGGTGTTGATCTTTGTCTGTTTCATTAGAGGGAGAGATCATGTATGTGTGTTAGGGGTGTTGATCTTTGTCTGTTTCATTAGAGTGAGAGATCATGTATGTGTGTTCAGGGGTGTTGATCTTTGTCTGTTTCATTAGAGGGAGAGATCATGTATGTGTGTTAGGGGTGTTGATCTTTGTCTGTTTCATTAGAGGGAGAGATCATGTATGTGTGTTAGGGGTGTTGATCTTTGTCTGTTTCATTAGAGGGAGAGATCATGTATGTGTGTTAGGGGTGTTGATCTTTGTCTGTTTCATTAGAGTGAGAGATCATGTATGTGTGTTAGGGGTGTTGATCTTTGTCTGTTTTCATTAGAGTGAGAGATCATGTATGTGTGTTAGGGGTGTTGATCTTTGTCTGTTTCATTAGAGTGAGAGATCATGTATGTGTGTTAGGGGTGTTGATCTTTGTCTGTTTCATTAGAGGGAGAGATCATGTATGTGTGTTAGGGGTGTTGATCTTTGTCTGTTTCATTAGAGTGAGAGATCATGTATGTGTGTTAGGGGTGTTGATCTTTGTCTGTTTTATTAGAGTGAGAGATCATGTATGTGTGTTAGGGGTGTTGATCTTTGTCTGTTTCATTAGAGTGAGAGATCATGTATGTGTGTTAGGGGTGTTGATCTTTATCTGTTTCATTAGAGGGAGAGATCATGTATGTGTGTTAGGGGTGTTGATCTTTGTCTTTTTCATTAGAGGGAGAGATCATGTATGTGTGTTAGGGGTGTTGATCTTTGTCTGTTTCATTAGAGTGAGAGATCATGTATGTGTGTTAGGGGTGTTGATCTTTATCTGTTTCATTAGAGGGAGAGATCATGTATGTGTGTTAGGGGTGTTGATCTTTGTCTGTTTCATTAGAGTGAGAGATCATGTATGTGTGTTAGGGGTGTTGATCTTTGTCTGTTTCATTAGAGTGAGAGATCATGTATGTGTGTTAGGGGTGTTGATCTTTGTCTGTTTTCATTAGAGTGAGAGATCATGTATGTGTGTTAGGGGTGTTGATCTTTGTCTGTTTCATTAGAGGGAGAGATCATGTTATGTGTGTTAGGGGTGTTGATCTTTGTCTGTTTCATTAGAGTGAGAGATCATGTATGTGTTTTAGGGGTGTTGATCTTTGTCTGTTTCATTAGAGTGAGAGATCATGTATGTGTGTTAGGGGTGTTGATCTTTGTCTGTTTCATTAGAGTGAGAGATCATGTATGTGTGTTAGGGGTGTTGATCTTTGTCTGTTTCATTAGAGGGAGAGATCATGTATGTGTGTTAGGGGTGTTGATCTTTGTCTGTTTCATTAGAGGGAGAGATCATGTATGTGTGTTAGGGGTGTTGATCTTTGTCTGTTTCATTAGAGGGAGAGATCATGTATGTGTGTTAGGGGTGTTGATCTTTATCTGTTTTATTAGAGTGAGAGATCATGTATGTGTGTTAGGGGTGTTGATCTTTGTCTGTTTCATTAGAGGGAGAGATCATGTATATGTGTTAGGGGTGTTGATCTTTGTCTGTTTCATTAGAGGGAGAGATCATGTATGTGTGTTAGGGGTGTTGATCTTTGTCTGTTTTATTAGAGTGAGAGATCATGTATGTGTGTTAGGGGTGTTGATCTTTGTCTGTTTTATTAGAGTGAGAGATCATGTATGTGTGTTAGGGGTGTTGATCTTTGTCTGTTTCATTAGAGGGAGAGATCATGTATGTGTGTTAGGGGTGTTGATCTTTGTCTGTTTCATTAGAGGGAGAGATCATGTATGTGTGTTAGGGGTGTTGATCTTTGTCTGTTTCATTAGAGGGAGAGATCATGTATGTGTGTTAGGGGTGTTGATCTTTGTCTGTTTCATTAGAGGGAGAGATCATGTATGTGTGTTAGGGGTGTTGATCTTTGTCTGTTTCATTAGAGGGAGAGATCATGTATGTGTGTTAG